>JACRUU010000015.1:18359817-18959817 GCA_030449085.1 Kryptopterus vitreolus
ATCAACTCTAGAGCGAACAGGCGGACTAGACTCTATAGATAGTCACACTAACCCAGCAACCCAACTACTCGATAACATTCATTATTGCCACAATTCATTGCAGCTCCATCATCATCCACACTTGAAAAGCATAGGTCACAGGTGGTAAGATACTGTCAAACGATAAAAAGGACAAATACTTATTATAATGAATTTATTTTAATACCACAAAATCAAGTCGGGATAAACATCCAATTGCGTCCTATGAATGTTTGTAAATAATTCAGTCAAGGAGAACACTACAAATCTTTTAAACACGATTGAAATTAGATTTCTTTGCAAACTGAGCAGAATGTTTTATTTCCAACACTACAATATTGCTTCCCCTGATATTCGAGGCAATTCAAGTCCCACCAACACATTGAAGCACAGAAGACCCTGTTCAGACTCGATATTAGCATCCACCCTGAGGGATGTGATCACAAGGGGAAGACATGAACAGGTGTAAACATGTTCATACACGTGTATTTGGAGCATTGAAATCCCTGAAACCACTTATGGCACATACAGCCATGACACTTGTAGTGTGAATCAGATAAAAAGCACCTAATCTACTGTGTCATGGCCATAATTCATGAGTGTTTACTGAAAATGCTTTCAAGATACAGGCTGAACTGTCTGCCTACTTCTGATCACAATACCTGGTGTGAACAAGGCCTAATATACAAGAGGTAAGTTTATGAGGAAAAAGGCCATCTTCAGAAACATGTAAGCACAAGAGAATAAAGGGGGAAAGACAGAAAAAAAAAACATACATAATTTTTAAAGGATTAGGAATGAATATTAATACTGCTGACTTTTCATTCAAATGTAATAGATCACTTGTTTAATAAATGGTGCATTCCTGGCATTTGATATAAACTGGTTATATTTTGCAAGCATGCAAAAGAAATATAAAAAAAATTGGGGCAACATGATTTTGATACAACAGGTGGTTATTATGTACAGCTGATCCACAGAGAATTAAAAAAAAACACACACAGAAATTAAGTGAGAATTAAAGAAAGTGGTGTTTTACAAGTTTGCTAGTGTTTCTCCATTAATTATTCTACTATACTTACCAGGAACATGCCAGGTGACAAGAATGTAAGAATGCAGCCCTGGGTAACAATCCAATCAAAGCTTTATTAAAACATACCAAAAGAACAAATTTAAAGAGTAACTCCTGCAGCTACAAGAACAAAACACATCGGTGATATAGGGGGGTGGGGAGGACATAAAGACATTGTGGTCTTGCTGATTACTTCCTGTTTTAGGTACCAATAAGGAAACCAGCGACCTCATGTCTTTAACCCCAACTTCTTGATAAATGATGTGACTCTGTATGTCCAAACTGCTGCCTGTCTCTGCCTGGACAGTGTCTGGATACCCCTGAGCTGTCTCCCTAATTAATTTGGTCCCTACCCCTCCCACCCCCATTAACCAAGTCCTCAGAACAGGGACGAGATTAACGTTTGGACTTGGCCTCCTGTGCTTCCTTTTCTGGGGGTGGAAAAAACACACACAAAAAAGAAAAAATCACAAGGGGTAAAAAAAAATGCTTCCTGTCAGAAAACTGCAGGATCTTATTTATGGAATCTCTTGAATATTAATAACTGCACAGAGATTAGTCAAGTGCCCCTCACATACACTAATATCACTGACCTTTCCTCAGGTCCTCTCTCTTCTTTGCTGCATCTTCTCTCTGTTTTTTAATAATAGCCAGTCTGGCGAGGTCTGCTCTGGCTTGATCCGTCTTTCCTTCCAGATGCAGCTTCATGTAACGCTCCTTGGCTTTCTGCTTCTCAATTTCCTCCCTGAAACCAGCACAGTCATAAACACAGCAGAGTTAGTGTGCAAAGTAAAGCTGAAAGGTCATTCTTGATATCAAAACCAGCAAATATTCAGATGTACCTCTCTCTGCGTGTGAGCTCCTTCGGCGCGTCGACGTCGACCTCTGCAGCTTTCTTGCTCTTCTGGGAGGTGCGGTTTGGATTCTCAATTTCGATCAAACCTTGTACTCCATTTCTCTTTTGATTCTTTTACCACACACACACACACACACACACACACACACAAATTTTAGGGCAAAAAGCTCATCAGAATCAAACTATAGTTCAGACGTAGTTCATGCTTATTAGTGGATATACAGTTAGTAAAAACAAACACACTTACTCGCTCATCTTCACTACTGCTTTCCTCCTCGGATTCAGATGCACTCTCGCGCTCTACATCACCGTTTTCCTCCTGCCAACAAATGGGAACATTTCTGGACATCCAAATAAAATAAACTCCTGTATAATTTATTAATGTGACCCTTAAAACCCATAACTGCAGGTCAGTGTCGATAAGAGACAATAATAATAATTACCATCTCCCTCTGCGCGCGCATCTGTCGCTCGATCTCCTCAGGATTGCTAAACTGTTTGCCCCGACCTTTGTGGCCTTTTTTCCCTAAACGAAATGCAAATGACAATTAAGTAAATATCCCGTGAACATGCACCAAGTGAGAAAACACGTGACACACGCCTGAGAAAAGTCTGAATAATAACCGGCCGTTGTTCAAATTACGATAACATCTTAATTCTAATTGCTTACTAAACACATGTTCATGTTGACTGGTTTGTTCGTAGATGAAGTCAAAGGTTCTGATAAAGTGACCGGTTGAAGCAGGTCAATATTTTATTTTCCACAGATTAGCTTCTTGTTCATGATGACGCGATGAAGCGGCGGCGAAGCTAACACTGTTAGCATACAAGCTAAACACATGCACAGGAGTCGCTTACCTCCCCTCGGCATCGTTTCAAAGAAACTGGGATTCTTCGCGGGAAAACTTCGAATAAATACTAAATGCTACTTCAATGACTTTGAGTACACGCGAGTTTCACTTATAAATCCCAATAAACCGGAGAAGAAATCTGAGTGTTTTATCACGATCCTCGAGGGTGAGCAACGAACCGCTTCCTTACAGTGACGTTTGTTTTGCTTCTTCGGTGTCTTTAATAGCGGCGTTCAGAATCATGTGCTGCATGCCGTCCCCTGTAGTACGGAAGGGTGAACAGCAAGGAGACCGAGGCAGAACACGAGAATCAGAGTCAGGATCAGAAAGAGGTATATTGTCAAGTAGGTTTGCGCTTACAAGGAATTTGTTTTGGTTGACAGATGCCCCCAACTGCACATTTTTAATGTAGGATGGAAAGAAAAGTAAGGTGATGAAAGGATAAAGGTTATTGCACGTTTTTATAAGACAAATCATTCATTCATTCATCTTCTACCGCTATATATCCGACCGCTATATCCGATCGGGTCACGGGGAGCCTGTGCCTATCTCAGGCGTCTATGGACATTAAGGCAGGATACACCCTGGATGGAATGCCAACCCATCGCAGGACACACACACTCACATTCACACACACTAGGGACAAACAATTTTCCAAGGTGCCAATCAACCAACCGTGCATGTTTTTGGACCGGGAGGAAACCGGAGAACCCGGAGAAAAAAACCCCTGAGGCACGGGGAGAACATGCAAACTCCACACACACATGGCCGAGACGGGAATCGAACCCGGACCCTGGCCGTGTGAGGCGAACGGGCTAACCACTAAGCCACCGTGCCCCCTGAGACAAATCATTAAATAGGTAATTGTTGCACATAGAAGTACATTGTTATTGTGCATATTTCTATTTTCTGTTTCTATTTTGCTGACTGTCTGGTGCTCTGTAGCGTCGGCCAACAAGCATATGGCTTGTATGTGAGGGATCCAGAGTCATTTTCCGAGCCATTTTACACAATCTTGATGTATACAGTTCTTGAAGAGAGGGCATGGGAGCACCAATAATCTTTTCAGCCATTCTTTGTATTCTTATGATGTCTGATTTAGTAGCTGAGCCAAACCAGACAGTTATGGAGGTACACAGGACAGACTAGATGATGGCTGAATAGAACTGTTGACTTCATGAATATACAGTGTGCAGTAATCTAAAGTATTGCTTCTTGATTTGGGAGTTTTATAAGTAGATTTCTGTAAGGCTAAATTTAATTCAGTTGATTTGACTGCCACGTACATTAAGTCTTTACAGACAATATACAGCCAAAAACGCTTGTGGCAGAAGCACTTCTGATCTTACATTACATACATTAGAAAAATCTAACCTTATTACTTATTACAAAATCTTACTTGTGCTTACAATGTTTAACAATAAATGACAAATATATATAAATATAATATATTATATACTATATATAAATAACTGGAAGACATCCTAGCCAAGGTATTTTTTCTAAAGTCTGATTCATATGGATGTAAATGATTGTTTATTGTTCACATGAAGAGCATTTTCACAAATGATTTAAATAAACACAAACCTTTTATATGTCAATATCACTTTATAATAATTCAACTATTATTTGTAGCATTTGTAGTACATTCATGGTTAATATGTTTAGAGTTGCCCTCGACATCAGCATCCTGGGCTGCAGGCGTGTCCTTGTTTTTCTGGAGTTGAATGCAGCAGTAAGCCGCAATAGCAAGGAAAAGGCCGGCCACCATCAACTCTCCGCCAGCCATGTAGAAAATCAGCTCATAGTCTTTGTAAGTATCTACTAATCGTCCTGTATGAAAGTATATGGAAATATGGAAATAAGCTAATAGAAAACATTTCAATGACACTGTAGAATATGTTAATTACCTACATGAAACTGTGACTTACCAGCAGAAGGTGGTCCAATGAGCACAGCTGCTGCCTCTATAAGGAGCACTAACCCGAGAGCACTGGAGAAACCGCTTCTACCAACAATTCCCATTAGCACTTCAAATTGTAATGCACCAACCATTCCATAAGAAAGGCCAAAGAACACACAGAAGATTACTAATCCTGTGTAGTCTGTACTTCTGGCTGAGCAAACGTCTGTCAGGCCATTTAGAAGTAAGGCCAAGCTGAAGAAATAGGGCATTTTAGCTCTTACGCACTTTAATCCTGCCACCAGGCCACATGTGGGTCGAGCAAATATGTCAACAAATCCAATGATGGAAAGGAGAAAAGCAGCGTCCCTGTCAGGCACTCCTTGGTCTTTAGCATAGTTGACCAAGAGGATTGTAGGGACAAACAGACCAAGCACAACTATAAATTTAGTTATGATATAAATGATAAGTCCTTTGTCACAGAGCACACTGAAGTCAAGGAGCATATTTTTTTTTAGGCTTTTCTTCTGGACCGTCAGATTATTCTCTTCCACTTCAGACTTTGATGGGAGCATCTCTTTCAACTCATGAGTATTTGATTCCTCACTGGCTGCAGACTTCCGAACCTTGTATCCCAGTGGTCTCATAACAGCACCGCAGGTGCAACAGTTAAGCAACAGCCCTCCCATTATAAGGAAGCCACCTCTCCAGCCAAAGCAATCCAGGAGCACTTGTCCTAGAGGAGAAAGAGCTGAGAGAAAGACTGGGCTCCCAGCTGCTGCGAGACCATTGGCCAAAGGTCTGCGTTTGTCAAAATAATGCCCAAGCATGATAAGTGATGGCTGGAAATTTAGAGCTAGACCAAGCCCTGCAGAGAATAATATGTAGCAGTATATGATCAACTGGATATAGAGTTTAATGTCTAATAAATATTCCAAATATTACCAATTATACAGAGACCTGACTTCCCAGGCAGACCACAGATCTCTTCACTACTTGTAAATTATGTCATGTCCAATCGTTGAAATTTGAAGCCATATAATCACCTGTAATGACTCCAGCAGTGAGATAAAGTTGAATAATGGTGGTGGTAAACGAGGCCCCAATCATGCCAGCTGATGCTAGCAATCCCCCAATCAGCATCACTGGACGACATCCAAACCTGTTTACCATAATACTGGAAACTGGACCTTTTGAGAAAAAAGACAATAAAGATCATTTATAGGTTTACAAAGACTTGATCAGTCACTGAAAAGCAAAAAAATATATACTTATTTTTTTGTTATATCTTTTTTCACCTGAACCATAAAGCATGGCAAGCATGATAGAGGAAATCCATGCTGTGTCACTGTAGCCACAGCCAAAGTCCCACATCAGTTCTTTAAAGTACACACTAATGGCTTTAGGAAAAGCGTAGGAGAAGCCAGTGATAACGAAACCACCGAACAGCACAACCCAGCCCCAGCCTCCATCCGGAGGGTCTACTCTATTTCTCTCCAACACACTGCTTCCCATGTTCTGTCAAGTGACACATGAAGAGAAAGTACAAATATTTAAAATAAACAAATAAATAAATAAAATGTTTTAATAGTTTGTTGTGAACTTGTACACAGGAAAATTTACTTGTTGTTTGCAAAATATAACCAGTTCATGTCAAATGTCAGTAATACACCATTTATTAAACAATTGATCTATTGCATTTGAATGAAAAAGGATGGTCATATATACATAAGCAGAGATCAGTGGTTCAGTAGAGGCTGATCACTTTTATGTAAATGTACTTATAATAAAGATTTTAAAAGTATAATCATGTTATGGCAGTGCAAAGAACAAGATTTGAAACATTGTAAAACTTCTAGTTCTCTGTAATCATTCATTAATCTGTCATATTAAATCGGTTAATTTGTCCATATAGTCAAGATGAGATATATAATCTATAATAAAATAGAATAAGCGTTGTCTACAAGTAATTCAACATTAAACAAAAATGCTAAAAGAAAAAGAGAAAGAAAAGAGAAATTGTCTTACGTTATTCGCTATCTGAGTTGAGTAGGCCTTTTGAGACCTTTAGGAAACGACTTGATGTGATGACTCTTTCAGCTCAACGGTTCCGGCACATTTAAAAATTCCAGATAGAGGAAGAATTAACATATGTTGCTCACCTGTGTTCATTTTATAGCTATGATTCTTCACTTAATTGTTATTAAATAAAAATAATCCACAAACGTTCCTATTCGGTCAGGTTTACTAACTTACTTCGAACTCTAATCTCTCCATAATGAACCCACTCTGAGAAAACCTGCCAAATAAACCCCATGCTCTGTGTTCCTTGTAACGCCCTCTTAATCATTCTTAATTCCTTTTAAAGCTCATATTTATAGGGCATGTGCACAGGAGTGAGCTGTATTACAAAAGGCTTGTTTTGATCTGTGCAGCTGTTTGATGACTTGATCTGCATTGTACTTGTACTGAATGTTAAGTACTTCCAAATACTGAGTAGTTCAGACATGTCCATATATACCTGTATACACATTCAGTACAAGTACAATGCAGATCAAGTCATCAAACAGATACTCAATATATATATATATATATATATATATATATATATATATATATATATATATATATATATATATATATATAGTGAGTATATATAAAGCTGCCACCACCATGTTTCACATTTTCACAGTGATTTTGATATTGAACTGCAACAATGCAAAAATGTCAACAATAGCTTTCTTCTTGCCACTGAATAGCCAGATTCGGATTGCTAGAGAGCATGACTAATAGTTGTCCTGTGGACAGAGTTCTGCAGCTCTTCTTCAGGAGTTTGCTCACTAATGTTCTCTAACAACCATCTCAGGCATTCACAGAACAGCTGTAAACCCAAGAGAGTGAAGAACCTAAGTCAGGGTGGGGGACTTGGGTCTTGCTTGTTGAAGTAACTACCCTTCTTTTCCGATTTTTATTTGTAAAAAAAAAACCCATGTATCATTTTCCTTCCACTTCACAATTATGTGCAATACTTTGTGTTGGTCTATCACATAAAATCCCAATAAAATAGATTTAAGTTTGTAGTTATAATGTGACAAACATAAATTATATAAATTAAAAATATTTATATATGTGAGAGATGAGCGATAGAGCGCTAGAGATAATAGAGACAAGAGTATTGGGACATTTCCTACCATATAGTTTGAAAACTGTTATAAGAAATCTTTAGGCACACAACTGTACAGGATAAAAGCAACTCAAGCATTTTCATTAATGATTTGGGGGGAAAACATTTAAAGACTGGATGATAAAGTGCTAAACAAACATACATAGATGTAGATAACATTGGAAGTCAATTTCATTGGAACATTGACTAATCTTTATGCATGATCCTAAAACAAACCAGTCACTATTATTCATTATTAAAGACCCCAAACATTCACTCTACAGTTACATTTACATTTACATTTACAGCAATTAGCAGCCATTATCTAGAATGACGTACAAATAGTGCTTTAGGTCTCCAACATACCTCATATATGAAACACACCTCATACATGAATTCCTATACATCTGTTTGCATATTTTATAACACACACAGCCCAAAATATTTGATTTTAGTGCTGCAGTTTATTTAGGACATAGAACAGAGCTGAATCGTCAGCCAGAACCTGAATCATTAGTCAATTACACTTGACTAATAAAATATTTCTTTATTGCTAATACAATGCGTAAAAGAAAAAAATGAAACAACTGCAGTTTTACAAAATAATATATATTTTTTTAATCTAGATTTTACAAAAGTTTCTAAAATTTCACAAAAAGTAAAGTTTTGTATTTAAATACTACAACTAAACATTTCAAGAATGCACAAAATACAATACACAAAATCTCAAATCCATGCGTCGCATCACTTCTTGTGTGTGTAATAACTCTTCATTCCGTCTAATTCTTTCTGTATTAGATACGACTCAGCTGTGGTTTCCGAGAGCTAATAGAGATGAGATTAGATTTAATGATATTAGTCTAATGAATTTTAATTAGATTTAACATATTATACAATTTTATACAAAATAATCAGATGTTATCTAACAGAAAAATATAGCAGTAAATTAAAGTTTTAATCTTAGATTTAAAAAAATTTTTTTAAGTCAAAACTGTTCAAATTATTCAAGAATAATATTGACAATGCCTGAAGCGAATGAGGCATCAGTGCCATGAGGCCATACTTCTCAAAGAATATTTATTCATTTATAAATTTAGTTTGTAGGGTTACAAAAAAACTGTTTTCGCATGGGATCAATAAAGAAATGTGATTGTGATTCTGAATTAAAGAAAATGATCTTGGGAAACCTGTAGACACGAGGTTTCTCTTTCAATGGATCTGAAAAAATAATCAAACCTACAAGAACTGAAAAGTATAAGCCTGTTCATTGCTTAGTCATTCATTAACCATTAAATTCCTTTTAGAAATTAAATATATGTCATAAAGTAATTACATCAATTGTGGATTAGGCGTAGCGGCAAACTAAAGAGTAAACTTACCATATCTAAAAAGATTTTTATCTTAAGCTTTAGAAGATTGTTTTCTTCTTTTAACTGTAGATTCCTCTTTTTCAGTTTCTGCACCTCCTTAAAGGATATAATAGGTCCTGACTCTGTGGCAAAGTGACCGAGATGTAAACACATCACCAACAAAAAGCCTTGAAATACATTGTTTTTTTTGTTCATCATAATAATGTTCTTACCCGTGGTCCACTGTCCGTCCTCAAATTTCAAGTTCTGACCGCCAATGCTCATCTCAGGAGTTCTATACTCCATTCCTAACTCAATATCTCGAATACATCTATCAAACTGTCAAAAGCAAATGCACAATGTCTGTGGATTTATTCAGTAATAATAATGTATATGTGTTTACTGTTATTAAATATTTAAGTATTATATTTAGTAGTTATATTATTACAATTAATTTCAAATAAGATGTATTACATAAATATATGAGAAATCTTACTGAATGAAGGTTGAAGAGAGCTGCTGATTTTCGGAGTGGTGTTCTCTTGGGGCTGAATGTGTTGCCAAAAAGAGGCATTTTGTGGTACCTGCCGTAGAAATAAAATAAAAAATAGTAAATATGTCAACGAGAATAAAAAAAAAATCTAAAAAGCTGACAAAATAATCAGGTCCATCTGCTGTAAAGATATGTGTGCCAGAGGTGCAATAATCAGTGACGCAGAGAGCTGCATGGGTTAACATTGGGCTTTAGCTAGTTGCAGCTAAAGCAAGCTAACTAGACCACAGAGACTGTACACCATACAGTATAGCCATACCGTATAAGCATGTGGACCAATAAACCTACAGACCAGCAGGCGATTCTGTCCAGCTACACGTTCCCCTGCCAATTCTATTTGAGTCATATTCTGACTCATTAGTCTTGACTGCACACACCAGGTACAATTTTTGCCAAGACTCCCATTTCGACTGCCAAAATACCTCAAATCGTACAATATTTGTAAATGGCACCATATTGTTCACTCCTATATACTACATATAGATTAAGCATGTAAACAGTAACAAATGAGTTGAGTCTGGTTCCTCACATGGTTTCTATTCTATCTCAGGGATTTTTTCCTTGCCACTGACTTGCTCATCAGAGACAAACTTACCCTTATAAAGAAGAATCTTTTTCACTCTTAATGCATTGTTTTCGTAAAGCTGTTTTGAAGCAATGTTAAAAGTGCACTGGCATGTATGGTCCTAAAGCATTTACAGTGGGGTCATTTTTAAAGCATGACAGAACAAAATGACTAACATGTCCTAAGAATAACTAAAACAGAAGTATTAGAAGAGTAAAAAAGATCAGTTAAGAGAATTATGAATAGATAATAACCTGGAATAACCACTTAAATCAGACATCAGGGTGGCAACTTTTCACTCAAAACATTAACCATTTACCTGAAGTACAGTTTTTCACACTATATGGGTAATGCTTAGCTTGTGTTTACTGAGAGTTGTAGCCTCACATACTGTTAAAAGCCTCCTGTGTTTGGGTCGTTGCTATGGTAACCGGGGAAAATATTTGCATGGCAGGAAAATGTGTCTATGCTAATAATAAATCACATTTCTAACTGAATAAAATGATGTAGTAGAACTTTAAATACGGTCAGAATTTAATTGTGCGAGAATGTGATTTCGAATCACAGGAAAGAGAGTCACAGTTCAATCCGCTTTGGATGATATAAGAATTTCACTTAATGTTTATTAAACATAATAGTGCTATGATCTCCTTGTCGGTGTCTGAACTGCAGGTGAGAAATTGATCTGCAGAAGCGGTTGTAGTGGTGTTCCGTCATAATTTATTCAATACATATTTCTTTCATATGTTTTGAAATGTTTGTGGTTAGATGAAGGTGAAGTGTGTAGCCATGTTGCTGTGATCGTTGCCGCGGTGGAACAGAGTGCTAACAATCTACAGATCCATGAAGTTACTGAGGAACTCAAGAACATTTGTTGACAAATATGGACTGTAATTAAAATCAACACCTACGATCTTCGGGAGACAGGTTGCATGAATATTTTTGCATTTAAGCGCCTATCAATGCACATGTGAACAATAATTAACCATTTACTGCAGTTCATTTGATCAAAGCTACAAAATGCGAAAATGGCTTAATGGGACTGTTGTTCGATGTGAAGTTTGATTTCCTATGTACAACTTAAGAGATGGTAAGCTAGATAATGATACCATAAAATATACTACACGTGACAAAAGATCCAGTGATTTAATATTACAGATAATCAATTAAAAACAAATCTTAACATTCAAGCTGTACAGTTCCATATACCAGCGATCTGTTCTGTAAAAAAATTGATGCTTGATGCAGACAAAAAAAACATAAAATCAACATATTAAAGGGAAATAAATAAAACCCTTCCTCTAAAGAGCACAGACTTTTAAACCTCATTGTACGTGCCTCACACCACATACACCAATCCCCACAAATCTGTTTGCACATTTTAGAACACACACAACCCAAGTAATCTTCTTTTGTTATCAAGTGATCAAGCAGTGCAGCAGTTTATTTAATCATTTGCTGGGATCATTGTACTCAACTGAAAAACTTTAGTATGTAATAATAATAATAATAATAATAATAATAATAGCTGTTAATTTGAGTTGTATGGATCTGTATATGTATTGTAAAAAAATTAATAAGCGAAACTTTACAATAAGTGAAGTCCCATGTTTAAATAGTATAAATCATTTCTATGAAAAAAAACCCCAGACATTTTGTATCCAAACCACAATAAAATAAAATCCATTCTCTGTATCACTTCTTGTGTTTGTAGTGACTCTTTATTTCGTCCACTTCTTTCTGCATTAGATGTGACTCAGCTGTGGCTTCAGAAAGCTAAAACAGATTTAAAAAAAAAAGAAAATTTAATGTAAAATTGTATGTAACTTTATATTAAAAGAATCAGTAACTATCTAACAAAAGAATATAATACACAATAGGAGCTTTTATCTACAACTTAAAAAAACACTTAAATGTCATTAAAAATGTAACTGTTCAAATTATTCAAGAATAATCTAAAATAACAATCAGTTAGATGAGGCAGTAAACTTGAATTGAAGTTAGATGAGGCAGTAAATTTAATGCTTACATTTGAAGCATCAAATTTTGAAACAGTATTTATTCATTCATAAATCTCCCATCTAAGATAACAAAGGCAAATCGTGTGTGTGTGTGTGTGTGTGTGTGTGTGTGTGTGTGTGTGGGTATCCTTCAGACTAGGGCTGTTACTATAGATTATTTTAGTAATCGAGTATTCTATTGATTAATATCTTTATTAAACACAATAATAATTGAGATAAAAGGAGACCTGTTTCTTAAATGCATCATTTGTTTTTCTTTTTAGAAAAATTCTTATTTTCAATGTTAGGGGGCACGGTGGCTTAGTGGTTAGCACGTTCGCCTCACACCGCCAGGGTCCGGGTTCGATTCCCGTCTCGGCCATGTGTGTGTGTGGAGTTTGCATGTTCTCCCCGTGCTTCAGGGGGTTTTTCTCTGGGTTCTCCGGTTTCCCCCCGGTCCAAAAACATGCATGGTAGGTTGATTGGCACCTTGGAAAATTGCCCCTAGTGTGTGAATGTGTGTGTGATTGGGAGTGTGTGTGTGCCCTGCGATGGGTTGGCATTCCATCCAGGGTGTATCCTGCCTTAATGCCCATAGACGCCTGAGATAGGCACAGGCTCCCCGTGACCCGAGGGAAGATCGGATATAGCGGTAGAAGATGAATGAATGAATGATATTTTCAATGTTGAAAATGCATCCAACAATATCTATGGAAATTAAACCCATGGAGTTAACTGTGTTGCTATATTAAATGTCCTCCTGCAGCGACCGCATGGAGTAGGTTATGGTAAACTATTTGTTTAATGAATTTCATTTTCACACATGTATTTATTTATTAAATCTCGCAAGGAATCCAGATGTGGTATTCTTATCTCCAGAAAAGCTGCTTGAAATTTTCCATGCACTTAATGTGTCTTTAAAAACGTGTTCCACTACGTACTTTATATGGCCACTGCGGAGGGATTTTTGAATGCACTATATATATATTTTTATTTTAATATAAATAATTGCACTACACAGTATTATGTTTACATATAAATTACAATTTATAAAATGGTCTTTAATATATTTTTTATCCATTGCACAAAAACAACAATGACAACAATGGCAACAAAACCAAATGATTTACAAATATAAAGTTGGAAGCTTACGCTCCTCGTGGTTAATGAGGCTAAATATCTGAAGTGCTAAATGCTACAGATTTTTAGTATAAAAGAAAGCAACTTACAACATATTTTAATAAGATATTGCTTCATTGATTTTCTATTCTCTGAAAAGTTCTATTTTAATCATTTACATTTACAATAATTTTCCGATTATTTTTTATTTATATTAAAAAAATGAAGCAAGTGAAACTAAAAGAGCAGAGTTGCTTTCCAATCAGTGATTGGAAATAAACTACTTATACACTTTACCTGCTGGTTTTCGCTGGTGGGAGCGGGACAATACTTAAATATTACATTAATGTAATAAAACATTTTTGTGGGAACGGGACTGTGCAGGTCTCTAATCCAGAGTTTAGCAGGCGGTGCATCTGTAATAATGATCCATCGTAAATGTATTGCTCTGTATTTTGTTAAATGGACTAAACAATTTTTGTAATCAAATTATTCGTGTTACTCAAGGAATCACGATGGTCCTATTTCATTTACATTTTTATATTTAGAGCATTTGGCAGAAGCCCTTATACAGAGCGACTTACAACTGAGCAATTGAGGGTTAAGGGCCTTGCTCAAGGGCCCACTAGTGGCAGCTTGGTGGCAGTGGGGTTTTAACCCATGATCTTCCAGTCCAGAGGCCAACACCTTAACCACTGGACTACCATCTCCCTTTCAGACACAAGGTTTCTCTTTCAATGGAGCTGATAATCAAACCTAGAAGAAAGTAATTACATTAATGGTGGATTAGGTGTACCTACAAACTGAAGAGTAAACTTACCATATCTAACAAAAGTTCAACCTTAAGCTTAAGTAGATTGTTTTCTTCTTCTAACTGCAGATTCCTCTTTTTCAGTTTCTGCACCTCCTTGCTGGAAACATTAGGTCCTGACTCTGTGACAAAGTGACACGCTGTAATCACATCACCAAGAAAAAGTCACGGAAAACACTTTGAAGAACGCTCTTACCCGTGATCCACTGTCCATCTTCAAATTTCAAGCTCTGACCTCCAATGTTCATCACCGGAGCCCCATACTCCAGTCCTAACTCAATCTCTCGAGTGGATCGATCCAACTGTCAAAAACAAATGCATTAAAAGGTGGATTTATTCAGCAGTAACAGAACATGATGTGTTTCCTGGTGTGTATGGTTTGAATGTTATCACTCATGATAGATTTTATAATGATATCATTACAATAAAAAAGCAGATATATTACGTATATATTACTAAAGTTACTAACTATATTATGTAAATTAGCAACAGTTTTATTGAATTTTGAATCTAAGACACATAGAAAGACTGCAGTGTAGTCAGTGTAATTATTTCTTACTGTATGAAGGTTAGAGAGAGAAGCTGATTTCCGGGGTGGTGTTTTCTTGGGACTGAATGTGTTGCCAAACAGAGGCATTTTGTGGTATCTGCCATAGAAATCAAAGGGAAACTTGTGAGCAGAAATCTCAACAAGACATCTACAATAATCAATATCAATAATCAGATCCATGTGCAGTAAAGAAAAGTGTAGCAGAGATGCAGAGATCAGTCATATTTAGAGCTGCAGACCGCAGTTTAACCCTGTGCTTAGATTTCATAGTTAGAGACAGTTACATGGGAGCAAGCCGAAAGCGTGGTGCAACCTGATAATTCCGTGTTAAATATATCTACATAAATGTTAAAGCGTTAATGCATCGCGCCTCTTACTTTGATCCAAACGCCTGGTTTATCCTTTGTTTTTTGTTTTTCTTGTGGAACGAAAACGTATAAACACCAGGAGACTTCCGGTGGTGCTTAGCAACAACGGACACAGCCCATCATTCAATAAAAGTCCAATGTAAAGAAGAGGACTGGATATATTTTTTTACTCTCTTTTATTTTAGTCTCATCTACACTGAACACCGTTGGTTTAACTGGAGCACTACCTTAGTGCATTTCGGTGACCAGTCATAATAGACGGACCGATTAATTATGGATTCCTTGTTTATTTTTTCGTTGTTTTAAATAATAGTCATAATATTAATAATATTAATAATAATAATAATAATAATAATAATAATAATGATGATGATGATGATAAAAATGCCAACTATTTTAGAGAGCAAGACAACGTCTTGCCATTGTCTTATATTTGAACCTTGCTGTAAACAGGACCTTAAAATATGTAGCGATGTGGCTGAATTACAACAGTTCTGCCAAGACGCATGCACCAAAGTTTCTCTACAGTGAAAGGAAAGACTGATCTTCAGTTTTCATTTGACTGCAGTGACATAAAAATGGTTAGAGAGACAATATTTCACAAGAACTTTTAGTTTTGCATTTCCAGTTTCCTTTATTTTTCTTCCTCTTTCGGCTGCTCCTCGTTAGTGGTCGCCACAGCAGTCGTGAAAAGCACAAACACCCTCCGATTTATCCGGGCTTTGCTCTTTCATACAGCATATAGATTCATATAGGGAGTGTGGCTTTGCTTCTTGAGTTGTCAACAGCTTCCTGATGTGTATTTTGGACATCACATCCCTGTTTTCAAAATCGTCATGAAGATTCTCTTCAAACTTCATACTTTATAACATTATAACACTTTAACATACATTATAACGGCATGCACCAGCATAAAAACTCACAACTGTATGCTCACTGGCATAACCAGTATACTTGAATCACTGAAATGACCATGTTGGCTGATATATTTTAAAAGAATTAAAATGACAATTCAACAATAGAGGAAATCACAAGATGGCAATTATTATACTAGTTACCGAGACTGAATGGCAAAATATGGCCATTACATCTGTGCTCAGGCACAGATTCTTTAATAAAAAAATGTCAATAGAAACACTAAATCAATATTTCTATCAATTCCAGCAAACTGAGAAACAAACATGTAATTAGTATTATGGTAAAATGGTGATCTATGTTGTAGTTTTGGTCCCAATACCAAACTGACTATCAGAGCACAGCAACTGCAGCATTTAGTCTATTTTGGTTATCTAGTCATAACATGAATAAATTATTGATTAAATTATTTTACTGAATGCAGCTAAGTGGACTGGAGAATTGGACCAGATACTAAGCTATCCTTCAAAAATATAATGATATAATGAATGTGAACATGCACGACCCCTGCAATGGTTATTGCAAACTGATATTTAGATTTTACATTAAGTCTTTGCAAATAATTTTTAGGAATAAAGTTCTGTAATTTTACCGAGTTCATATTTATTTAATATCTCCCATGATAGTTTACTCTAAAATAAAGGAGTTCTTAGGAGTTATTGTTAATAAATTAAATCATGTTATTATTGTTGTGGTGACGGGTTTGGATATGCCAGTTAAAACCATATGCATTTACTGTACTAACTAAATATCTGTATTTTCTGTAGGCTGATGGGAAGCAGACCAACTGTCCATCTGGCCAGTCACATTCTGACTCAAACTCTAGTTCCATTTTTTTTGCAAGACCCACATTTCCACTGCCAAAATGCCTGAAATTGTACAATATGTGTACATGGCACTATGTTGATCACCTTTATTTACCGCATTGAGCTCTGCCTGTAAGAGCCAATGTCATTATGTTTTCCCAGAATATGTGGTATTTTTTCAGTCATTTATGTCAAATGTTAACTTAAGTTGACCTATCCATTCACTCTCTTGATTAAAAGTAAATGCATCTCTTATGAAATATGACTAAGCAAATTGATAACAGGGTTGATAATGAACTTATTTATTAATCCATCCTCTCTTTCAGCTGCTCCCTTTAAATGTCACCAAGTCGGTTGTGATCTGCATGATCTTTGGTTTGGCACATGTTTGCAATGGATTCCATTCCTAAAGAAACCCTCCCCTCTTATCAGTCTTTGGGACCCACAATAGGAATGCACTGATTTGTGCAACCCTAAAGGCTGGGGACTTACAACTGAGCAATTGGGGGTTAAGGGTATTGCTCAAGGCCCCATCGGTGGCAGCTTGGCAGTGCTGGGATTTAAACCTGGGACCTTTTGGTCCAGAGACCAATGCCATAACAGATGAGGTACCACCTCTCCTTGAAGTTATTTATTAATGCAAACTATATAAATCACAATCATGGTAAATCATATTAAAGGTTCTGTGCATTTCATTAATGGCTCACTGTTTGCACAGGTGGACATGTATGTTGTGTTACTGAATGGTCAAGAGTGCAGATTCAAGACCACTCTGTTTAGTAGGTTATTTTCCTATCATCTGACTAAAGATGCATGAATTTATTGAGCAACTCAAGAACTTTGAGGATGGATTTCGACTGTTAATGATGTCAACAGTCAACTAGTCTAGTCATGGAGTTTTTCTTTGACACAGTCACCACTGGCTCGCTCATTATCATAAACTTAATATTATAAGAAACAAACTTACAGGCACTAAATTTATAAAACATTGTAACTGGTTTATATCCGTAAAGCCATTTTGAAACCATAACTTTATGGTCACTTTATCTCTGTAAAGCTGCTTTAAAACAATGTCCGTAGTTAAAAGTTTTATATACACATACCGAATATAAATTAATTGAAGAAAGCATGTTTTTGTTTTTCAGTCAATTTAAGCCATCATTATAGTAAAATGCTGGGGAAACGATGTTAAGGTTGGATAAAGTGGGAAAACTTTAGCAAATTACGATAGAAAATAAAATTGGTGCAGAAAAATGTAATAATCATGCACAGAGCCCGTGATTCCCAGTGTTCCTAAAGAACTGCTCCCTTGGTTCATATTTTTTTCTTTTTATATCACAAAGCCCTTTTATGATCTGAGATCAGAAACACCTTATTAGATGATATCTGTTTTCTCCACACCAAAGGCTTTCCAGTCGTCTCTCTTTAGGACCCGCGGACTCCGCTCACCGGCCCTGTTCAACTTGGTCACAACTTGGGAGAAATCGACAGGGAAGTCTCACATGTTCCGTTCACATTTGGTAACGTTCATTTTGGTCAGAAAGGCATGATTTAAAGAGAATTGACCCGAGAAGCTGTGCGATTTATCTCAAGATCAGTAGTTTAGGCGGAATTCACTGGTGTTCCAATCAGACTGTGGAAGTGAAAACGGTTTGCCCTAGGTGGGTGAAGCTAATGTGCACAAAACACGCCGCTGTTTTATCTGTAAGCCCGGGTTTAGTCGACGTTCGCTGCACTAAATGTGGTGCCTTTATTTATTGCAATACAACTAATAATTGTCTGCTTGTTAGGTTTAATCGGAGGTAGCGAATGCAAATCGGCTTCATGGGAACCAGCAGTTTATATAACACTGTTGTTGAATGTGGAGTTTGATTCCCTATGCATAACTTCTGCCAGACGCTAAGCTAGCTAATGCCATACCATTAAATACACCCTGTACGCTAACAATTTGCTTGTAGTTGTATGTGCATTCAAATATGTGTATATATATATATATATATATATATATATATATATATATATATATATATATATATATATATATATATTTTTTTTTTTTTTTTTACAAACAGAAAGTAAGGCGATATGCCGTACTACCGCAAAAAATATATCCGTCGCCTTAACGCTCGTTGTTAGCCTCCGGAGTCTTTAGAGGCCCAGTCCGGGTGTGTAGCTTGCTAGCGTAGCTTCAGTTTATTACAGGATAATGCAGCACTTCAGTGCAATACTTTAAATTGGGTAACTGGGTTGCTTTTCACTCAGTGCAATGCTGAATATTTAATCTGACTTAAAACTGCATCGATATTTTGTAACAATGAATGCTTGCAATCTATTCTTAAGAAGTTAACAGGTAAGTACAGCTAATTTAGCTGACAGACCCGATAACCATGCAGCTAAGGATCCGCCTTTAGTGAGACCGTTCAGATCTCCTACACCCGAATACGATTAAATTATGTATGTTAGCAAAGGTTTTTTTTCCTGCGGGTAGGACAGACGTTGATGTTTGGAAATTATGTTTACATAAAATAGTCTCCAGAAGGGACATCATCCACATACCTTGGATTAGAAATTCAAGGCTACATGATTGTGGGGCTTAATTTTTTAGGGGCATTATTTCATATTCACCTGAGCAGGAAACCAGTTTCTAAAAATTGACACATCCAAACGGCTTTCTAAGTAACTATTATACAAACAACAAACGTCAGTAAATATTTGTCATTCAAAACTTTATTAATATGATTGATAAAGTTAATTTATTTTTCTTTCTTTGCATTTTTCTGCTACATCTGACCATTGATTAGTGCCCTATTACAGTTGTTATATTATTATTGTTGTTGTTGTTGTTGTTATTATTTTATAAGTAAAGTATTCTCTTATATTTTTCTCAGCAATGGATCCAGAGAGACTAAAGCGCAAAGAAGAAATAGAGAAAGCCCTGGGATTCATACAGTATGTAATTTCACTGCTTTTTAATACAAATTGCATGCCACAGTTTGCAGCTTGGTTGTTTCATGATCGAATGCTATGGTTCTGCAGGTCTTCTTTGCCTTTCCCTGATCCTGATGGTTATGAGGTCAGTACGTCATCATATTTTTCTGTGTAATGTGTATTTATTGCGAAAATGATGAGTAATAAGGTAATCCAATGTTTCTGTCTGATTTATAGGCATTTTTGATGCAGTTAGTGTGCAACTTGCTGGATGAAGGTAACACTGTGTTTCGTGAAGGAGATTGGAGACAAGCAGCTGTTCACTACAGCGAAGGTGTAAACGTAGCCCGATATGCCCAGTCTGAAGCATTGGTCATTCCACCAGAACTGCTTGAAAGTCTCTATGTGAACCGAGCTTCTGCTCACTATAGTCTTGTAAGTGCACACATTGATTTCTTTCCACCTTCAGTTGTCGAACATAAGAAACTGCTCATAACCCCTGAAGTCTGTATTCCAGTGGAACCTAAAATAAATTGTCTTTTTTTTCCCCCTTCATTCTTTAGGAAGAGTATGAGCAGGGTGTGCTGGATTGCGATTGTGCCCTGGCTGTGTCTGAGGGAAACAGGAGAGCACTCTACAGGAAAGCACTATGCCTGAGAGAGCTTGGTCGATTCAGAGATGCTTATGAGTGTGGCACTGGGTGCCTGCTCGCTTCCCCTCATGCAAGTCCACCTTGGTTTTGTTGCAAATGCAAAGATCTTGAATTTTTGTTAACCTTCTGTGATGAGATTGGCTTCAGTCATTTTCAAGCCAATTTCTAGATTTAGCTTTATATGTGGTGTAAATCTAGATTTAAAAAACATTTATGGTTCACTATTAACAACTGCACTCATACCGTTTCAAATTGATTCTCTGGTTTCTTTAGTCTGGATTAAATCAATGAGAGATTCTGTATCTCTCAAGTTACAATATACCATATTGTTGCATCCCTGCTGAAAAGTAACGCATAATGCATTTTAAAAAAATTGTATTTGTGTTTACATATAGCTATATGAATTGTGATGTATTTTGAGATGTGTGTATATGTGTGTGTGTGTATGTGTATGTGTGTGTGTATATATATATATATATATATATATATATATATATATATATATATATATATATATATATATATATATATATATATATATATATATATATACACATATACTTGCATACAATAAGTATTCCATGATTTATTCTTTATCAATACAGGACAGACAAGTCAGTGAGTTGGCTAAGGACCTGGCCAACAAACTTGGCCTGAAAATCCGGAAGGCCTATGTTAGTCCTCAGGTATGAGAGATTCATATATTCTGTATGATATTTTATGGAGAAATTGATTGGAGGCAGTGGCAGATTTTAGAGGAAGCTTGTAACTAGTCCGGTTTGTTATTTTTCAATGCTCAGGTTGAGTCCACAACGTCTGGCCCAGCAAGTAATGGGGAAGCTGCGCCTTCTTCAGGGGAGGTATGCATATGCATTTTAGTCTTAAAACACAATTTGTGTATTGTCATTTACTTCCTTGTTTCCAATCAAATCTTTTTTTCAGACATCCTCAAATGGTCTGGAGTCACTGACAGATATTGGGTCAGGTACAGCTGCATCTTGAGTATACATGTTGGACTTTTGCTTTGTGTTTATATATCACCATGCTGGTTACAAAATTTTGAATAGTTGACTATATTTAATGTTGTTTTTAACTGATTCCCAGATTTGTCAAGTGCTCAGTGTATTCCTGCACCTTTGGCTACACCAATTCCAGTCAGTGATGACCCTGCAATGCCCTCGCTGAGTCCCATAGTTCCGCAGGACACACCTGAGAGCCCCAGTCAAGGGCCCACAGGGCAGGTGCAGTACTCTGTGCCAGTGTCTGAGGATGTAGGTGAATGTGTAATAAATCCAAATTTGGACAGTTTGCTGGAAAAGGGATCTGAGGTCAGTGTGGTGAGTCACTTTATGTTTGTTGGGTAAACAATTTTAAAGAATCTCAATCACTGGTAGCATGTTTAGATTTTATTTGTACTTATTTCTGAAAAAAATAGATTCAAATATGTGCTTTTTTCAGTTTGTTTAAATTAATGTGAATTGTTACTGTTTTTTAAATTGAATATCTTTTTGAATGTGTCTTTCTCTGCTTTTTCATTAGAACCCTGTTCAAGGTGCCATTCCAACTAACCTTCCAAATACAGCTGTAGGGTTGCGTACTACCTACCCATCTGGTATCCCAGCCTCTTCATCCCCGCTCACGCCTCCTTACTTTTCTTCCACTATTAGCCCCCTTACTCAGCTGGACTCTTTTTCAGCACTTGGCCAGAGTGAGAGCTCACAAGCCATGGAGTCTCTCCTCCCTTTTACTGCTGGGGCTGGTGAGGCTGTTGGGAGGGCCAGAACTGAATCAGTTGGTGGACTTGACTCTCTCTCTGAGTATACATTACCAGGTAACACTTTGTTCTAACTGTCGAACTCAGCAAATCTACTTTTTTATTGTTGTGATGTATCAGAACATGGCATATTGGCTCATACTGACTTAGCTTAGCTTAGACTTAATGTTAGCTTAGTATACTGTGTCTACCGCTTTTTGTTTGTTTGTTTGTTTTTTGATTCTTTTCTTTAGCTGTTTTTCTTCTTTTTATGTTCCTGATGAGTTCAACATTTAAATAATTGCAGCAATATTATATATAGATATATATATTTTTACATTATGCTTATTTCCTCTTAATGCACTCAGGAGGAAGAGTCTCTAGCAGTTTCTTTTCTGGATTACGGAACCTTAGTACAGTTCATTCAGTAAGCAAGTTTTGCCATTTCACTCATTGAATATCAATTCATTGCCTAGGCAGCCGCTCATCTGTGTACTATCTGAACACTTAGTATATTTTCTCCCACAAACACATTTTGATTTTATGGTTCCTGTAGAATGGCTCAGCTGCCACCAACCTTTCCCTCTTATCCCAGAATCCTCTGGCTGCCACCCATGAGTTCAGACAGGCCTGTCATGCCTGTTACAGTCGCATAGGTACTGTGTGTGACACACCCGTCCAAGCTCAATTCATGTTTAATATACATCTGTATAGCTTTTAGCAATCATATTGATAGTTACATCTGATTTAGGCCCTCGAGTCATGGATTACAAGTATCAGCCAGAAGCAGCTCATCGCTGTAAAAGAGATGTGCTGCTCTGTCGCCTCAAATCATCTGAAGACACCACATGGAAAAGGATACGGCCTCGCCCTGCTCGCAATAACTTCCTTGGAGCGTTTGTTCTTTGTAAAGGTATTTAGATGTATTGTATAGTCTAGCAATACAATCATACTTCAATAATAATTCTAATAAAAATAATAATGCAATAACTGCTTCAAAAAAAGTGTAAGAGTGGTTATATTCATTTACTGATAATTTTTAACCTACCCTTGCAGAAGTTCAGGAGCGCCAGGAGTGCCAGTATGGGGAAAACTGCACATTTGCCTATTGCCAGGAGGAGATAGATGTGTGGACCCAGGAGAGGAAAGGAGCTTTAAGTCGAGAGCTATTATTCGATCCCCTGGGCACAAATGAAAGACGAGCACTTAGTGTTACTCGCTTGTTGCAGATTCATATGGGCATGTTCATGTTCCTCTGTGAGGTACTTTAACACTGCACCAGATACACACTGTATGTATGTGTGTGTGTGTGTGTGAGAAAAAGCAAAGATGTTTACCTGAACCTGATATTGTCCATTGCTTTGGTGTAGGAATGCTTTGACAGTAAGCCTCGCATTATAAGCAAGCGCAGCAAAGAGAATCTAGGTGTCTGCTCCAATCTGACTGCAAAGCATCCTTTTGATGATAACAAGTGAGTCACCTCTACAGTTTTTTTTTTTTTCACTTTGACAATGGTTGTGTTAAATTTAATACATTTAGTATAACGTAGTATGTCAGCATGTTTTGACCCCAAAAATACATCTTTGTGTGTGTTTGTGTATGTTCAATGCACTATGGCAGGTGCCTGGTTCATGTGGTGCGCTCAGCTAATGTGCGCTACAGTAAGATTCGTCCACTTCATCCACTATGCCAGTTTGATGTTTGCCGTCATGAGGTGCGCTATGGCTGCCAGAGGGAAGACAGCTGTTCTTTTGCGCACTCTGTTATCGAGCTCAAATGCTGGGTGCTGCAACAGGACACAGGTAAACACATTTAGATTCAGACACATTTCATGTGAACGTAGAGGGAACTTGTAATAAATGTTTACGGAAGATAATGTACTTTTTATGATCCGTCTGTATTAATATGGTGACATTTTTTGTAATTAATTAATGGGTTTTAGTTGTCTTATTTTATGGGTTTGTGCTGGCAACTTTTTTATCTTATTTTTTAATTAAAGACCTTGTAAACATATGTACATTTAGGGTGTTGACCTTATGTGTGAAGAGTAAATGAAAAATACAGCTAAACAGACATTACAAATATCATTTACAGAATGCAAAGCTTTTATTGATGAGATATGGATATTAGAGACATGTTTAACCTCATCTTCCTTTGGCTTTACTCATGCATAATTAGGTATCACTCATGAGGAGATGGTGCAGGAATCTAAGAGACACTGGCAAAGACTGGAGCAGAATGCACAAAGACAGAAGGTGAGGGTTTCAAAGGTTTGAGCCAAGTTCGTTTATTTTCCTCTGTTATTAATTTTATAAATAGCATAGTTGCCTAATGTTCCTGTTTCATAAATTCTGTCATTCAAGTTTTTTTAATATAGCTGATAGTACAACTAATGTGTGCAATTTTATTTATTAATAAATTAATTTTTAATGGTTTACCTTTACACACTTTGTGTCTCTCAGCCCATGCATATGCCTCATCAAACCAGCACTAGCAGTAATTCAATGAGTAGTGCCAGTTTTGGCAGTGGAGGAGGGGTTGGAATGGGCGGTGAAGGTATGGGAGGTGGAGGCTCAGGAGGGGGCACGTGTGGCAGAGGTCGTGGACTCAACCTCAAGATGAAATTTGTATGTGGCCAATGCTGGAGGGAGGGCCAGGTCAATGAGCCAGACAAGGCATTGAAATACTGCACTGCAAAAGCCAAACACAGGTGAGAACACTCTTAAGTTTAATACTAAGCTCTTTTTTGTTTGTTTTTTGGTTTACAACAAGGCTTTAAACAACCTTTTGTTGTAGTTTTTTTTCTGTTCTCTTTGACAACACTTTGGTATTGGTTATCAATTTCCTTTTTTTTTTTTTTAAAACTTTAAAAATTTTAGATATTTTGTAATTATTTTATTACTTAATTGCACCGTATATGAATTGAATATATGAATATATGAATTGATTCAGGCTCTGTTGAAAGCTAGACTTTATTTGATCATGTAATGATCACATTGAGCTGAGTTACCCCATTTTACCCACGTGCCTTTTTATATTTTCTTGACATTTACCCTATCCTTTTTCATTTATATTTCAGCTGGACAAAAGAGCGCCGGGTTCTGTTGGTTAAATCGTTTGAGAAGAAAAAGTGGGTAGTTGTACGGCCGCTTCCTTTCTCACGAACTTACCCCCAGCAGTATGATGTAAGTTCTGTTATTTTTTTTGATTGTCCAGTCCATCTACAAACTATTTTTCTAATCTTAAAAGAATATCAGACATTGATTAATTTTACTTGAGTTCAATACATTTTAAATGATTGTTGTGAATGTAGGAAATTAAAACAAAATGAAGTACAGTAACACTTCAATCCATAACATTTATTTGTGTATGCGCAGATGTGTGTTCATGTGATGAAACAGAAGAAGTGCCACTATATTGGGAACTGCTCTTTTGCACACAGTTCAGAAGAGAGAGATGTGTGGACCTACATGAAAAACAACAGTTGTGAGTGTCATGCATTCTGTCTGTGAAGCTGTTTGTAAAGTGAATCTGTTATTCTGCGCTATTGTTTGTGATTTTAACATTTTGCATATATTTTCCATCACACTTGCAGTGAGAGACATGCAGCAGATGTATGACTTATGGCTATCACTTACCAATCAGAACCGTCGATCAGATGGGCCCATGATGACTTCACCTCCTGAAGAAAAACAGAATGCCATGGCAGCTGATTACACCGAGTCAGTGGTGGGTGTTTGGTCTGCTGATAGTTTTCATTGTTGACTTTAACATTTTTAATGAATAACACACTTAGATTCAATAACACTTTTGAAGTATATCTGATATCTGTTGGAAACTTGTTTAAAGCTACATGATTGATGTACTATATGGAATCTGGAAGTTTTATGGTTTTGTATGTTTTTGACTGACAGGCTGGGCAACGCATGTCAGGAGGTGGGGAACTGTGAAGTCAGCCAAAGCATCAAGTGGTAGGCCATGTGACTACCTGGATGAGGCTTCCTGTCACGAAAAAAAACAGTCGTTTTTTGTCCATTCCCCTCAGTGCAACTTTAGGATGCACTGTAGTCTCCTGCTGACAGTCTGACTTTAAGCCTAAGAAGGTAATAGTGAATACAAACATACATGTTTTCTAATTCATGCCCAGATACATTTGTTGACATTACACTTGGCTGCATCTTTTGAATGCAAACTGATAATGACAGCCTATGTAATTTAAGGTCACTTTAAATTCCGAAAACCAAATTTTGCCAGTTTATTGAATGAGTGGTTCCATACTCTGTATTCTTGCCATATTGGCAGAAAATATGATTGTATAGCCAGGAAAAGGCCCTTCAAAAGAAATGTGAAATTTATTGAGCAAACCTCAGTCAATCTGGAAAAACTTTACCTGACTGGCTGTTTCTTTAAAGAACAAGCATGTAGGTTTGCTGCCTGTCTATCCCCACCATCCAGCCTTGCGTGCCCAAACTTGCGTTTACATTCAGTTTGCACTGAGTGAACTGTGAAGGGGGCCGTGTTTTGTAAAGAGTAACAAAAAACATTGAGAGCAGTGATTGGATAACAACCTGCTCTTCCTGTTAAGTATGAGCTGACCAATTAGATTTCATATTCTTTATTGTTATCATAGTTTTGTGGAGTAATGTGACGCTTTGACAGTGTTTAAGAAGCATTACTGATTGGCACTAGAGTCGTTTGAGCTTTTTAACCTCTGCCATCTAAGCTTCATTCTAATTCTCTAGTTGTTCATTCTTAATAGTTCAATGTGAAAAAGATTCACAGTTGTTAACCATAATAATTACTTATTTCAGGCAAGGAACTTAAATGAAATTGATTTGACTTGGAGGACTTAAGGCAGATAAACCTGACAGTGTGCCTATGCGTAATTATATTCCCTCCAAAAAGGAATGAATATATATATATATATATATATATATATATATATATATATATATATATATATATATATATATATATATATATATATATATATAAATTTACTCATGATATACCTTGCAACTTTTAGTAAGCTCTGTCCATACGTATGGTGGACATACATATTTACTATACTACTAATGATTATTGATAACCTAGCAGTTAAAGCTTAATTAAAAATAGCCTGACCTTGTATTAATTACATAGAACCTGTTGTTATTGAACTATGCTATATGACTTGTATTGCTGATTAGATGACTAGTGATTTTTTTCTTCTCGCTTCTGTGAGGGTCATTCCAGAAATGTCAGTTTTGTGAGGTTGCCCCCAGCCTATAAACACCATCTTGAAGAAAGAAATAACTGTAAACATACTGTTGGCACATTTTACACCTTATAAATATTTAGGACATTATGAATTGGAAATGGGGAATTGCCTGGATGTCAGCATGTGTGAATACAGTGAGTTGGTTTCTGGAATGATCTTAATTTATGCTTCAGTGAGGGATTGTATTATTACTACTATTATGATTATGATAATGATTACTATTATGACTGTCTATCCTCCTATATTCTATTGATATATGTATATGTTAACTGCAATGTATAACTCTCTCTTAAGTATATGTATCAATGTATGATCATAAAACATAACAGTGAAGAGTTTATGTATGTAGAGGGACTTTCAGTTTAGGGAGGAGATTCTGTGGACATACATGTGCTTGAGGTTTTGAGATGGCCATTAGTTTATTTTGGGGTTAGAAAGAAGTACAGTGCGATTGTGCAAGGTGGCCATACCGTATTGATTTTCCTTTTATTTGTTTAGATAGTCTTTTGTTTCAGTTTCGAATGGGGTTTGATCCTGCCATGTGACTGGTAGATAAATTGGATTGATAATTTGGAGATAACCATGAGTTTTTGAAAATTCTTATGAAGTCCTCAAGCACATGTATTGTCCGCTGTAATATAAAGAAATGCTAAGCATACATAAGATTTTTTTTTTTTTGCATAGAACCTTATATAATATAAACATATATACAATTATAAATATCCTCAACGTATATACTCTTTCTTCTTCAGTATATCATAAATATATTCATACTTAGACAACTTTGATAATGAAATAGATGCAAGGTAGTGGATGGGTTTTGTGGTTTGTTTTGTTGGCTGATGTGGTTGGTTGTGGCATGCAGCTCCAGTTGTCTGTTCTCATGTGGAACATCAACACTTTCCACATAATTGTTATTTTTCTGGTTCTGGTAGCAGTTTCCACTCTTGATGACAGGTAGACAATCAGAGGATGCGTTAGTAAACTGACAAGAAGGTGCATAGATACTCAGTTACAGACACTGTCACGTTCACGAGGATGTTTGCAAATGGTCACATTTTCAAGGGCCACAAATCTCTGGCCGCCGGTTATTCCTTTAGGTTCAAATAGAGCATCATCCAATCAACTAAATTACATCCCTGTCATTTTGTCAATTGAGTTTCATTTCAATGTGAACATGTGATATTTTGGATTTTCTTGGACTTCTTCCCCAAGTAGTTTGAACAAATGGGGAGAAATTAAACGTGGTTAGGCCTTTGTGTTTAAGAATCTCTAAAGCCAAGTCTCCATTATGAATGGCAGACATTTAACATTGATCTTGACATGATGTTCCACATTTTATCCTGAAAAGATGTCATGTCTTTTCAATAGAACACAGAATTATGGGTAATGTTTAAGATGCTGTTCTCTGTCAAGATTAATTATTTTTCAACTAATAGCTGAGAGAAAAAAAAAATCAGGGTTTTTTGGAAAAAAAAACAATGCCTCTTTTTGTACTGTATTTTTACATTGTTTGTTTTGTTTCTCCTTTTTGCTCCCTTATTGGAATGAATATTGAACACAGTGGACCAAATCTCATGAGTGCTTAACAATAAACAGATTGTTTTAGAATGTGTGGTGTTTATTTTTATTTTTTTATGGAATTTGAGAAGCTATACAGTAAGGGGTAGATGCAATAGATGTGGCACTGACTACTATAAATGAGAATTTGAAAGTAGCATAAACAAAATGCTTATAACAAAATGCCAAACCTGTTAATCTGGACAGATACTACTGAGGTTGGATTCTGGCTGCCTGTATGACGTTCTGTTGGATGTATTTTTGGCTGGAAGTTGGGCCATTTCATGGCGCACCTGAAATTCCCCACCTTTTCTCTTTCACAGTGCTGCAGTTTTATTAATTTAAGTTTGACTTAAAAAGTCAGTCATCTAGATAGATTAGAAATAGTTTAAGATGCTTATTAAAATGTGATATCGCCTATGTTTGATAATAATAATTACAACTGTCAGTGTGCATGTGTCCCGAATAACATTTTCACTGAGTCTAAGTAACTTTCCCAGCTAGAGTACAATTTTACTTTTCAAAAACGTGGGACTTAACATGAGATGTCTATATTCTAATACTAGCCTGTAATTTAGTAAAGATAATAAATAAAATGGACAAGATGTTATATCCATGCAGTATTTCTTAGATTGAATTGGTGTGGGAATTGGCATGTAAATCCTTTTAAATTAACCCCTAGTGGGGGAGAGTTGACAGGATGGAGTCGTAGAATGGTGTGTAACGAGGTCAGACCTCCTCCAAACTGGGCAAAAACACTTCAAATGTTTCTCTGATGATAAGACTTTTTATTTTTTCCATTTAAAAAAGAAATATGTATATATTTTTCCCCCAGTGATTTTTTTAATTCATTTTGTTCATGTGCTCAGTGCTCACGGCATGATTGTTGGTTCATTTTCAGAACCGAGATCTAAACACGTGCTTTTGGTTTACTTAGATAACTCTTCTTTTTTCCTATTGGCTGGCAATCGCACTACGAGCGCTTCCGACATCCAATCACAGATATCAAAGGTTTCTGACTAATTCACCTCGATGTACCGGGGTGGTGTTTATGAAGTGCGTGCGCGCCTTGTGCCGAACAAAGGCGGTTCAGAGGCGTGTTGGAGTTGAATAACTTTATAAAGCTGTTGCGCTTCTTACTTTTCTTGTTCTGAAGCTGCAGAAAAGCCTTTTCTTCGTGTCTTAATTTCCCATTTTCAATTTTCGTTATATCATGAATGACACGGAAATGTCACCAGATATTCCGGAGATATTCAAAGCGATGCTTGAGCACCCTTTCTCCTTCATCACTTTTAATGACGACGGTAAGTATTTTGTATCCGTTGTTATAATCGATACCAGATCTTGTCAGTGTATAATGCATCATAGTGATATACTGCATCATACATATTGCAAACTATACTATCAACAGTTCTGCATTACAAATCTCCAGCAAAAGCATGGTCTATCACGTCCTGGTGAACTCATTAAATAATGACCAGACTTAATCTGTTAGGGCAGGTACTGTGTCTGTCTATACTGGAGTGACGACGAAGGCAAGGCACTGGCCTGAAATGATTAGATTACGGAGTTTTCCATTTAACCACGCGACTGTAACCTATCTGGTGCTCGATAAGCACTTGATCTATTTATCTATCTATTTTATGTTAAATATACTATATGTACTTATGTACATGTATATGTACTTTTTTGCATACAAAGGTATAATATCACGAAGCGTATCCAAACAAACGATAGAACTCAAGATGAAATACACCGATTTGCTAAATCAAGCGAAGTTCATCTTCTTTTGAGGTCTGATCCACTGCTACAGACTGTCACATTAACTAACAATTTAACAACCTTGTTGATATTTAGACTTGAAGGAGAGCATCGCATAATAAAATCATGGACTATATGTGGTCCTTCAAAGGCTACATGGAAAATAATAGTACCAATAACAACAATAATAAATGCTTATTCATTGAAATACGTTTATTTATTGACGGTATTAGTTGTCAGGAAATTTTAAGCTTGTTTAAAAAAGAAATGGTAATATTAATTTGTAATTAAGTTGCTGACATTGACTCCGAGCAGAGGAACCATGTGTCCATTTTACCCGCGCCCGCTGTTCGTGTTTTTTTTTAAGATACCGGGGCGTGTAAAGCAGCACATAGGCCTGTTGGTAAACTTGTTACTACTGTACTTGTTACTACTGAATGTGCGGCATGTTATATCGTCGCCTGTGCTCCCTCCTGTGCTAAAAACAATTTAAATGTTTGTTTTGTTATTAATGGGGAAAATTTGACGCAGTTGGCTCCTTTGGTAACAGAAAGTCTTTACAACGTCCGTAAGTCTCGCGAGAGTTTGGACATCACGGGGGCACCGCCTCTTAGATTCCAGCCCTCTCATTGGGCTGTCTGCGTGTTTCCAAAATGAAAGCGGCACGTGTAGGGCCATGTGATCGCGTGTTTGTGTTTACGTGCGTGTGCAATCACACAATTGCGTGTATTTTCTAATCGATTCATTTGAATACCTCATTTCATTTGAACATTTAACAGCGGAGATTTTCTGTAAATATGGACCTCGACGCTGTGTGTGTGTGTGTGTGTGTGTGTGTGTGTTGGAGTACACAGAAGCTGTGAGGGCTCGTGTTGCGAGCGCGCGCTACTCCTACTACATTATTCATGATGCAGAAGCGTGATTGGTTCGTCCCTCTTAGTACACGACTGTATTTACACGATACGGGCGGGGCTTCGAGGGAATACGAAGCCAGCTTTTTGCGTGCGAACATGGTGAATCGGGTGAAAGGCACTGGCCTTGTTGATAGGGCGCGGTAGTGTCAACGAGTGTTTACGCCGAAATTATCAACTAAAAATACTCTTTAACTCGTATATGTTGTGAAACTGAAAGGCAGACGGACAAAATGTCATCCGAACAAGTGCATTTGGACGAAGGCGGCGGCGGCGGGCCCCCGGCTGGGTTTCCAGTGACGTTAAAGAAAATACTGGAAAATCATCCTCCGGATTTGTTGGAATGTGCAGATGGTACGTAGGTCATGGATTTCATCCTGAGCTGTTTATCGAGATGTGTGTTAGTGTTATGGAGGCCATGAGGGAAAAAGAGACGTGGTTGAAAGTGTAAAGAATGCAAATAAAGCCGGAGAGCAGCTATATCGTACCTGGTATCAAACTGTAGATTTGGCTTTAGATTCCATGCATGTCAGAAATATACTGCATATTATGTAATACTTAATGCATGTGATACATGCCATCTATTGTGGTATTATAACGTATTTAGGTTTAGCGGTCTAGCAAGGTAATATTCTGTGACATACAGTCTGCAGAGTTTTTCAAACACAAAAAATAAAGGAATAACGAAAGTGTTATAGAGGCAATTATTAAACCCATGCAACACTGAAAGTAATAATGGCACAGCTTGTGGTCACATTTAAAATATGTAAGTCTTTTATAATAATTGTATATCATGAGAATGCTTTATATTGTGTTTATGCATGTCGTGAATCATGATCAGTATCAGTAAAACGAGGTGCTTGTAATCTGGTTTGATTCTTTGTAATCCTCTGTTCAAGCATATATGTAAGTTTTGTTAAAAGGTTTTGTTCATCGGAATACTAAATAGCAAGTGTAATGGTATTGTGATTGTGTTTTTGATGTAGAAAATGAGAAAGAAAAGCTATCAGGAGATGAATTGGACTCTGGAGGGGGAGTCAGTGGACTGGGACCATCAGCTGCCTTGACCCCTGCTATCTGGGACAAGACAATTCCATATGATGGTAAAACTTTTCATCTTGAGTACATGGATCTCGAGGAATTCCTTATGGAGAATGGTATCCCTGCTTCTGATCAAGTGCAACAGAAGAACCTTGCTAAAGAGAGTTCTGCGAAAACGCCTACCATCATCCCAAAAACAGAACCAAGCCCATCATCTCCGATTCCTCTCCTGCCAACCATGGATCTGGAGGAACACTGTGAGGAAGAAGTAATAACCAACGTTGTATCAAACCCTGACTCGGTGCAGACCAAAACAGGTAGGTTATGGCCGAGACCCACAGTGATTTTTTGCCTCCCAAATTGACGAAAAATCTAACGTCAAAATGTATTAAACAAAGATGTTTTATTTGAACTAATTTATCAAACATTAAAAAAAGAAACAAACATTTGCAGAGTCTGTTAGAGACTCCATTACACATCCTGTTCCAGGGCTGTAGTGTTTTGTATACTGTTCAGCTCAGTGCATACTCTGTCCACATTTCAGGTCAAACCGCAAAGAGGGAATGTCTGACACCAGACCCCATTAACTCAGAAGAAATTGAAATAGCAGTGAACTTCGAACCAGATCCTTCAGATATTATGCTTTCCAGTGTACCAGGAGGAGAACTCTTTAACCCTCGTAAGCATCGCTTCAATGAAGAGGATCTCAAACCACAACCCATGATCAAGAAAGCCAAAAAAATATTTGTTCCAGAGGATCAGAAGGTAGGTTTATAATTTCAGTTTGACGTGTGGAAAGGTCTGGTTTTTGACACTCTTACGCATGTTCCCACAGTTATCTTTTGATTGTTTACTATTTTCAAGTTTCCAAAATAAAAACAAATTAGTAATTTGAACTGCAGTCAATTGGACAGTGCCAGTACACACCTTTTTGGTGTTGGTGAATGGGGGGATTTCATTTGATCACAATAAAATTAAGTAATACAGTAGACCATGCTTAATGCACAGTTAACATTTTTTCGCATCGCAAAACCTGTTTGCAAACCATTCCAGGATGAGAAATATTGGCAGAGAAGGAAGAAGAACAACATTGCGGCAAAGCGGTCTCGAGATGCAAGACGGGTGAAGGAGAATCAGATCACAGTCCGTGCAGCATTCTTGGAGCGGGAAAACTTGGCTCTGAGGCAGGAGGTAGCTGAGCTGCGCAAGGACTTGGGACACTGCAAGAAAACCGTGGCTTGCTACGAAGCAAAATATGGATCACTGTAGGAGACTGATCCTGACAAACATCCACTGGACAGTTTGTTGTGTCCATAAGAAGTCAGTCAATCCTCTTTACAGTCACATATTGCCTTTTTACTAATTATTTTCATTTTATATTTCTTTTTATATTGCTAGCCCCAAACCCTAATTACTTTTGAAAAAACAGTCTGGCTCCTAGGTATCAGATGGTGTTTTTTCTCGGGTGAGAGATAAAATGATGACTTAAAAAAGGGATTAAAAGAATGTAAACCCAATCATCACATGCCCAGTAAACCAAGCATATCTGCCTAACAGCCTACCTTTATTTGTTTATATACATTTGTTTAAATTATAATGTAAATTGTAGTACATATAGCTGGTATAAATGTTTCCTGCAGTCTGCCTTCATAACATGTTTATAAGCATACTTAAATATTTCATATTGCAATATTGAAGTATGAAAGTCTCGCTTAGTTGTGTGAGATGACAAAGGATTTAGGAAGTCTTTGCATGAAAGCTAAAATGTGTCCCAGAATATTAAATATATTATATTTTACATGAGGACGTGTATTTAGTGTATTGAATTCCTTTCGATTGGAATATTCATGATCCATTTATGGTTCTGCAAAACATAATATTTTGATATAAGCCTTTGTTTAATAATTCATCATTGCTTCATGAAATGCTTATAAACATATTTTAATAACAGGACTGTGTTAGTACACTTAAACTATTGTAAGTGGTATGTTGGCTATTAAATAAGGTTGATCATTTTTAAAGGTTGATAACTTTATTATGCTTTGGTCCATTATCTCCTTAGATGTTGATGGAAGCAGGGGGAAGAGAACTAATGTTGAAATTCAAGTTGAATCAGTGCTTATTTGACTTGGTATATTAGGAAATGGTGAGGGAAAACTGTATATAAAACCAGCTCGTCTTTGTAAATGACTATTTTCAACTTCATCTCTCGAGTGTTAACGTCATGTTCTCTAACACACTGAAAACTGGTTGATGCGTCTGTAACTGAATGTTTTCATTGTTGTAGTTCCCTAGAAAGAAAATATAATGGGTGACTACACGCTTTCTGTGCTTTTATCCGTAGTGAAAGTTAAAGGGTATATTCATTATTTCTGATCAGCATCAATATCCATTACATATGTTTGATGGCAGGGCTCGTTTCTCACTGAATATACCGTCTTAGATTAATCAGGGACTACTTTGCATCTCATTCTGTTTATTTGCTTAAGCTGCTTTTGAAATGTTTGTTGACTATGATATCTGTAGATATACATAAACTACATTTAATGTCTGATGTTTAGACAACCTTTTTCAGCTATTAGCTAAGATACTTGTGCTTCCTTAAAGGAGTGACGTTTGTCTCTTAATTCCCTAAAAGTCATTTTCACCAGGTACTGCATAAACACTTTGTAAGCAAAAAGAAACCCTTTAAGTGTGACTTTGTACTGAAATTATTGTTGTTGTTCACCAGACAGGGATGGTGTAGTGACATGGTTGAGTTTAATAAGCTTAGAAACATAGTTCAAACTGCACTAGATCAGGTTCTACCTTGAAGGGAAAGAGATGCCACGTACTGCATTTTTTGTACATGTCTAATCAAACTGTATCTTATGTGGAAAGGGGATTTATTGTGGTGTTTCTATAACCACAAGGTCTGTTTACTGAGCAAACATCAATTCAACTCCACAGTCCAGTTCTCACCTACTAGGGTTGGTAACTAACTGATTATGTTTTGGTTTATAAACGATTGCTTTGCAACTGTGCTGAATGTTCCAAGCTTGTATTTGTTATTAAAGAATTGTGTCATGTCAGTATTTTGGCTGTTGTGCAATTTCACTTTACAGCAAGTAGAGCGAGATAAACTACAACAGTATACTGTATAACAGTTTTATTTATTACACTGGGCAAAAAAAGAGAGTACTTGTACAAAAGAAAGCTGCAGAAAACTAAATGTAAAAGGCAATCACTTTCTATATTCCAACATCTTCACCTCTTTTTGAAACCATACTTTTTTCTCTCGTAAAAGAGGTCGGTTTTAGAGCTGCCAAGGTTCACGATCTTGGGACAACCATCTCGCTGTGCAACAGAGAAAGAACAATTCATCAGAAATCAAATGCATCATCACATATTCCTTACCCACAGTGTGAAGGACAGGGAAAATCGTAAATTTACTTACATCTTTCTCCTGAATGGTGCATTCTTTACAGTAGTAGGCATCTGACACCCCCGGACCTCCGCATATCACACAGCGCCCTTGATACGAGCCGTAGTTACATTCATCGCATATGCGTACGAGCGTGCATGGCCTGACATAAGAGTCGCAGATGACACACTTTCCATCACCTGAACATAAACTGTACATGTTAGATGTCTGGCATTATATGGAAAAAAAAAGCACACATTTCCCAATAATCTCATATGCAATATGACTAAAAACGGCAAAGAAAATGCAATTAGCACAGACAGGTACAACAATAAAGAAATTTGTGTTAAAAGGGACATTTCTCAGCACTTACATTTTTCACAAAGTCTCCCAATGGCTGTAAAAGGAAAAATAGAAAAATATCAAAATCATACATTTGCATTAGTTCTATTAAAGTTCTATTTAAAAAAACAAACAAAAAAAACAGAAGAATGTGGTGTTTGCCGGTGCATTGTGTGTGTGTGTGTGTGTGTGTGAGAGAGAGAGAGAGAGAGAGAGATTCAGAAAACTCAGTATTGCGTCTGAAAGTGTGAAATTCACTAACTTAACCCAAATGCACACACTGATTATATTTCTCTGAACACTGCTGTTGCCTGTCTTATTGCCAAAGGCTTCATCATTACGTATTTTACACCTAAATATTTACAATGTATGAAGTATTCTTAGGCCTAATATTTAGAAAAATGTAACATTCAAAAAGAATCATACATTTTACATCATACATGTAGCAGGAGATTACTGATGATGAGTAAAGTCCAACAATAATTTGGAGGGTAACTTTAGTATTAAGCCCCAGGCTAGTTAGTTTTGGAAACATCTATCAATACAAACAAACCTAAGAGTTATGTGCTCATGGAAAATGTATACTTTCCACATAAAGACTAACAAGTTTGTCTGCATTTTCAGATGTTTATATTTTTATCACTATAAAACAAGGAAGTCGAATCTTTTCCACGAAGAGCCGCTGTAGGTTTTAACTGCAACCAATCAAGGGCTACACTCGATAGTCATTAGAAGAATAAGTGTTTAAACAGGTAGAATGTGGTGTGAACTTTCTGTGTTCGTGCACCGACAAAAAGTTTGGACATTCATACTCTGAAAGGAAACAATGCTAATCTACAACAAGCTTTGCTAAACCCGCTAACAGCGTGGATCTTCTGATGGAGATGCACAGTCCGGATTAAAGCGGTTCGGCTTTAAATGGCGTGGCTTTTAAATGATTTTAATGTAAAGAAGAAATCGCTCATACCGACGCCAGCTTGTTTTCTGCAGAAAATCAAATCCGGATGATGTTTAGCCATTGTCTGTTAGCCGATTAGCCAGAACTCCACGACACTTGGTCGTCCTCTTCTTCTTCTTCGTGTTTAATGGCAGCTCACACTTTGCTAGCATTACCGCCACCTACTGCACTGTAATCATAACTACACCCACACTGAAGGGCAAAGACACACACAAAAACAAAACACAAACAAAAACAAGGTGAAAAAACGCAGAAATATTAACGGACGTTTCATACTCTTCATCAATTCCAGAGCACTCAGGCTGTATGTTCCTGATAGCGCTGCTTGTTCAACTTCTCTACCAATCACAATTAAACCCTTCATGATACATTTTTTGATATATAAATACCCAAATACTTTACCGTGTCTTTAACTGGAATACCTTCCATTAATGCGTCACCACAATTGTGCAGTGCTGTTATTTCACATTTGGACAAATGTAGCTTTAACCCAGAAGCAAATGAGAATTGTTCAATTATCTTAATAGCTTTATAAATGTGACTAAAGAAAATAGTAGTATCTTCAGCTAGTTTTAATTTCATGATCAAAAATCGAAATACCTTCTAAATTCTGATTATGCATAATACTTAATGATAATAATTCAGTAAGCAAAATAAATAAAAAGGGGGAAATACAGATAATATATACCTGTTAAAATTAATAAATCAACGTTTCTATGTATATTGTGTTCTGCTTAACTATGGCAATTTTTCAGTGAACTTATAATACATCTATTCACTGTTACAGTTATTCACTGACTTCTAATGAGAGATCTGAACCTTCAAAAGTCTTTAAAATAGCATTTTTGAAATGGACCACACAGTCGCAGGTTCAAATCCCACTACCACCAAGATGCCACTAGTGGGCCATTGAGCAAGTCCTTAACCTTCAATTGCTCACTCTGGATAAGGGCGTCTGCCAAATGCCATAAATGAAATGCAATGGCATGTAAATGGAAATGTAATGGCAATGTAAATCAAAGGTCACCACGCCCAAGAGGCCTTACTTTACTTTTTTCTCTACTCTAGACTTTCATCTGAATGGTGCAATAAAGAAAAATAAACATCAGTGAGCAGCAGTACTACCGATGGAAACACCTTGTTGATGACAAAGATCAACAGAGATTGGCTAGAATTGCTTCAACTGACAGAAAGGGCAAAATAACTCAAATAATCAATCTGAACAAATGTAGTAAGCAGAAAATCATCTACATCGTCTACTTCAAGCAGATAATGCAGCAAGCAAAAGTCATCTAAACAATTACAATGTAGCTAAAATATAATTTGTGCAATATATTTATTCTATAGAGAGAGTGTGTGGCTGATATGTTAGTGACGCTTGAGTTGGCTCATTCAAAGTGAACTATGAGAGCTGTCATTTTACTACTCGTCTTTGCTTTATGTTGAAAATGTATACAATGTTGTCGTACGTAACGGGATAAATTTTAATGATTTAATTTTCAAAAATGAAGTCAAATGATCTCTCACCAAAAATAGCTCAGCTCCTCTGCACCAGTGTACTGAACAGTCTTCTGAACAGTGTACTGCAAATTCTACTGATCAGTCTATTGAACAGTGTATTGTACAGTGTCATGTACAGTGTACAGAAAATGTACTGTACAATCTATTGAACAATGTACCTAACTGTGTACTGTGTACACATTCCTGCAACTCCAAATTTTATTATTTCTAGCACCCGTATACCATTATATTAAAATTAGCATTTTTTAAACTTATCTATTACATAACTTTGTCTAGGTGGATAATTGCTGGAATTTGCAGATTTCCCTCAGCAATGAATAAAGTATCTATCTATCTATCTATCTATCTATCTATCTATCTATCTATCTATCTATCTATCTATCTATCTATCTATCTATCTATCTATCTATCTATCTATCTATCTATCTATCTGTCTGTCTGTCTGTCTATCTATCTATCTATCTGTCTGTCTGTCTTTCTGTCTGTCTGTCTGTCTGTCTGTCTGTCTGTCTGTCTGTCTGTCTGTCTGTCTGTCTGTCTATCTATCTATCTATCTATCTATCTGTCTATCTATCTATCTATCTATCTATCTATCTATCTATCTATCTGTCTATCTATTCATCTATCTATCTACTGAACAGGCAACTGTGTACTGAACAGTCTAATGAGCTGTGAAAATGGGAAATGACATGACAGTCTGTACCACCTGTATAACATTGGATTGGTTGTCTTTGTGACTCGTTTTTGTCTTTGTGACAAGTTCTTTTTGCTGACTCTCTACTCTGACTCTCTCGTTACTCTGACAGTACCGCGTCATGAGTTTTGCACTGAACAGTTTACTGAACAGTTTACTGAACAGTCTCAAAAGTAGAAGCGTGGGCGGAACCGGAGGCTCACGAGACATAAAGCTGCCGACGTCATATTCGAGCGTCACATCTTTGTCAGTGCGCAAAATGGCATCCTACTGCTTGACCGTCTCCCGGCTTCAGGTAAGCGAAAAGTGGCTATTAAAAAACGTCACTGTGCGTGTTTTATGTGTGTATGAGTCGGCGTACACTATGGATTGCAATAAAGGGTGTGTTTTTAACGTCGATGTGGGTTTTGGACTTCCCCGGGGAGGGAGCAGATAGCAGGCTAACGCTCTCAGGTCATCGCCTCCAAGGATGTTACCAGGAGGCTATGAGCTCTTCTTACTAACCGGGTTAACATTCGTGTCTCTTTTCTAGTGACGTTTTCAGAGACCGCTTTTTACTTGTGATGGTTTTGTTGGCTTTGTGTGTCGGCGGTCTGAAGAGGGCGGCTGGGTGTTGTAGTTGCAAGGTTAACACAAGGTTATAAGAGCGTCCGAGTTCGGAAGCGTGGAAACCGCAGAGCACAGCGCCATTTATCCAGCAAAACAAATGAAAGGGGAGCGCACTCTATTGGAACACAACCATCATCTGTAACCTGTGTAATTAAAAAGATTGTAGTAAAATACAGGTCTCGTGTTCCTTCCAATAGTCACTTACTGAATTTTTGTGATTTTTTTTTATTGATGGTTTAAATAGTAATGACAATGAATTTCCTTATTTTTCATATTTAGTTTTTTTTTTTTAAATAAGCCCTTGAAATAGCCATATAGATAGTATTCTATAACCTCCATGTTTTTAACCTGACTCGATACAGTTTTTTTTTTTTTATTATATAATTGTTTTATATTTTACTAGTAGTGTGTCCTCCAACTTGAACTTGAATTCCCTCTGCAGCTAATCCTGGGCCATGGGGTTCGACGTCTTCATGTGTCTGCGGCCCTAAGTGCTAAAGCCAATGTGTCTATGAGCCGTTTCGAGCCCAACTCCTACGTCAACTATGAGAAACTCCAGTCTAATGTCAATATTGTGCGCAAAAGGTCAGCTTGCTCCACTCATACTTGTTTGTTTTTCCTCTCATATCTACGCTTGTCTGTTTTACTATTGCTCTTCCTGTCAATTTCTGTCCAGCACTCTGTTTTCCTATTTGTCTGGTATTGGAAAAGCACGTGATGTGGGTTTGTTTTTAATTTTTTAATTTTTTTTGTGGGTCCAACAGACTGGACAGGCCGCTTACACTTTCAGAGAAGATTGTCTATGGTCATCTGGATGACCCCGCAAATCAGGAGATTGTTCGAGGGCGCACATATTTGCGCCTGCGCCCAGATAGAGTTGCAATGCAAGACGCAACAGCACAGATGGCCATGCTGCAGTTCATCAGCAGCGGCCTACCCAAAGTGGCTGTACCATCCACCATCCACTGTGATCACCTTATTGAGGCTCAGCTAGGAGGAGCGCAGGACTTGCAGCGAGCAAAGGTCTATCATAAAATGCATTGCACTGCATGTTGGCCATTATAGTTAGGATTACAAAAAAGTCAAGGGATATGTACCCAGTGTAGTTGTGAAGCCTGTTTTTTTTATTATTATGAATAAAACAAATGAATGAGTGACTAAACTACAATATATTCCTATGCCCTGCTTTGATCCAGGAAGTTAATCAGGAGGTTTACAACTTCCTTTCCAGTTCAGGAGCTAAATATGGTGTTGGTTTTTGGAAACCTGGCTCAGGAATCATCCACCAGGTATTGTTTAAAGTGTTTTCTTTCTTTCTTTCTTTCTTTCTTTTTTTCCTGCTGCTTAACATATGCAATTTTGCTATACTTATTTATTACAACAGATTATTCTAGAAAACTATGCCTATCCTGGAGTCATGTTGATTGGTACTGATTCCCACACACCTAATGGTGGCGGATTGGGCAGCATTTGTATTGGCGTTGGTGGAGCTGATGCTGTTGATGTCATGGCAGGAATTCCCTGGGAGCTTAAGTGCCCGAAAGTGAGTTTATATAAATATATACACGCGAAACGAAACACTGACCCCTTTGTTGCACTATGTACTAGCAGTTGAAAAGCTTGTCATTTGATAAAAATGTGAATTGCTGTGCAGGTCATTGGTGTGAAATTGACAGGCAGTCTATCAGGGTGGACCTCACCAAAAGATGTTATCCTGAAAGTGGCAGGCATTCTTACAGTAAAAGGTGGCACTGGTGCTATTGTGGAGTATTATGGTCCTGGGGTGGATTCAATCTCATGTACTGGTAAGATTTCATTAAATTATTTGTTGTATGCTTTTCAGGGATGCTTACATCGTCTTTTAATTTGATTCTTTTTGTTTGTTTTTTTTTTTTCATTTTAGGAATGGCTACTATCTGTAACATGGGAGCTGAAATTGGTGCTACCACATCAGTTTTTCCATACAACCATCGTATGAGGACGTACCTGGAGAAGACAGGCCGTGCAGGTCAGTTGTAGTATATTTGTACTAAACCATGTGTGTCCATTTGTCCTTTCACTCTGTTTTACAAATTTTTTTTTTCACTTGCTTAGAAATTGCCCACCTGGCTGATGAGTACAAAGATCTGCTCAACCCTGACAATGGTTGTGAATATGACCAAGTGATTGAAATCAACCTGGATGAGGTAAGCACAGTGTGATTTAATCTGTAACTAATTAATAAAAATTTAATTTTAATTTGTCGTATGATGGACTGTGGTGCACTTTGTATGATAATGTTGTTGTTAAATATAATGACAAGCACTTTAATATGATGGCTTTACAAAAGAAGCTGGGATTTATACACTTGCTACCCTGAGGACCCCCCATTTCTATCGTGTGTGTCTCTCTCTTTGCCTCTCTTTTACTACTATTCAAAGTCAAGGTTTTTCTGATAACTATAGTCCTGGTCTGTGAGATATTTGTGTCACTAACAGATGTGGCCTCTTGTACATATTTCATATTACAGCGATTGTGCTGTGCTAAGTTTTGTTATCACCCTTCTTCCTTTGCTAAAATATTGCTATATACTTTTTTATAAATACAACTTAAACATCAGTTTGTATCAGATGGCTCCAGAGAAAGAAAGTGTATGTTTTAAAATGTTTGGTGTCAAATTCATTACAGAGCCTTAGATTTATTTACTGCTATTCTTAAACATTTTAGGAAAAATATACTGCATAGAAGTGAACTAAAAGCTCTTGATTACTGTTTTTTTTTTTTTTTTTTGTTTTTTTTTTTTTAATAGGGATTTAAAAACTAAATTTTCTGCAACTTTGCTTTTCTGTTTATTATTAGCTTATGTACTTGTGTCTTCTGGCACTGGCTCCTAGTCATCCCCAAGTTTAACCCGAAAGGTTATTCAGTATATTCTCGTTTCTTGTTTAAATTTTAATTTTGTCTTGCCTCAATCACAAAATATTTTTTGTACATCTCTCCCCTCCTTATTTATAATTTGCATGTATGAATGATCTAAAAACAAAAAAACCTTTGGTTTAAAATCTATGCTATATTTAATTACTATATTGTTTAAATTATTTTTATTTATTTGTAAAGTCACTAATCCTCCTGTGATTGGAACCTTTGCCGATTAACTGTTAACTTCTTGCAGCTGAAGCCACACATCAATGGACCTTTCACTCCTGACTTGGCTCATCCAGTGTCTGATATTGGCTCTGTGGCCGAGAAAAATGGCTGGCCTTTAGACGTTAAAGTTGGTATGTACACACTTCCATGAACGCTTAAAAACACAATAAGTTGTGCTGTTGGATTTTTGTAAAAAACCTTTCAACTTTCATTTGCTGACTTTCAGGTCTAATTGGAAGCTGCACCAATTCGAGTTATGAGGACATGGGCAGAGCTGCCTCGCTGGCCAAACAGGCTCTGGACAAGGGGCTCAAGTGCAAGGCCATGTTCACAGTCACACCTGGTTCTGAGCAAATCCGTGCTACCATCGAGAGAGACGGTTATGTGAGTCTCAGCATTTAAATAGAGGCTAGATTTAAATGCTTTAATGTCTAATTACAGTTGGTGATTCACTGTGTGATTTTTAGAGTTTTACATGATATCTGCATTTATATTTTGTATCAATAGTCATGGGCAATTTATTTGTTTGTTTGCAGGCTAAAATATTGAGTGATGTTGGAGGAGTTGTCCTGGCTAACGCTTGTGGACCATGCATTGGACAGTGGGACAGGTATCACAGGGAGCTGTGCTCATTTAAAATGTTTTACTCTCCAGTTATCATTCTTTAAATGTATCCTGTTTGTGACTTCTACCTGTTATTTTTTTGTGTTGTGTAGGAGAGATGTTAAGAAAGGAGAGAAGAACACAATTGTCACATCATTTAATAGAAACTTCACAGCACGTAACGATGCAAATCCTGCCACACATGCATTTGTCACGTCTCCAGAGGTATTAGGATTCTTTCACAGTCTGTTGTTCTAGCTGTTTTTTTATGTTTACATTGACACCTCCCCCCTCCTTTTCCCCCGAATTAGATTGTTACTGCACTTGCCATTGCGGGTACACTAAAATTCAACCCTGAGGTAGACTATCTCACAGCGCCCAATGGAGAGAAGTTTAAGCTGGAGCCCCCTACAGGAGATGAGTTGCCTGCACGTGACTTTGACCCAGGCCAGGATACATATCAGCACCCCCCAACTGATGGCTCTGGACTCAGAGTGGATGTCAACCCACAGAGCAACCGTCTCCAGCTGCTCGAGCCTTTTGATAAGTGGAGCGGCAACGACCTGGAGGACATGCAAGTGCTGATCAAGGTAATTTAGCAAACGGCTACTTGCAAATTTGGTTTGTTGGATTTAATTTTGTATTTAAATGTAATCTGCACTGTTCCTAGGTGAAAGGCAAATGCACCACTGACCACATCAGTGCTGCTGGGCCCTGGCTAAAATTCCGTGGACATTTGGACAACATCTCGAACAATCTGCTAATTGGAGCTGTCAACATTGAAAATGATGCTGTCAATAAGATCCGTAATCAACTAACTGGAGAATTTGGGGCTGTACCCGATGTTGCGCGCAATTACAAGGTAAAAGGTCCTCACTTTCAATGTCATTTGATTTCTTTACAGAATTTAATGCAACATTAATATGATATTACACTGATTCATTAATATGATATACACTGATTCATTTCAAGTATAAAACAGATAACTATATTAAATTGAGTATTATTGGCTTTCCTATAGAAAAATGGTGTCTCATGGGTTGTGGTGGGAGATGAGAACTACGGAGAAGGATCCAGCAGAGAGCATGCTGCTTTGGAGCCTAGACACCTTGGAGGCAGAGCCATCATTGTCAAGAGTTTTGCTAGAATCCATGGTGCGTATTAATCGACTTTTTTTCTCTCTATATAATGTTGTGTCCATCTCTATATTTCAGTTTTGAAAACCAATCAAATTCAACATAAAGTTAAAGGAATGGGTATTTTTATCTCCCAATATAAAATATAAACCTCAAAATATATAAACCTCATTATAAACATTACAATATCACATTCCTCATTTTACCTTAGAACACTCAAGGTAAAAGAAAGTAAATAAATAAAAAAATCTAGTAGCAAAACTATAACACAGTCAAGTTCCACAGAACAATAGAAATAATCTCCCAATCTGGCAAAACCTGCAGGCCTGTGAAATTGCCACTTGCACAAAAACCTGGCAGTGTTACCTCCCAGGGTACATTTTGATTTTCTCAGACCTAAGGAAAAATACTGTCTCTTAGCCATTGTGCGTGAGAAGAAGGGTCAGCAGACTTCCACTCTAGGATGTCTGGCCAACAGTGATGTGACACTGATGCATGGAATCATCATCAATCCTCACTGGGCAGGGTTTCAAATGTTCGCTGAAATTCAAAGCGGAAATTGTATCGAAATAGCTTGACCAATAATTATATATTCATGGACGGAAGGAAAAACCTATGACTCACGTGACCATTCTAACTCTGTGTTACATTCTCAAATTGGACATTTTCACTTGGGGGTGTACTCACTTCTGTGAAACACTGTGCCACTGATGGGGAAACCCATTTGGGAACATGAAGTGTAAGAGAAGAAATAAGCCAAATGAGAAATAAATAAGGGGAAAATGCATTTGGATCAGGAAGCAAATGTATTAGTATTATGCTGGATCGATTGTCAAACAATGAATGTTTTTGCATTGTAAATTTGTTTAGCTAGAAATCTGCCTTTACTGTCTGTTAGAATTATTTGGTCTAATAATAATTCTATTATACACAAGGTAAGCAGCAGATAATTACAGCGTTAGAGCTGCGGCTCCTTGGGCTGCCTTGCATATGACATGATTCTGTTCAAATTTTGCACACATTACCTTTCTTACCTACTGTATTGAGCCTGTGGGAGTATTGATGTTACTGTTGGTGTTTTTGCTTGGGTATTCTAAACAATGAACTCAATTTTGTCATCTCTTCACAGAAACAAACTTAAAGAAACAAGGCCTTCTTCCCCTTACATTTGCCAACCCTGCTGATTATGACAAAATCCGCCCAGATGATAAAATGTCCATCGTGGGTCTTCAGACCTTTGCCCCTGGAAAGGTGTGTAGTGTATTCTTGCATTTGTATTTAATTTTCAATTTGTTTAACAGAATACAACAGTGTCCAAGTATATTGATGATTATTTGAGGGGGGAAAGTAAGAATAACCTTATTCTTTTATACTTTGTGTCTGTTCATTTCAAGTCTCTGCATGCTGTAATCAAGCACAAGGATGGCAGCAAGGAATCTATTGAGCTAAACCACACTTTCAATGAGACACAGATTGAATGGTTCCAGGCTGGCTCTGCCCTAAACAGGATGAAGGATTTGCAGAAATAAAGGACTGGTTTTGATGAAAGAGCACAAAGCTACCCAAACGAAAGCGTTGTGAAGTGTCAAATATTCAGCAGACTGATATGTATTTGTTTGAATTAAGCACCCCGCCCCCCCATAGTGACCGCATCCAATCTGATTATATGTTTCTAATTAAACAATCCGTATTGCCTAGATAAGGCATCAACAATAAATCAGTGCACAGAGTCCAGTAAATATGAGGAGCACCGCAGTGTTTAACTTCATAGCATTCAGGTCTGGTGTTTCATGCAGTCGATTAAAAGTGCATGCAGCTTGTTTTCATATTTACATTCTTCTTGTATCTTAGGAAAGGGATCTTGACTGTACACTTCTCAAACAGTTGTTTTCTTTAGATATAATCCAGTGAGCCCCACCAAGCAGCAGTTGTATGTCTGTCTTTAATCTGCCCTTTGCTATCAATTTACGCAAATAATGAGAACTGCTTTCAAATCATGGTACATGTTGTTCTGTGAAAAGTTGCTGTAGAGAAATAAGTGCCGATGATTTTCAGAGCTATGTCTAAATAATTAGATTTGGTTCGGTTTTGTCTCACAGGTTCAACAGAACATTCTAATTCCAATGTCGCTGTATATATAGTCTGTCATTACTTTGTGATTCACAATACAAATCTTTAAAGATGTGATGTACTTATTTATTTCCATCAAACACTCAACTGTCCATAAAATTGTTTGTCAAAACCTTCAATATACTTTTATTTAAAATCCTTTAAATCTGTTTGCTTGTGAGTGACTATTATATTGTACGACTAGCTGGTTCAGATTGGTTGTATACCTTTTGAGATTAATGTCCGGAAAAACGCATCAAACACAATGCAAATATCGTTTATTGTGGTTGATGCAATTGGTGTTATTCCGATATTATCCACATCAATGCACCATTTTCACCAGCCTCCTCTGCTGATGCAAGGGATATTACGGCCATGGTTTTGTGGTGGTGGCAAGCTTCACGTGTCTCAGCAGAAAAGATTTAATAGAGCAGGCCAAGTCAACTCGAGAGACTGCTGTGTGTGTGAAAATACCAGACAAATAGATGAATGAGTAGGTGTACAGGGTGTTCATAAAGTTTTCAAATCAATATAAACAGTGAAAGGATACGTGTGGTCTCACACTTGGTGGTGAATGGTTTTAATTCGATGGAAGTAATGTCCTTTGGAGGTAAGTGGATTTTCTTGAATAATGGTTTTGAATTGTTTTAATATTTAATACCCTAAAAATGGCCACAAAGGTCTCGGTCTACTTCAGTGAATCGTCTCACCAATTCTGTGTATTCTTCGATATTGTAGCCAAAGCCTGCTTTTGTCATCATATTGACCAAGATGCTTTTATTAAACATCCTTTCAACACACAGTGAAATGTAATACCACCACTGACTGATGAACAAATAAATAACGGGTTTCTCTTTTTAATCTGCTCGAGGTTTTTTTCCCCCGTTTGATTGAGTTTTTGGCCATTTTGTTTTTCTTATTAGGAGCATAATTAGATGTTATCGACATTCTAGTGTCTTTGAAAAATCCCATACAAGTATAACTGAAGCGCTTTATTTTCGTTCTATTTTTTTTTATTATTCTTTTTTTTTTTTTTTTTTTTTTTACATTTTTAGAAAAGGCACATCCAGTCCTAATCCTCCTCCTCCTCCTCCGGCGCATCATTCGGTAAGCTCTGCTGGGGTTTGTGTTTTCTGTATGAACCGCTGTGTATCGGCCATGGATCTGTTTCAGCTAAACACGGTAGCAGTGTAAAGATTAAACCCATTTCACCCGCGGACATTTTGAAAATACGGTAAGACACACACACACACACACACACACAGAGACAGATCTTCAGCCGTATTATGGTCCGTCATTGCTCCACATAAATACAAAGCCATGCTGGTTTTTAACAACGCGTTCATGTTTACACGTGATGGGGATGCCTGTGGTGTTTGTCTAGCGCAAGGGTTCATTCGTCGTGTCATTGTGCAAACCGCACTGTTTCTCATATTTAAATCTGTTACTACAATTAAACATTGCAGGGTGACTTATGATAATTAGGTTTAGTGTGTTGCTGTGCGTAGGGGGTCGTTTCTCTACGTGAATGTACAAAAAAGCAGAACAATACCATTCAGATATCTGTTTCCGCCCAGTTTTAATGGAGTAGAAAAATGTCACGTCTTCAGAGATGTAGTTACTGTTGCAGCATCGTGATGCTGGTCGTCCAGCTTGTGTTATAAATTTGCTGTCTACATATTTACATATTGTGGTTTCGGGGCAGGCTTTTTAGACTACCTGTTTTCACCACAAGCTTTTCCTCCTATATGAATCTGCACCAGCTATATTGCAACTTAGTTGGCAAACACTACTGATATTATTTACCTGATTTGGAAAAAAATATTTCAAGAACAACAGAAAAAAAAATGTCTCCCACTGACCATTTATTAACACATCTCAGTGTTGTGCTTTAAAAATATGGACCACCACAAGACCACCTATGTAAACACCTAAGTATCATTGCTTGTTGAGAAAAACTGTCCTGTGTGTAAAAAAAAGCCTATAGAAACATCATGCATGACAAATACGAGTTATAAGCTGAGTTATAACCTTGTTGTGGTGCTTGTCCCTTTCCATTGATTAACAATTTTCTAATGAGGCTGACTATTTATGTATAACAGGAGATGAGTCAGTATGTGTGTATATGTATGTATGTATGTGTATATATATATATATATATATATATATATATTATATAATTTTTTAAATTATGTAGCTACATGAAAATTTACTGTTTTTAGCTTTCTAAAAAGTAGTTCTGCTCAAATTGGTGCTAATGCCAGATTGTTATCCTGAATCCTTGTTTAGACGAATTTCTGCATATCAACAGTGCTGAATCGACTCCACCTTGATACTCTGTACCATTGAAGCCTGCAGATTCAGAGGGCTCAGACTCTTATGAATGATGACTGATTCAGACACATCCTCCTCATCTGATCCCCTTCTGCACAAACCCCATGCTCCTCTTCCACTCTCTTTCCCTTTTCTGAGAGGAGGAAGTCATGTTTGGGAAAGGAAACCGCCACAAGCTGGGGAGCCGCCTAGTCCACGTCCTACCAAGCGCAATCGCTCCTACTCTGCGTAAGTAACAGCAAAATGACATGTTAAAGAGGATGAATAAAATTTGGCTTTTGAATCACTTTCGACTGTGCCATATGTAAATGTTTCAAAATTGCTTTTGCTTTATTTTCTTTGCAGTAATATGCATCACAGATAATTCTTAATCATTGTCTCCTTCTTGTCAGTACTGTAAGGTCCAGGTCTGAACCAGTTTTCAAGGGAGTCTGCAAGAATTTCTCTAGATCCCAGGGACATGGTTTCATCCGTCCTACTCATGGAGGAGAGGACATATTTGTTCACATCTCAGAGTTAGTACAATGTCAGAGTAAATTATCATAGTAGTTTATTGTATTATTATTATTTTTTAAATAATAACAACAATAATAATAATAATATTATTAGTTTTATATTTTTTACTGTGCTTTATTAGACTCAAGAATAATGCATAATTTACATTTTGCCAAATATCAGTAGAAACGTTTAGTGGGTCACACTTTATTTGATGCTCACCAATATGTGAATATGAAAGAATAATATGTACCTTCTCTTTATCAGCATTGAGGGTGAATATGTACCAGTCGAGGGGGATGAAGTAACTTACAAAGTGTGCCCTGTCCCACCGAAGAATCTGAAGTTCCAAGCTGTAGAAGTGGTAATCACTAACCTGACACCAGGAACAAAGCATGAGACATGGTCTGGACAAGTCATCAGCTCATAGCTAAGACATTTAGGTTTTTTAGTATGAAGAACAGAAGTTTGGGCAGCACAGTTCCTGACATGTATAAGGATATAATATACATACATATATATGTGTGTGCGTGTATGTATGTATGTATGTATGTATGTATGTATATATATATATATATATATATATATATATATATACATACACACATGTATACATATACATCAACATAAACATAAAATACATTTAACATTTAGGTAGGTTATGGTTGAATTTGGGGATGCGTAACTTCTGGATCTTTATCTTGTAATCTGCTAATAATGATTAAATTATGGTTTAACTAACTGAAGTCAGAAGTTAGTTTGTCAGGACTGAGCTTTTAAGATCTGATTAACATTGACTTTGTATCTATGTCTGTATGTCTGCATTTATTTATTTATTTATAAGGATTTTATTCTTTTGGTGCATTGTAATTACATATGACTGAAAAAGCATTAGTTTCTTATTGATAAACAGTGTTGCACAGTTGGGATGGACAAAAAACTGAGATATTTACTTAAGTAACATTAATGTGTCATAAAACTCATTAATTAAAAGCATCATGTAATCAGGTAAAAGTCAAAATGTTACTTAAGGCCAGGTTTGTGCAACCTCAGGTTCAACATGGTTAGCGCGACAGTTATAGTTACATATAACTATATGTATGACGTTTATGACAATGAAAGGAAATTGAGAATTTGTTTTAGAAATATAATTAGGCAAGGGTAAGTATTCAACAATTATGTCTAAATTCAGCACATTTACATAAACATAATGTTATAATGTAATAACAATGCATAATAATTATATTTTAGTTCTCAAATATTGTCCTTCCTGCTCAAAATAAATAATAGGTAATAGACGATTGCTCACACCATTCATCCATCTGATAATGAACTGTTCATTTGTGAAGGGCAGTTTCATTGTCCTCGTCAACTTCTGTAACAAACTGTTCATTTTAAAGAACATTAAAAAACTGTATATTAAAGTAAATAAACCAGTCAAAGTCACTTCTTTCCCACCTTCAATGAAACTGTTTATTTTATTATCTACAATGTAATAAAATGATTGTCTGAATTTACAGTTGTCTGACCAATACATGATCAATACACTGAATATATCAATATTCAGGGTATCAATACACTGAATATATAACTGTTGATATACTGATACTGTTTATGAAATTTACTGTTGGTCATTTGAAAGTTAATGCACAAACACTCTTGTCAGCTAAACCATTATTCAGATACTCAAATTGCGTTGCCTTTCAATGAGAACAGGGGCAGTGTCTCAAAGAACCAATTTAGGCTTAACAAGATGGTCGTACAGGTGGTTGCACATGCCATATTTATTTATTTTCCATTTGTTATAAATTACCTGTAAATAAACATTTGCCAAAAAAGACAAATATGTGTGCCATTGTTGCACCATTACATACTCTGGGTCAAATTTGACTTGTTTTGCCAACAGTAAAATTACCCAATCCTGTTTTTTAGCCTGAAATTTAAATTATGTTGGAACTCTATTAGATATATTTTAGATCTATGACATAGTCACAGTAGCATAAGAACACAATTTGACATTTGGAAAATTGTGACAATTCTTATACTGAAGAGAGTCTTCTGTCTTTCCACTGAAGTGTTACAGTGATGGCGTCCCTTCTGAATGCTCCTCATGTCCATAGATGTTATCTGGAGCTCTAAAAACACTCAAAACAAGGCCCTTCACTAACATGTGCATGTTTTGATCATAAAGATGGCGCTATAAAGAATTCTAGAATTTTATAATACTTTCAGTTTGAGAATTATGAACACTACACCTGCAACAGAAAGTTTTTGTAAACTTCCCAGATCTGTATCTTGAGAAAATCCTGTCAATGAAATCCTCAGTTGGCCTTTCTAAGTACATTTAAATTTCCACTTAAATACATTTATGCAAAAGATATAACACATTTGTTTTTGCTTTGCCACTATGAATTATGACGTTTAAATCGTTTTTAGCAAATTTAGAAAAACGTGGAAAATTAAATCATGTTTGTATCATTTCAATTGTACATTCAATTGTTGAAGAAAGAATTAGCTGGTATTAGCCGAACTTTAGATGGTAGCAAGCACACTGAAAATAACAGCAGTTACTCTTTACCTTTACCTCCTACCCTCATTATAATATCTCTCCATCAGTCTTTGAGGCTGTTCTAGATAAGAAGGTAGGGCACATTAAATCTGCTATGTCCCACAAAAGCTTTGTGGAGTCCAAAACTGAATTTTAGAAATGAATAGATAAGATGTTTTAGTACCAGAAGTACCTTTGTCTTTGTAAAATATATTGCATTTCATTAATCATGAATCATCAACATTACTGCAGATATTGAAATGCAAGGATTATAATCTCTTCCCAGCCACCCATATATCCTCTGCAAATTACCATCTATTTAATGATCACTGATACTAATTATTTAGTAGGTAATTGGAAAGTTGCTTATTAATTCAAATTTTTTTGTTTACAACTGCATATGCAAACAGAAAGCCACGGATGTTTTGATGAAAGTTCAGTTAATCAGCAGTTCAGTAGTTTCATATCATATCAACCTTTGCACTTTCAGCTTGTCTTCATCTTTTATTGCTTCTACATTTTACTGTGAAATTTGCGATATGACAAATACTAACAATAACTATAAGAGGTTTATTTGAGGCAATAATGAAAGGCATGTCACATTATATCACATTAAAACTCACACAAAATGACACTTATTACATTTTTATGAACAATAAAGAATTAAAAATATGTTGTGCATGAGGGCGATAGAATACAACTTGATAAATGACACATTCAGATAAGCATCTGCTGTTATCTTTTTGTTTCATGAGTGCCCTCTGCCTCATAAAGATCTAAACCAGATACAAAGTTATGTTTACCTCAGAACGACATGGCCGTGTTGTAGTAACTCTCCCAACTCCCATAGGCAAACATGGGACACTACTGTAGTGATATTTTATGACATAAAATATGTATGTATATGTATATATATATATATATATATATATATATATATATATATATATATATATATATATATATATTTTTTTTTTTTTTTTTTTTTTTTTTTTTTTTTTTGGGTTATAATATGATATGGCATCTAAGAAAACAAAGATGAAATAATGGTAACGTTTTTTCTTTATCCTACTTCACAAAACAGTCAAAATGTTTTGGATATTTTGAAACTATTCCTTCAGCATATGTGACATATGTACATGCATATAAGGACAGCTTGCTCTACAAATGCTGGTAAAATACAAATGATATAAATAAATTAAAATGAAAAGATTATACCATTATAGCCATAATAAATCGGCGTTCTTTGAATACTTAAGTACATTTGAAGGAAAATACCTTTGTACTTTTACTGAAGTGAAAGTTTAAAGGGAGCACTTTTACTTTTACTGGAGTCATATTTAGTGCAAATCTACTACTAATTCAAGGAGATGGTATGTTTAATTCCTCCACCAATGCAAGCCAGATATGTTTGTGAGACAGTCTGTACTTTGTATTTCAGTCGAATACTGTGTGTGTGTATGTGTTTGCGTGTGCATGTGTGTGACTGACCCACAAGTAGTGCTGCAACATGAACATGTTCCAAATTTGAATGTAAACCACACACAGAGACAATTTGCATGAACCCAAACAAGCACACCAAAAATTATGTTATATATATAAAATATATACACATATACATATAAAATATGTTGTTTTTTTTTTTTTTTTTTTAAATAAAGTGTATTTTATCTTTTCTGAGAAAGTCACAATTCAGTCACAGAACTAGTTTGGTTTATTACCTTTTGGTTTATTACTTCTTTCCTGTAGTTCTGTAGTTGATTAACAAGCAGGTGTCTCTGAGAGAGAGGAGAGAGAGAGAGAGAGAGAGAGAGAGAGAGAGAGAGAGAGAAAACAACTTGTTTCACGTTGTGCACGTCGTTTTATTTCCCGTTCTTGTATTTTTTTCTCTTGCAGTCTTATAGTCATTAGAGGACCCGACATAGAGTGGCTTAAACTTTGCATTTAGGTTGTAGAAGATTATAGATATATCTATATATATATATATATATATATATATATATATATATATATATATATATATATATATATATATATATATATATATATATATATATATATATATTATTGATTTTTTTTGCATTTTAAACAGCTTTAAATGCTTTGTTTGTTTAGCTGTTCATAGATTCAGGTTTTAAGCATGTATCATACAAATGTAATGCTAATTTATATCATCAGCAACTTTTTGTAATAGAAGTCACTGGGATTTTTTTTCCCGTTGTGCTTTTATACACACGTGTGTTGTAACAGCTGGTAATGAATAATGAGTCGATGGTTTTTTTTGTATTTTTTGTGGACTTTTCCAACTGGAAATCACTTGGTAAACCAGTCTTGTCTAGACAGTATGTACTTGATGAACGTAGTGTTGCTGCAGGACGGCGTTTCCCCCTGGAGCATGAACTTTGTCCAGCCAGCTGTGATGAAAGCGATTGACTTCGACGCTAAAATCAACTATAACAATGGTATTTTAAACATTTTCTTGCAGACAATTTAGATTTTTTCTATGTTGGTAAACAATATATGTCTATTTTTATATATATTTGCGTAAAAATATGCATAAAAATATGAACGATTTCTGCATTTACTTAACTTTTAGGTACATGTAAATTTTAACAAATGTAATTGTGCATCCTATAATATACATATATTGAGAAAACAGCAGCCTTGTAATTGGTCATTCCTGTCCTTTAAAGAAGGATGAGTGAATGCTTATTCTTTCTAATCATTTATTCTGTAATGACACCTTTCTGTCTTGGTTGGTGTTGTCTATTCTATGATTTTGTATATCCACTAAGATATTGCAGTGGTATTGAAAGCATGCACTAGTATCGTGGTAGAATGCAGAATTTGCTCATTTTGTACAGTATTGAAAGCATGCTTTCTGTCATCATCAAAAATATGGAATATCTTTTAGAAAAACAGAATTCCAGTGTTTCCAGGGACTAGCCAAATTTATGCATAGGAGAACTGAAACTGGGTGGCACAAAGCCTTATTAAAGCATGTGTGTCGTTTCTTTCCATTTTGCATAATGGATTAATTTGTAAGCATAGAGTGTGACCCTAGAAAGAATCTTTAACAGACTTCCTCCTATGATGTGTGGCAGATTTGCTCATGCAGCTGTATAGAACTTAAACATTATTATTATTACATATTCATTCAATATAAAAATATATTAAAATGAATCTGGTTGTATTGCTTATTATTTCCAAAATGTTGAACAAAATGATTCTCTTTAAAAATCATGTTCCTTAAATAAAATAAATGTCCGTAGAGAGGTTTTACATCAACTCCCCTTTGTTAACGTTTGACTGGACCTTTTAAATGAAACAAAAAAATTACATTAAGACCATATTTTTGTTACAAATTCTGTCTTTGCTTCTGTGTTTGTAAGATGTGACTCGCAACCTCAGTGCCACCTACAATGGGTTTCAAACTGTTTATTATCGACACAAAGGCTGTAGCAGCAGCACCTGTGGGGGTGTAGAGATCTTGATAGACCTTAAGGTGAGAGTTAATTTCAGTTCATATAAATTTTGGGACGAGAATACGGCACTCTGTTTACTGTGGAAAATCCAAATCTTTTGTAGACTTCAGGAATGGTTGGATGTGCTCTGTTGGGACCATCCTGTACTTATGCAACCTTCCAGCTGGTGGAGTGAGTTAGACTAAAATTCCTAATTTTTGTCAATATTCAAATTTGGTGACCTAATGATTGGCAGTTTTTATATGAGGACATTCCAGTTGTGCACCATATATATATATGTGTGTGTGTGTGTGTGTGTGTGTGTGTGTACACTTTTCCATCTTTGTTACATGGCTGTAAATTGCAATTGGATGTAATATAAATGCAAGTAAATTGAAAAACGGGTGGAAAACACGTTGAATGATAATCTAGAAGCATTCATTTTGTTATGTCTTTTTCGTTTTAATTTATTAATAATTAATATTAATAATGTTCTCTGTGAGGAAAAAAAAGAGATTTCGATGCACTTTAAAGGAACAAACTTAAAAATGTCACATTCATGAATTTTATACTGGCCTCAAATGGCATTTCATAGCGTTTCGTAGCCATATTTACAGATCAGAAGTTGAATTTCAGCATGATCTATTTCATGACCTAAGTTCTATTAAGACTGAATTCAATTTGCATATTCTTTTTTCTAATTAAAAAAAAATATTTGCTTTGTATATGTTTATATAATATATGTTACCTGGGTTTTGTCAGTCTTGATGTTGGTCTAGAACTCAATATGCCCATCATCTCAGCTGGGAGCTTTGGCCTGTCTTGTGACTACAAGGCTAATTTGACACGTCTACTGCCACCAGCTCGAAAGGTCTCCAACTTCTTTATCAACTTCTTTAGCTTCTTTGATAACATTAAGCCTCAGTGGAATAAGACATACATCTATAAAAAACCCAACAACACAGAGGATTGCTTTTGGTGAGTTTCCTAAAATGTTTTCTGCATCTATCTACCTATATATTGAGAGTAGTTTTAGTTCGGTTCATGTCGATTTGAAATTGCAGTGAATGTATTAGCTTATTAGGCGACAAAGGTGCTAAAATGTTAACAATATATTGCTTTTCTTTTTCGGCTAGGTATATAAATGCCTTAGAGGTTGACTCAGGCCACTTTGCTTCCAGTGTTAAGAAAAGAGTGGTGCTCCGAAATGAACAAGACTTTAGTAAAGCATTAAAAAATAAAGAAAGTAACTGTAAGCATAAATCATTTTCCTAACTTCTTTTTTTTTTTAAACAGCCAAATGTGTGTCTGTCATTAACCAGTGACTGTTTGCTTCACAGTGTTTATTTTATGTGGAACTCCTGATGATATTGTGGAACTGAAGAATGGCTCTCTGGATGCTGATGCTAAAATTGCCTTTATTCTCATCGATCTGTACAAGTCAGTCACAACTTATTTATATATATTTTTTATGTTTATGATACTGTGCTCAAGTAGAGCAATACTAGAGATGACAAGTTTCATGTATCTCTTTTTAGTGACAAATATTACCTTGAACCCTCCAATGATGCTATGAAAAATGTATTGGTCCTGACAATGCCCAATTCTCGAAATTACACCATAACCACTAACAACACGGTCAGAGATTTATTATGTTCTTTCAATATATTAATTTTATATATAGAAATGTTTCTTCATGTTTATTCTTGTGTCTTGTGTCTGTAGATGAATGATTATATTGCTGCATATCATGATGCAGTGCTGCTGTTTGGGCAGGTGATGAGGCAAATTTGGCGGATTCCTGCCTTGGATGTTGACAGTGTCAACATAAACTATTTCAGAAATGTGTCATTTAAAGGTTAAAATGATTGAAGCTTAAAATCGTGTCGACTTCCTATTTTGTTTCCACAATAGGAAGCATAGTGTAAAACAAACCCGTGTGTACGTTTCTGATCACAGGTATTGCCGGAGATTATATGTTAGATGAGTATGGGGATAGAGATGTGGTGTATTCTCTGATATACACAGACACGAACAATGAGGTAAGAAATCATTTATAAATTTGACCTACTTGGTTATATTACACAAGATTGATTTGCAAGGGAGATTACAGAAATGTGGAAATTATTAAGAAGTCTATTGCTATAATACTGGTTGCAAGCGAACTTCACTTAATAGCTTAGTTGCAATCAGTTTGTGTTATCAAAAAGTTTTAGGTTCCTCTTTTTGTGCTTCAGTACAAAGTTCTGTATGAGTTTGACACCAGCCTTAATAAAACAACACTGGTCGACGTCAATCCTTCCTTCATCTGGCCTCAACAGCAACTGCCTGATGATCGGCCACATGTTGATAACACAGGTGCTCTTCTGACTTAGTTGCTTTTCCTGTTTGCATACTTGTCATGATGTTCAGTCCTGTAAAGGTTATGCATTCATCATACGTTTAGCAGGAACCAAAAATATATTTTTACATGAACTAAGTGTAAACATCAAAATTGCATGATGATTATTATAAGTAGTATTGTTATCTATCTATCTATCTATCTATCTATCTATCTATCTATCTATCTATCTATCTATCTATCTATCTATCTATATATCTATATATATATATATATATTTATTCATTTATTTATTTTTACATACACTGTAAAAGTGATCTCTAATCTATTTATTTATGTTCAGGTCTGAGGGTGGAGAATATCATTATCATAACAATAGTCTCTCTGGCATTGGTAGTGATAGCCACAATTGCGTTTGTCTTTTATTGGTAAGAACGTCAGCGCTCCTCCCTGCTGTCACATTTTATTATTTACTTGTCCACATAACATTTTAACTGTGTTTGAAGAAGAAAAACTAAAAAAAAAAAATATATATATATATATATATATATATATATATATATATATATATATATATATATATATATATATATATATATATATGCTTTCTGATTTCCCAGGCAGAACAGGTCATACCGGCAAAAACAGAAGCGATGGTCACATATCCCTGTAGAACTCATTACCCCTGTAGAGTCCAGTGAGAGAAATATGGTTTCTCTAAAGGTAATGTTTATAACATATGCTGTATAATTTGTAATGAATATAAAAATTATAAAAATTATTTATAGACAACAGTGTGAATATAATTTATTAAGGGTTCTTTTTTCTTCAAAATTATTTTTGGTAATTAGTGGGTAATTATTTATAGACAACATAATTTAGTGATATAGGAGGGGACGGTGGCTTAGTGGTTACGTTCGCCTCACACCGCCAGGTCCGGGTTCGATTCCCGTTTCGGCCATGTGTGTGTGGATTATGTTCTCCCCGTGCCTCAGGGGGTTTTTCTCCGGGTTCTTTTTCCAAAAACATGCACGGTAGGTTGATTGGCACCTTGGAAAATTGTCCCTATTATGTGTGTGTATGTGTGTGTGTGCCCTATGGGTTGGCATTTAGGGTGTATCCTGCCTTATACCCATAGACGCCTAGTGTCACAGACTCCCCGTGACCCGAGGGAAGATCGGATATAGTGTTAGAAGAGATGTGATGAATGAATATATATATATATATTATATATATATATATATATATATATATATTTATATATATATATATATATATGTGTGTGTGTGTGTGTGTGTATATACAGTATGTGTTGGTGTGTGTGTGTGTGTGTGTGTGTGTGTGTGTGTGTGTGAGTGTGAGATTGATAAGAAATGGAGCATTATTAATTACACTTCATCTGGTTTACTAGATTGATGAGGATGTTTGGAAAGATGCAAGTCAGAAAATTCGCCAGGCTCGCTATGATAAGAAGGTGATTTGTTCTTCTTTTGCTTCTTACAATATTGCTCTTCAGATAAATCACTTTATTTCAACATAATTGCATGTTTGTTGTTGTAGATTGTACTCCTTAAAGAATTGAAGCACTCTGACGGCTACTTCAGTGAAAGACAGAGAATAGCACTTAATGCAGTAAGTAAATACAGTACATCCTTCTTTTTTTTTTATCTGTGATGCTCCATTTGAGGTACCCACTTTCCAAAAGTTGCATATACACATAGGCTAAATATATTAAGTGTCCATTTTCCCAAAGTTTTACACATTCAAAATATCACGATATACTATAAATACACCATACATAAATATAAATACACCATACTAGAAATTGATATAATGATATGTAGTTTCAGATTGTATGACAAAATCAATGGGAAATAATATAATTAGTAATCAAATATTTTTTAGATATGTAAAACATTTTTATCGAATGTATATTAAATAGGACATAATGTAATTTGCTGGTTCTGTTTTCTTTTTAGCTACTACAGATAGATTATTACAACTTAATAAAATTTTATGGTACAGTGAAGATTGATCATGAGGTTCTTGGAGTATTTGAGTATGGAGAGCGAGGATCACTGAGGGTGTGTAGAGCAACACAAATCAGATGATCATTTAATGAAAGTTTAACCAAGTTGTACACAGTGTTGCATGTATTGCTGACGTGTATGTGTTTCAGTATGTTCTTAATGATAGGATTTCATACCCAGAGGAGACCTTCATGGACTGGGAGTTCAAGATTTCTGTCATGTATGATATTGCAAAGGTATGGTAACACTTATTTATTGTTGTGAGTTCCTGAGGTTTTTTTTTTTTTTGGCATCTTTTGAGAGGCATAAACACTGCCATATTGCATCATGCAGGGCATGTCCTATCTTCACTCAAGTAACATTGAAGTTCATGGCCATCTGAAGTCCACCAACTGTGTCATTGATAATCGTATGGTAGTGAAAATTACCGGCTTTGGTTTTAATACAATCCTCAGTCCGGATAGAGGTAAGGGTTCCTTAAATGCCAAGTCGTTACATTTAGATTGACTATATTATATGAATTATATTTCTTCTGCAGCTAAATGTTTTATTTGTCACAGATCTGTGGACTGCTCCAGAGCACTTACGAAAAGAGGATATTTCTCAAAAGGGAGATGTTTATAGTTTTGCCATAATTGCACAGGAAATCATGCTGAGAAATTGCACGTTCTACACTAAGGCGTGTTCCGACAAAACAGGTGAGCGTTTATAAACAGCGCTTCACGCACACACATACTGCCCCCTGCTGGAGAACTACCGCATTCATTTGTTATGTGTTTCCGTATCCTATTCGGTTTCAGTGAGATTATAACGGATAAATACAGTTTAACATATGAATGTGTTATTAATAAATTCTTACATATTACCAGTGTTGGGCTGTAATTAGTTTAATGACACGTAATTTAATTACAAAATAAAAGTAACAGTAATCCGTTACAGTTACTGAGAAAAAAACGTGTAATTAAATTACAAGTACTTTTGAAAATGTTAAAGATTACAAAGCCCCCAAAAAAGTTACACTACTTATTTTAAACAGGGAAATTTGTAATCTGTAATCTATTACATTTCCAAAGTAACCTTCCCAACACTGACTATATGTATACTATACTACTATATGTTTTATATATCAATCATCCTTCTCTTCGAACAGAAAAGTTGGACTGTGTGCAGTACCCCCGAATGCAGTGCTTTTTCAGGCCTGATCTAAATTTTGAAACTGCAAGTGAAAAAGAACTTGAGGTGTGTGTGTGTGTGTATGCATAGGTGTATAGTACGTGTGTGTTTGTATATATATATATATATATATATATCTATATATATATATATATATATATATATATATATATATATATATATATATATATATATATATATATATATATCAATAATCATAAATGGTAGTACACAAAAATAGACCTAACTGTATTGTGACTTCTGTACATAATCCATGGTTTCAGGTATACTTGATTATCAAATCCTGTTGGGATGAAGACCCTGATAAAAGACCAGATTTCAAAAAGATTGAAATTACTTTGGGAAAGATTGTCAGGTAACTACTATCCTGTCCAATGAAACATACTTTAATTTACAGAACAAGGAATCTATGCAGTGCACTTACTGCAAAAATGCATTATTATATAAGTTGTATATAAGTATATATGGCTGTGGTAATAACAGTGGTGGTGGTTTTAGAGATTACAGTATATGAATTACTGTATAGTCAGCCAGTGCATGCTCAAGTCCTGACTATATAGTGATTGAAAGAAAGAGGTCATTATTAAGCTGAACTGTGATTGCAATAGAGGACTGTGTCATTTTACAAACATGGTTTTACATTTTGTAGCCTTCACAACCAGGCCAATGAGAGTTACATGGGGAATCTGATTCGGCGGCTACAGATGTATTCCCGTAACCTGGAGCACCTGGTGGAGGAGCGCACAGCTCTTTACAAGGCAGAAAGAGATAGAGCAGACAATCTCAACTTCATGCTGCTTCCAGGGTAATATTATATGAGATAAAAAAAAAATATATATATATATATATATATATATATATATATATATATATATATATAATATGAGAAAATATTGTTTTATGTCTGCTTGTTGTTAACTTGGTCTTGTGTATACTCTAGGCCAGTGGTACGCTCTCTGAAGGAGACAGGCATTGTGGACCCTGAGCTGTTTGATGAGGTCACAATCTACTTCAGTGACATTGTGGGTTTCACCACCCTTTGCCACTACAGCACACCCATGGAGGTGGTGGACATGCTCAATGACATTTACAAAAACTTCGATAGCATCCTTGACCATCATGATGTCTACAAGGTGCCTCTGCAGACATGACATTAAAACGGCAATTTTGCACAATACAGTTGTGCTTCAGTAAAACGTACCACACTATCTCTTTGCATTACACTGATTTAGGTGGAGACAATTGGTGATGCATATATGGTGGTGTCAGGTTTGCCACGCCGCAATGGAGACAGACACGCGATGGACATTTGCCATATGGCACTGGACATCCTTTCCTTCATGGGCTCTTTTGAGTTGCGCCATTTGCCAGGCTTGCCTGTTTGGATCCGTATAGGGGTTCACTCAGGTATTGACCAGACTTGTTAAACATACAGCAACGAAAATGGTGTAAACAAAGCGGTATACAAATAATTAAATACACTGTGGACGCTTGCATGATCGATTAGGTGTAGATTTCACATCTTTCTGCTTTCATACTTTACATTTGGCTGTAGAATTTCAAATAGCACTTGCACACCGCGATATAGGGAAAAAGGATACAGATACAACCCATATTTTCCCCAACATTTCTGGAATATTTTGATTACTTGAGTGTAAACACAGCCATTTCATTGAATAAATGAATGCAAATAAAATATCATTTGCATTTCAGCCAAGCAGCCTTATTTGTTATTTAAAAAAAAAACATTAAATGCATAAAAAAGTGAAAACTTAATTTTAGATAATGTATAGAGCTTTAATTGAATTAACCAATATCTACCCCCCCCCCCCCCCCCCCCCCCCCCATGTAAAGGCCCTTGTGCTGCAGGTGTCGTGGGACTCAAGATGCCCAGATACTGTCTGTTTGGAGACACAGTGAACACTGCCTCTCGCATGGAGTCCACAGGATTACGTAAGTATTACCATTAAACTATGAATGAATGTATTATTTAATTTCTCCATTATATTACACTTTTATCTTTCAGTAATCTCCAGTTCTTACTTATTCGCATGCGTTCCAAACATACATTCCTAGCATTTTAATTGCAGTGTTAAAATGGCAGACTGGTTATAGATTACTATTCATTGTCCATACCTGACATAGCCTTGAGGATCCATGTAAGTCAGTCAACAATCAACATTATCAAGCGAGCCGACTGCAAGTTTGAATATATGAAGCGAGGAGAGACATATTTAAAGGTATGTCTGGTTTTATAGGATTTTTAAATGGATGTGGTCCATTTTAATGCATGAAAATAATTCCCACCACATTAATCTGTTGTCATCATTAGGGAAAAGGCAAAGAGACAACTTACTGGTTGACAGGAGTTACTGGACAAAACTACAATCTTCCTACACCTCCAACAGCGTGAGTGAAAAATATATGCACATATTTAAAAGATATTATTATTAGTCATAATACATGAACTTTGTAGAGTAAATCAACTTCCTTGTCAGTTGTATTCACACTTTCATCCTTAATTCTTGTATGTATTTTTCCACTGTTAGTGAAAACTTCCAGCGTCTGCAGAAAGACCTCGCGGTTATGATAAAGGGTTGTCTGGAGCAGCGGTCTCCAAGTCTTGAGAAGAGGGAAACTATTTCAGCCAGCCAGAGGAAATTCAGAGGTTACTCAGAGCTGCCTGATTGTGAGCAGCCTGAGTACTTTCACCTGGCTACTGTAGACAACCTTAGTACATACCTGTGAAATATTTGTCTCATATTTGTTTGTTGCAGAATATTGTAAATTATATATAACATACCAATAACTATGTGTAGTATTTTTTATAAAGCTTATTTAAATGTCTATGGTCATTTATTAGTGTGTAGTATTTTCCTTTTTTTTCCAGTTGTGAACATGTATGACTTTTTAAATATTTCCTGTTGTTGCCACCAATTTGAAAGAAAAGAAGTGAACACTTTAATGAACACTTTTCATTACATTATACTGAGTTTTCATCAGGCCACATTACATCAGTCAATACGAAAAATAAGTATGTGAAAAGCACAATTTTTACCAACTAATAAAAAATATATGTTTGAATTTTCTATTTTCTTCTCATACATCAGTTCATTAAGTAATGTGATTGATTTCTGTGCATATGTATGTTTTCCTGACAATGCACTGATCAAAACACATTTTATGAACATATGGAATTTATTTTTAAAGAGATTAGGAGAAATCATTATCTAATAGTTTTAGCTGCAAACATTTAAAAGCAAGTCAATTTAAATGAATTCTGTTATTTTGCTATACTGTGTTTTGTATATAACAGCTGATAATGTTCATGTTTTTTTGGTGTCACTTAAAATCAATACATACATTTTTCTGAATCTTTTATTGTGATAATTTATGAAGTAGTTTCTACCATTAAAAACACTGTATGACAGGTTGTGGACACCTCACATCACACCCCTGTGCATCCTGATAATTCTATTCCATTCACTGACTGGATTACCTACAAGAGCATTAAAGAGATCAGAAGGAGGAGGAGGTGGATGACATGCAGTCTGCACTCCAATTTAACACATTTAGTATGGTTGAGGTCAGGGTTCTGTGTATATTAGTAAAGTTATTCCATCTTTACCATGGCCAATCATCATTACCAATGCCCGATGTTGGCATTGCAATAACACAAAATTGTCAGTTCCTGAAATAAGTCAATTAGCTTCTTAATGCCACTGTCAGTCAGTGACATCATCTTTTCTCCATTCTTGATTTCTGAGCATTGACTAATACTCTAGACATGTTTGAACATGATTTTATGCACTGTCCTGCAGCAATCTGATTGATTGATTGAAAATTTGCAAGAATGAGCAAAAACTGGAAACAAGTAAAACATGGACACTACAGTTTTCTTTTGACAGAGAAAGAACTCTTTTGTTCTTTACTGTTTCTCACTTACAAATACCATAGACAACAATCATAGAAATTAACATTCAGCACTCGGAATGATGCATTATACAAAAAAAAAATAATATATACAGTACACACACAAAATCATTTTAGGCTATTACACCATGGATGGCAATGATCCACCCTTACAGGTGTACAGGAAACAACATGAATATAAATAATATGTATCCAACAAATCCAACATTTGCTGTAAAAAAATCCCATCATGAAAATGGTGGGGGAAAAAACAGTTTTCCCCTGAAATGCATTTACATTGCATGTGGTGTATAGGACCACATCCTTGCTTCAGTTTAAAAATTATACATTGAGCAGGAATAAATTTATAACGCACAATTCAAACATTTTAAAAGAAAACTAAATATACTACACTGAAGTAAAAAAAAAGGTAGAAAGAAACATAGCATATGAAGTGTTTGATACAAAAATTGATTGCTGTCTATATAAACTCATTCAAACTTAATGCCCTGGCCTTGATAATTGGGATCACATTTGCCCCCTGGCTAAACATTTAGGATGAGTATGAAAGTAACATCACAAATTCTTAAAATGCACCCTTTTAATGGTGAAACAACTGACTTCTCACTTCACACACCTAGGCGTCTCTAAATCTTGTCTAAAAGACTAAATAATGGGTAATGAACATGCTGAGCAACCACAATATAAACAAAATACTATTTACTTTAGATCACTGAGGGATTCAGAAAGTGCTTCTTTTGATTTTGTGCTGGCTTTAGGGTTTGTTTTACAAAGAATTTAATTTCTGATTTAACTAAGGCATTAGTTTTTAATAAAATAGGTTTATAGAATCAAAATTGTAATCAAACCCTGTGGTGTGTATCACATTTTATGATTGTAATTTTAGACAACCAAGTGCAATAATAACAAATAACAACAGGTCTACTTTAAAATAAATCATGCTCAGGACTCAGGATGAGCCACTTTTTCCCCCACAGTCATTTTTACACAAAAATATTAATATTTCGTAAAAATATAAATAATGTTTGCTTACGAATTGTTTTATATTTTAAATGTTGCCAAGATGTTTAGCACAAATCTTTCTATCGCTGATATGAAGGGATGATAAAAGATTTACTATTTAGTGAATCATGGACCAGGTTTTTTTTTTTAATCCCTGTTTCATTACACAAAAGTTGGCATGTATTATACCACAATTGTTTGCCCTTTGGTCACAGGTTAGTAAAATCTATTAACTTTTGCTTAAACAGTAATACTTTTGTCCAGATATAGCACACTTACTTTTACACATGCTTCACACACAGTTCCATAAACTAATTATCTTTCAGTTGCTGGAGACAATTCAGTATTTAAAAAAAATAGATATGGAAACACAAACAAATGTGTACCCTCTACATCCGGGATCCGTGAATCTGGAAAAGCTGCAAAATCATGAGAATAAACATCAGGGATTTATTCATTTGTTATCAATAACAGCAGCTGAAATGTTGATAATAAGGAAAGCTGTTACTCTACATGGAGATGCAGGTGAAGATGACAATGAACAAATGACAATTTATGGAGACTGGACTCCATGTTACCTCAACACCCATGTCAATATTCATAGTGCACTTAGAAATATGAATCATTAATAATTATATTATATTAAAAAGAATATAAGCGTAAGCTAATATAAGTAAAAAATAAAACTAATATTTACATATAAAATAATGTGTGCCCTTTTGTTGTGTTTGTAAGCATGCTTCAGTGTTTCCAAATTGAGGCTGTCTAGACTATTCTATTTCATTGCATTCTTCTTGGTATACTACCAATTTCGACCTATGCTAATTCCCAACAGCTCCTACCCAAAAAAAATCATAGTGAATTGAATTCCACTTCTTTTTGTTTGCTCTAAAGTTAACCTTGATTTTCTTTTTTAACAAAAGAGAATCTCTTCCTGTGGTTTTTCCCCTAACTCACACAAGTATCCCTGTAGATAACATCAGGAATCACAAGTCTCCTTTCCTCCAATTGTGCGAGTGTATGAATGTGAGTATGCATTATGCCTTCAATGGACCAAATGCACTACACCTTCAATGGACTGGAATACTAGTCTGGGAGTATTTCTTGTCCTGGACTTTTTCCGTTGTATATCATTTACAGAAGGTGAATAAATATATATAAATATTACAACCATAATTCCAAAAAAGCTGGAAGACTGAAAAAAACTCCAGAATGCAATGATTGCAAATCTCTTAAACCAATATATTATTCACAGTAGAACACAACAGAAAAATAAGGTGATTTTGAATTTGAAGGTCACCAAAAAATTGGATAGCATCCCCTCTTCTTTTGCAACAGCCTGTATGATGTTACTCTAAAACCTGTATGTCGAGCGAGACCTAAAGCACTTCTTGTACGTTGCCCTGGATAAGGGCGTCTGATAAATACCGCAAATGTAAATGTCTCGTCCAGCACTAATAATGTCTTTCCAGATGTGCAAGCTGTGCATTCCATAGACACTAATGCGCCCCTATACCATCAGAGACGCACACTCTTAATCTGATTGCTAATTGACAAGCGAAATGATGTCTCTCCTCTTTAGCACTGAGGAAACAACATCCATGATTATCATAAAACGTACGGTATTTACAATTTTTATTTGTCTGATCATAGAACAGCTTTCCACTCTGCCTCAGCCCCTTTTTTCAATGAGATATAGTCCACAGGAGACAACTGCATTTCTGGACCATGTTCACATGTATTCTTTGCATGATGGCACTTTAACCTGCATTTGTGAATGATGTAGTGAATTGTTTCTGAGCCCATGCAGTGATTTTCATTATTTATTATTTCATCATGCTTGGTTTTAACGCAGCTGTTTGCCTAATGTTCACACGCATCCAATAATGATTTTCACATTTGTTCCCTGAGCACAGAGGTTTCTCCAGATTCTCTGATGTTAGCATGTACTCTAGATGATGACATATTCAGTGCAGAAGTGCAGACAATTCTATGTTTATCATTATTCTGAAAATGATCCAAAACACAGTTTCTTACAGATTAGTGAGCCTCTGCACATCTAGAATTATAAACCTTGCAAAATGGAGTTTCTTTTGCAACATCTGATATGTTTTCTATGTTTTCTATATTCATTTGCAAAAAGATGGATTTATGAGATTTGCAGTTCATTTCATTCTGCTTTAATTGACATTTTACACAATGTGCCAAACTTTTCGGAATTACGTCTAAAGTCATTTTATTAGCCTGTTCATTGTAGAAAGCACATTAAACTTATTGATAAAACTTATTAATCAAACTTGAAACACAGTATTGTTTGTGGTAGCTCATACAATTTTGAATTGAATTGATGCAATGAAATAAAATACTCCATCATCCTCTTATTAAAGGTTGGGATTTCTACAGCTACCACCAACAAACACCTTGTATTTTGGTATCCTCACCTATGGAACAATGACCTCCTAATCTCTAAATCCACTCATTTGGGGTGGCATTTCTTTCCTTCTCATCTTCCTCTTCCTGCTCCTCCTTTTCTCCTTCCTCCATTTGATTGTCTGATGCCTTGACATATAATGGGTGTTCAACAAGCAGAAAAAAATAATCGCAGCCATACAGGTGACAAAAAAAAAGAATGGCACTTCATATGTGTATATGTGTGTAGGTATATATAAAAATATATATAGAATAAATATATATATATATATATATATATATATAGATAGATAGATAGATAGATAGATAGATAGATAGATAGATAGATAGATAGATAGAGATAGATAGATACTATAATGTAAGATGGGAAGTGATAACGAATGAAAATGTAATAAAAAGATATATAGAGAATAGACAATACCAATAATGAAACTGGATTTGGCTTTCAGACAATGCTGTTGAAATTATTAAATTACCATATGAAATTATGAGAACAAAAGAGCTCTCCAACCTTAGTCTTATGGCTCTGCTCAGTCCCCAGGCCCCCACCAGATGTGTGCAGCTCTTTGGACACAACACAAAGGAACTCAGCCTGGTCCTCTGTACCATAGCTGTAAGATGAACCGATATTCACCATCTGCAATTCCATTAAAAGGTAAAGCAAGAGAAGCAAAAGAAGTATTCTTTTAAAATACAGGTTACAAAGTGATTTTCCTCCGTCAAATATTATGAACATTTATTAGGATTCATTTTTGAGCAGATAAATCGTTGTGTTAGTTCAAATGAGGCGTTTAGCAGTTAGGACGCCGCATGCAGGTGTCATTTATGTTACTGGACTGGATTCTGGAAGGGTTAACAGGACACTGGGATCAGGAAATCAACTCAGCATCAATCCAACCCACAGTCCAGAGCAGTCCGGGCCGCGGCTTTCGGCAGGCACGTACGCTGACCTGCTCAAACTTCCAGCCATCTGACATTGTGGACACCATCTGAGTCAGCTCCTCCTCTTGACACTGCAACACCCTGTAGACATGCTTTGGGGGTACCTGCTGTAAAAAAATAAAAGTAAATTTTGGTAAAAAAGAGAGAGGTAAAATATCAAAGAGGGGCTCTGTATAAGATATAAAATAAAATAAGTATGTGAACAAACTGATGAGACAAAACTGAGTGGGAGGGAGATTATGGGTTGCTGCAGCATGAAAAAAAAACTCACATATGTGTCACTTGAAATTCTGAAGACATCTTCATAGGTTATCCGACATTAAACAAGGGGTTCATTTAGCCTCTTTTTTTGTCTTGCCCACCAGAAATGCCACTCAGCAGAAAAATAGAAATTAAGGAGTATCTTCAGTGTTCAACCTCCTATAATTTTTTTTTCAGAACTGGGAACTTTTTATTATTTATTATTCCTTTATTTTACCAGGAAAAAAATCTCATTGAGATCCAAATCTCCAAATGACCAGGGACTCCTGGTCAAAATGGCAGAAAGTGTCGCATAAAACACATCTGAATACATAAACCTTAAAACACACACATCCACTAAAACTATACAAAACAAGAAAATTTTTCCTTCACATAAAACTTAAAGAGATTTCTTAGAATATTTGCCAAAGTGTACTGCTTTTCAATCTTGGGACAATTCAAAAATTGAATAGATTAAAAAGAAACTCAGTAAATACTCTAGGCATATCTAATTGTAATTTAGAAGATGATCTTGTCCTATAATTACAGGTACGGTATGATAAAAGATTACAAATGTAGAAAGGCAATTTACCAAAAAGTGTCGTGGTAATAAATAACATTAAATGCATTTTTCTCCTCCGATATATACACTATAACTGAATGTAGTCAGTAGTATGTCAAGTCTAACATCTAAGCAGATACAAATGACATATGACATCTACATTAAGATTTTACAGAGAACAAATCATCACTGTATAGTAAAAAGGACTTTTTAGATTTTTTAATGAAAGAGAGTACGGCTGCTGAGAGATAATGTAGAAAAGTAAAAAGTACTGCTTACCTGAGAGGCTTTACAGTCTCGTTCAAGAATCCTTTCTTTAATTAATTTAATCAGTGGAGTGATGTTATAAAACTCTGCCTCCTCCAAGACACCTAAAATCACAAACAAACATTTCAGCCGTGTCAATTTCACCATGTGATTGAACGTTTTTTCATTTCAGGAATCCTGATGAGAGTTAAATTAATACATGCAGGTATATGTGTCCTTAGATATCTGGATAATCTGATGACATGAATGTAAAATTCAGCTCAAAATATGCAAACAAGCTTGCAGCTATAGTACAGAGGACCAGTTTTGTTCCTGGTTTCTATGTAAAAAGTTATTAACTACTTTAAGCTATGAGGACATTATTTGGCTGTTAATCATATGAAATAAAATGCTGTTTGGACTTTTGTAACCATAGATTTAGATTAATCTGGGTTTGAAAATTAACTTGTGCGAAAATGTGTGAAATCTAGTAGCAATGGATACTGTAGGACACCTGTGATTGCACTTTATCATATGAGATATTGTATTTTAGTCTTCTTAAAATGCTTCGTATTTACCTAAATGCATTTTAGACTCTTCTGTTTGTTCTCACTTTCATCTCTGATGCATTTTATTGGGTTGCGAAAGATCTGCATGCAAAACACAAACAAACCTTCCTCAGCCAGTTCCTTGTTATAAACCAGTTTCCCATGCCGTAGGTAGTTGAGAATAGGGCCGAAGTATGTAGGGTCTCTGTCGATCACGTAGGCGCCTGTTTCATCCTACACAAAGATTCAGTCTCTGTCAGAAATTATTCTTGGTTTTACAGTTATATAATGCTTTCATCTCCCCATACCAGACCCAGTGAAAAATAGAAAAAAGTGGCTTTACCAATGAAAAAGAAGAAGTATACAGCCACAGCTGCTATTAGAATGGTCAGTGTCATTGTTTTGCATGGCTGAGGGGCTGCTCTTTTCAGTGAATTAACCTTAAGAGCTCTACAGGGAACCTTTTCTTAGCTTAGAGATAAGGATGTTCTCTACATGATGTCTTGCACAGTACATTAGACCAGCTGGTCTTCTGTATGATTACACAAAAAGAAGCGAAGGAAAGAAAATAGGAAGGTGAAATAAAATGGAAGGAAAGACAAAATGTAAAAAAAAAAAAGGAAAGAGTCCATTGGAGTATTTGGGGTACCAGTCTTTCAACACTAAAATAATTTTGGATGATTTTTATGTTATATCCGCATGAAGTCAGTGAAAAATTATAAAGAAACGGCAAACCTGGAAATATTCTGCTGCATGGAGCACCTTCTTTTTTGGTGTTAAAGGACTCTCTTACTCCCTGAGTCTCGGGGGCAGTATCAATGTGCTACCACCGGTTTGCATATTAAAGTGTGTTTTCCCTGAAGCAACGCTGCACATGCAGCATTAAACATGAATCATTCATTTCTTTGTTATTTTCTGATTTAGTATTTAAATTATTTCAGTTTGAATTTGAATTGCTGCTTGAGCAGCAGCTATAATTTAACAGTCAGTTTGATTGTGTTTAAATTTCTATCAAAATAAACAATGCAATCTTGGACTCCAGTAAAAAACAGTGATTTACTACACTATTTATTCTGTCATTAAATATAACTACAACATGTTCTGATAACATATGATGATGAACAAAAAGCCATATGTCATACAAATATTAATAATAATCAGGCTTTTTAAGATGATTTTATTTCAGTTTACTATTTCTCTATAAAACATATTTAAACACAGACTGACACCAGTCATTTATTCTTATATTGTTCACTATCTAAAATAATTACACATTATAAAATATACATTTCTTATAGGCCTATTAGATGTAACTAGTTTAATTTTAATTGTTTCAGCTGAACCCAGCATTGGATAATGATACATTTTTCCATTCTCTTGGTTAATTGAATATTCGTTTTAGCTACTCGAATATAAAAATAAACAAGAATGAATATCCTTAATCATAATAGAAATGTGTTCAATATCATATAAAAATTTAATAAATATTAGTTCAAGTAATTCGGTTCACTTAAACCTGTGAAGATACACCAATGCCCTACTGCCAGCACTGCGATCTATATTGTTATATATCTGTTGTCTGCTATACAAATTTTAGTGTGCAGCTGTTTATTCGACTAAAAAACAAAATTAAAAAAAAAAAACTTTTAATTTTCATTCCTTGCTGTTTCCTGTCTGTTTCTCACATCTGAAGAAAGCTATTATCCTCTTCTAGAAAAAAAATGGCATCAAAAAACATCCTCTGTTGGAACAAGTGATGGACCAAATTGTCTGTACATACAGCAGGAGATTTCCCTAGCCCTAAAATAAATCAAACTGTGGCACTACTTACTATACGAGATGCATAAATGCTTAAACATGCCCCTTTGGACTTGCTGGCTAATTTAAATGTATCTTTTGTGGATGTAATTGTGCATCACATATCACTATGCAAGACGAGGGGTTTGTAACTAGACAAAGGCAATCTCAAGAACAGCCAAGCCCCTCTAACATGGAATTGACCTGACAGTAGGCATAAAAACACCTGTGCAATACGCCCTCACTGTATTAGTCAGTTGGATCAATGTGTAGTCCTCGAAATGAGCAACTAATACACACTGCAGGGATGCAGAACATTTTTGCTTATTTCATTTCTTAAAATACAGTCAAACAATGAATTCAAATATATGATCTGTGGTAATATTCCTCCTTGCATTTGCACCTGGAAACATGACCATGTCCCTTAGCCACCCCTCTGCCTCCCAAAGGAACTACCTGGTAGATAAACAAAAGGCTTGTTTATATCAACATGGCACATTTAAAAAACCATTCCTCTCCTAATACACCCCTTCCTATCCCTTTCATTACCACTCTGTGTTCTAATAATGCTGTCATTCTAAATATTTAGGTAAATGTAAGACTGAAAAAGACCTTTTTAACCACAGCCCACTCAAACAAAACATACAAGCGTGATTTAAAGATTATAACAAGTACAGGTGAAAGTATTCACGAATTGAATATAACCATCATTCCCTTGTCCCCAGAAGTGCGAACCAACCTTTAAATCGAAAATCGTACACATTACATTACATAAGGCCTTATTCCTATTAACAACAAACAAATACAGCCTACATGAGCATAACCAGCAGGGGAGTAGGAGGAGAAAAAAATCCTTGAACATTTGGGAAAAAAAAAACAACACACCACCAAGAATAGAACTAAAGGGCTTCACTGGGTATTTTTGGACTGAGGTCTGGTAGTCTTCAATGTAACATGCCTCTAATCTTATTACAAAAGCAAAGCATGGACAATGTATTGCTTATAACAGAGCCATATGCAAAAGCTCCACTACATTACCACAGACCTTTCATAATCAATAATCAATGTACTGGTGCTCAGGAGACTTAAACCTGTCTATTAAACTTCATCCAAGTGATTGCAAAGATCAGTTTGTGGAATGCTGAACAGGAGGCATTGAAAAAAAAATGCATATGAAAAGGTGAAAAGAAAAGCAAACAAGTGACATGACAAAAATGGTGGACAGTGTAACACCCTTGTGACCAGCTTGCTTGACCCATTGCTTGACGTAAAATAAAAATCAGCAAGAAATGCACAGTATAGTAAGATTCTGCTGATCAAAAACAAGGGGAAATGATTAGTTTCTAATTGCACACACACACACCTTTTAAGGACTTTAAACTGTAAAAGATTCAAGTGAAAGCTTTTTTGGATTAAAAAAGTGCCAGTTTTCTTAATGGGGACCCCAAGGTCAAAATGATGAGATATTCCTATCCTTGTGTGGACACTCAGACGCACACATACAAACACAAAACCGAAATCATTGTTAGTTTGCCAGAAGGACAGAAGATGTTAGTGGATGACAAATGAGAGAAGGGTCATAAGATCTGTGTGAGATGCTGAGCCTTTGGGATGCTGCACTAGCTCTGCAGTCCATCATTTGACTCAGGACCGCTGCTCTGCTCCTCGTCCAGTCTGGATGCCGGTCAATGCAGCCAATATTAATCTCGTTCTCCAAACTGATTAAGGCCGATGGTCGTCTTACCGTGTCAGAATGCAGGTCCTGCTGCTGGCACAACCGGTACAGGAAGGATGTTTGCTCTTTAAGCAGTGTCTGGCGCGTCGTTAAGAACACGGTACCGCCGACATTGAGCCGGACCCATTTCCCGTCCGCGCTTCCTGTGTTGCTGATCCCAGCTCCGTTCCTCGGTACACTGCTCTCTGTGCCGCTTGTGTCAATGGATGCAGACGTGGGTGTCGTGGTTCCTTCACTTCCTTCGCTGTCTTTGTTATTGTTATTATTATTATTATTGTTGTTGTTATTTAGGTTGATGTGTGCCAAACTGGACGCCCTGTCAGTTACATCCCAATGTACCGGCTTTCCTTTAGTAGCCGTAGCCATTAGGCAACGAATAATTGATGTTGATATATTCTGTAAACGACCTGGATGTTTTAATAGCTGTAACTAAAATGCTATTAGAATTAACAGCTCCCTCTCCCTCTCTGTACCAGTCTGACTGTGGCGGCGCTGCCTGCTGCTTTAAACGGCTTTCTCTCCGCTTGGGTTGCCAGATTGGAAAGACCTGTTTGAACGTTCAATTCAATATAGTTTTTATTTGTATTGTTCTAAAGCAGTTTTACAGATGTAAAGAGGTTATGAAGTTGGAATGTTTAAATTTAGTGTAAATTAGTTAGGTCCTTGAAAGCTTATCCCAAATGACTAAGCCAGTGACAGTTTGAGAGGAACCACACTCAGAATCCTCATTTGAGGGGCAGCATCAATTATAAAATGATAAAATCGGCTTTACCGATTATACCATTTTTAAATTGATTATTATTATTAGTATTACTATTATTATCATTATAATAAAACATAATGATATTAGATATTAATATTAATACAAAATATTAGAATTAAAAATTAACATAGTTGTAAGAAACAATGAAATAAACAAACATCGCATAAAACATCACAAAATGGTGATGTATCGATGGAAGCATCGAGCATTTGTTTACTCGATATTTCCCTCATTGGTGCCCCTATTATTTTCGTTATTATTATTATTTTATTTCATTTTATTGACTTTTGCGGCCTGTACCGTGTTCTTTTTTCTTTTTTTTTTAATTACCATTTCCGCCTACGACACTTTCGTGCACTTGTTATTTTTTAATTTAATTCATTACAGCAAAATATAATATTCATTTAATATATCCGCTAGTGTAATGTCATACGTGTAACGCCAGCTTTCCCGTCTGTTGAAAAATTCTGAAACCTGCCCATTGTGCATAAAGCGTTGGGATTAGCTTAAATCTACCCAATCTGGCAATGCCGAAGCCTGATCGCGTCCTCCTACTCGCTATGCTGCACTGCGCATGCGCACATCAACAGTCGTGCGCGCGCGTAAAACTGATCCTTGGTACTGTATGCGTTCTCCTTCCCTGTAAACTGCAGTTTCTAGATTACACTGAACACTTAAGACATATTCATCTAAAAATGTTTCATAGATTCTGTATTGCTGATTTACATACCAGGCTTACAGAAAGTGGACCATACTTTGTATACGTTTACCTATAGAAGCTGTACAATATGCAATTACATAAACGTATCCAGCAAATAAAAATAGCGACACCAAGGGTTCCTGGCCAAACGACCATAAACAGTAATGGTGTGTTAGATTTTTCACACATAGTTTCTCAATTTCTGCTTGTTTTTGTAAAAGAAAACTAATTATGTGTAATGTCAAGTGTTGTTATGCATAATAAGTTGCAACCACTTCATTTTAACACCTTATAAGGACCAGATGATTTTTACTTTGTCCTGATACATAAAACCATTGGATTCACAGAGTGGTAGATGTGGCAAATCAAGTATCCAAGATACTTTTTATTTAACCTAGCTGATTCTGGATGTTGCAGAGGGAGAGTGTGTTGGGTTGCAGTAGGCTCTCCCTCTGCAACATCCAGAGTCAGACACAGAGGAATCTATGGTCATTTCAAAAAGGATATTTGTCAATCCATATATTCAATATGTAATGCAGAATATTTTCTAATGATTTTTACATCACATAGCATTTTAAAACATTGATCATTGTAGTGTACATACTGGTTTAAGGAACATTCTGCCCATAAAATTCCAGAAAGAGAGTGAAATTTACAGCTTGTCTGTGCCATGCAAAATATGAGAATTCTCTCTAAAGTCTCTCTCTCTCTCTCTCTCTCTCTCTCTCTCTATCTCTCTCTCTCTCTCTCTCTCTCTATAGCTATATATATATATATATATATATATATATATATATATATATATATATATATATATATATATATAAAAAACCCTCTGCCATAGTAGTAACGCTTCACTTCACTTGAGACTTTGGTCACCAGAGGGAACTTGTTGTTCTTGGACTGTGTTATAAACAGGCAATGCCCCAGATGATTAAGGTCTTTTGAGGATTTATTAAAAATGATATGACATTAGTGTATTTATTATTTTATTATTATTAGTGTATTTATTATTTTAAAGTTAAATACTGTTCTTAATATAAAAAAAATACATAAACAGGACCTGATTTAAAATTTTACTTATAGTCTATAATGCATTTCGAAAACTTTTGAGGTCCAAAAAATTGTTTTTGTTAAATTAATGAAAAGATTAATTGAATTCATTTAAAAATTATAATAATAATGTGACAAAATAAGGGAATAATGAATGGGTCTGATTACAGAGTCTACTACTTAGATGGAAACGATTTCAGTGAGGGTTAGTTTCGTCCTTTTGACTGAATCAGTTTGGCGTTATTCAGCGTTTGTACTGGTGCTCATAGCAATTCCTGAAAACGCGGTTTCTTTGAGGCGGTGCATGGAGTATATAGGGTAAGGAAAAGGAACCTGAATCACCCCAGATGGGACTCGAACCCACAATCCCCGGCTTAGGAGGCCAATGCCTTATCCATTAGGCCACTGGGGCATACACCGTGTTTGTTTTATATTACACTATCAAAGAATTTTCGGTAACTACAAGTCAAGTAGGCTTTTTTTGTCATTTCAACAATATACAGTGCAGTATACAGTGAAAAGAAACAACGTTTCCCCAGGACCAAGGTTCTATTACAGACGACCTAAATTAACGAGTTACAGGACTGTACATATTTCTGAACACAAGGAAAAGTAGAAAAACTCATTTGTGTCTCGCTATTATTGCTGGATTTATTCAAATGATGACATTCTCAAGATTTATCCTCGAGCAGCTGAATGTCAGGTGAATCAGCTCAGATGAAAGTGTGTGCGCGTGTATCTGGAGTGTTACGATCACAAAAAGGCGCATGAAGGTTTTTGAGCGGTTTCTAAATTAAAAGTCTTAAACATATGTAACCGTTTCCACTAAGTCACATACTACATTGCTTTATATAGTAAATCAAACACAAATTTAAATAATTAAATCGTAAAAAAAATTGTTAACAAAAAATATCTGTTTTTCGGCGGTAGCTTTTCCTACGGCTTAAATTAGACTTTGTTTTATTTTGGAAAGTTCAGGAACCGGCAAACGAAAGTCTCCCCATGTGCCCGTGTTGTGGAGGAAATCGTTATTGTTGGTTGGTTGAAGTTCTTCAAAGTTTTAGGTGTGAAACTACAACAAGGTGAATTTAAAACCCGGTTATTCAAGTCTGAATGTTTTAATTATAGTTGGAGAATAATTTGGAAACCTAACAGTATTGCTAGCTTGTCCTTAGCCTTAGCATGATGAGCCCCTAAAAGAAGCTTACCTTAGGTTTATGTTGGTCATTTAGACGAAGCGAACAAAACTTCAGTTCTATTCAGATCTCATCCCTGAATGAGGTAGCAGTGATACCCGGTTAAATGAAGCTAAATGAGCGGTTTGTGAGAACACAGAAAGTGCTAGTTAGCCGAACCGGCTAGTTCAACATTCATATAAATAATCAGCTGCTGAACGTGCGGGAATTTAAACTTGCTCCCTGTGTAAGAGGGCACATTACATATATTACATATAAACTGTGTTTTACATTTATCTATGGGTCTATTCAGTACACAACTATACACTATTTTAACTAGTGGGCAATTGTTTCCCTCCTTTATCTGGCCTAACTGTTTATAAAAAAAAAGGTGTGTAATGTGTGTGTTTTAGCATTTTATGTTTCATTTTCTCTAAAGTTATGTTATTTTACCGTTCTACTCAATTTAACAAATGTCTTCGTTTATTAACTATCTTGAAAACAAAATTAGAGTTTTACAATGCACCACAAATTGTATTTGTTTAATACCCTTGGCATTGTGGTGTATGTTTTCATGTTTATTATTATTACTATTATTATTATTATTATTATTATATAATAATAATATAATAATAATAATAATAATAATAATAATAAACCGTAATGCCAGACAACATGAGGCAGAGTCTAAACAAACTTGTGCTCAGCCACTTAATACATTACATTCCTGAGGCAATATGGATTTTAACTATGTTCCACATTTAAAAGTATAGTCAATTATTTGGTACTTACACCAAACTTAATGTCCTGTACCAAAAAGTACCAATACTATCGTACCATTACATTTTATATATATATATATATATATATATATATACACACACAAACATATAATATTCTCTTTTCTAATAAGGGAAACAAAATCTGATGGCTTCAGAAGACATTGATCAGCTTACAGAGGCTTTAGCCAACACTCATGTTGGGGAAGAGCTCAGCTACAAGGGTCAGGGCCTGAAACTGAACGATTCACAGTCAGGTAAGAAGTTGATTTGTCTCTTTTTTTCACTGCAGGTTAGGAAGCACAAAACTCAATGCAGTAACTTGATGCTTTTTCTGTCTGTAGTGGAAAAGATAGTTCAGGAGATAGAACAATTCCAGAAAATGAAGGCGTTGCGGCTTGAAGGAAACACTGTTGGTGTTGAAGCAGCACAGGCCATCTCAAAGGCTCTTGAGTCCAAAAAGGATCTGCAGGTACATTTAATGTGTATAGAGTATTGTAAAAGTATTCATATCCCCTGAATATTCCCACATTTTTGTCACATTATAAGTACAAGCTTAAATCTATTTTATTGGGATTTTCTGTGATGGACCAACTCCAAGTTGCATAATTGTGATAATTTCATATTTTTATTAATAAAAAAAATCTAACATCTTGTATGATTTTCTTGAACTTCACAATTCTGCAATATTTTGATCTTAACACAAAATATCGAATAAAATACATTTAAGTTTGTAGTTCTAATGTGGAATAACAAAAAATATTTTTGTATATATATGTTTTTGGAAATATTCAAGTGGTATGAATACATTTACAATGCACTATACAGTATGTTTGAATCTTTGCTTGATGAAACAAGGTTTCTAGGACATGCTCCAGAGCTGCCATGATCTTAAAGAGAGTAAATTATTTACTGAAACTCTGTGATCCTGTTTGCTACTATTACAGATTTTGTTTACCATTTGATTATATTTTCTTTTGCAAGCGATGCTACTGGAGTGACATGTTTACTGGTCGTGTTCGCTCCGAAATTCCATCTGCCTTGGTGAGTCTTTATTCTTGGGTGACAATAATTGTACATCCACTGTTTCATCCAGTGTGATTTACTGATAACTGTGTTTTTGTTTGTTTTTAAAGAAATCACTGGGCAGTGCCTTGATGATGTCAGGGGCTAGGCTTACTGAACTGGACTTGAGTGACAATGCATTTGGACCTGATGGAGTAAAGGGCATTGAGGCCCTCCTCAAGAGTCCTGTTTGCTATACACTTCAGGAACTCAGGCTGAATAATTGTGGCATGGGCATTGGAGGAGGCACTGTAAGTGATCGTATTAAATAACTGTTAATTGAAAGCACTTGGGCATCGTTTAAAACAACATACATTATTTCTAGATCTTGGCCTCTGCACTGACTGAATGCTACAAGCAGTCACATGCTGCGGGCTCACCTCTAAAGCTAAAAGTCTTTGTAGCAGGACGTAATAGACTCGAGAACAATGGTACCACTGCACTGTCCCAAGCATTTAAGGTAAAGAAACTCCTTTTACCTTTACTCTTTTCTGCTTATATTGCTATAATGAGGGCCATGCATTTATTGTAACTTGTGTGATTTTTTTTCTTGTTCAGTTAATTGGAAGCCTTGAGGAGATTCACATGCCACAGAATGGGATCAACCACCCAGGCATTACAGCTTTAGCCAGTGCGGTGAAACACAATCCCAGTCTGCGTGTGCTTAACCTTAATGACAACACTTTTACCAAGAGAGGTGCAGTAGCGATGGCCCAGGTATGATTCACTCTCTGGCTGACAACGTACACTACATTTACATCTATGGAACAATTATCGGATTGATACACCATAGCAGTTGAGGGTTAAGGGCTTCACTGACAGGCCCAGCAGTGGCAGCTTAGTAATGGTGGAATCAAACAAAAAATACTTAGGGATGCATTTGTGTGGTGGAGCAGCAAATAACTGAGCAGATTCCTTTTTTTCATGAACTAGAAAATATATATATATATATATGTAAGTATTGAAAGTTCTAAATCACGTGTCAAACGCAAGGACTGCGGGCCGAACGTGCCCTGCACGTTTTTTTTTTGTGTAGCCTGCAAGAGATTAAAATGTGTATGATTGTCTTAAAATAAGGCTTTAAAGCGTGCATGTTACCCGCGAAGTGACCCCGCCACGCCACTAGATTGCAGTGTATCCCACATCAGTTTACAGGGTATCGGGGTAATTTTTCCGGAAAGCGGTATTGAGAAATCTCTACAAATTATCCCGGAATGTCCAGGAAGCAAAATATTGATGCAGATGCAAGGCACTTTCAAGAAAAATCAAAAGGGTATATATATATATTTATATATATTTGTGCTTCAAGGGGAAAAAACAGTATGTCTTTTGTGTTATGAAAAGGTGTCGGTCATCTGAAAGTATAGTATCCGAGTTTTATATTTTAGTCTTAAACGATCAAACTTCCGCTACTGATTTGATGAGGACAACTTGATAGAAATTTTCGATTATAAAATTGTGTTTACAATTGTAAAATTTGTATATAAATTGTATGGTGTTTTTTTTTTTTTTTTTTTTTTTTTATCCCACCAGGCCCTTATGCATTTGAGCAAAGTTCAAATCATAAATTTTGGAGATTGTCTGGTGCGCTCTGAAGGTGCTATTGCTATAACAGCAGCTCTAAAAGGACTACCTGTTCTTAAGGTCAGTAAGTATTTAATTCGATTAACTATCTGTTATTTGAGAACTTCAGTGTAATGAACTTAGTTTAACTGATTGAAGCAACAGTGATTGAATGCTGTACTGCCTGCTATTCTTCTGCCACAAATGGAAAATATGAAGTGTGAATGTAAAAAAAAAATGGAGGACCAGGAAGTTACTCTGGTTTATGCAGACGTCATCATGACTATGTGGTGAAAGAGACTGTAGTGTTTGGATATCCAGAAGATTTTATTGCACTTAAATCAGATTTTGGAGGGAAAAAAATGGAAACTGGAAATTAAGGCTGTTTCTAGTATTATTTTAGTAATCGAGTATTCTAATGAATATTTCATCAATTGATCGAGCAATCAGATAAGAACTTCTTTTTCTTCATTAAAGGGCAACACTTAATAAGCGAGACAGGTCTCCAAAAATTAACAAGTAATTTTCTTTTTAGAAAAATTTACCTTTTCTCGGTGGTTGAAAAGAGTGAGTCGTGTAACTGTTATCTCCAGAAAAGCCAAGTCTTCTTAAAAATCTTGCTCCACTACGTGTCTACTTCAGAGGGACATTTTGAATGCACTGTATAAATATTACGGGTGTAATGGCTCACAATTGATCCCTGTTCCGTATGGATCACTGTTATGTACCCACGTGACTCACGCTTTAATAATAAAAAAAAAATAATAATAATGATGAGATTTTACCGATTGCAAAACAAAATATGTTTTTTTTTCCTGGCGATATTATTAAGTCATTTCACAGAGCAGTCGCACAGTGAATGCGACAGAATAATCAGTCAGCAACAGCTAGCGGAGCGGCTAGCACCATTCATATCTTAATATAATATAATATTATGAGATATTATAAATGAAAAGGCAAATTTGATTTTTTTTCCACTTTATCGGATCCGAAAAATTATCCAATCTGTTACTCAAAAATGTGATCCAAACCGTGGGTTTTTTATCCATTGCCCTGCTGATAAATTTAAAAAATAACGTTCAATTTCAATTAGTTTGAAATGATCTCAAACCTTCCTGGCATATTTTCTTTAGTCTGAATCATTAGTTTTCACACTTCCCTCCATTTCTTTCCCTTTGCAGACTCCTCTGTTGCCTGTCACAGCACTCCATGTTTAGGGGTGATGCATCACTCTTTAGTTAAATGGACTCAATGAATCAAGGCACATTAATTTCCCTCAATTAATTTTTGTAATTGAATTACTTGACGTACTCGAGGAATCATTATAGCCCTACTGGAAATTGCCAATGGGAAATGGGAATTTTGGTCATTCTGACTTTTTGCACATTGTGCACTGTATAAATTCTAAAGAAACGCATTAGCAGTTCTAGATTTAAACATAAGTGATATGATGTTTTGGAGGAAAATACAACATCGAAACAGAATATTGTAATATATGGCAGAATGTTCTATACAGGCATTTATTATATTGTGATTAAATTATTAACACGTTTGTTAATTCACCATCATTGCCAGCAGTCTGTCTAATGTAATTAAAAACCTTTCCAAAGTTTCAATTGCACTCATGTTCCCATGGTTCTCTTGGTTGTAGGAGTTGAATCTGTCGTTTGGAGAGATCTCTGAAGCTGCAGCTCTGGTTGTTGCCAGGGCTATACAGGACAAAACGGATATGGAGAAACTAGACCTTAATGGTAACCCTTGGTGTTGTATTAGCAATAGGAATTAATAAGATGTTCATTTACATAGTCATAAGTCACACTGCCCAGAAAGCAAATGGATTTATGGCATATATGATTCACTGGCTCAAAGTTGAATGTAAATGAACGTGTACTTTAAATTCAAAAGAACTTTGATTGGTGAGGTAATTCCACTTATAACATTCAATGATGATAATCGCTTACATAACCTGATTAGAAATCAAGCTTTTTACATTAATTTATTTAGTATGTTACGTGTGGAAAAAGTGACTGAATGAGGAGTGCAATAAACCCTAAAATCTAAAACCACTGTTTGTTCAGCCCATGATTTAAAAATTCTGAAAAAAATTACTGAACTGAACACTTGTTACTCTTTGTTTGGACAGGAAACTGCCTGGGAGAAGACGGCTGTGAAGCTCTGAAAGAAGCCATGGAAAATATGGGCATGGGGGATGTGCTTGGCTCACTAAGGTATTCTGATATTTTACTAGCTACGGGAAAAAATATAGCAACACCAATGCTTCTCGACTAAGCCTGGTGCTCAATGGAGTGCCATATGTTGTATACAAACGATATATATATATATATATATATATATATTGTATATAAATGATCTTGCAGTATAAATCTTTACATATAAATAAAGGATTGAGCAGTCATACTTTCAATGCTGAAGTCATTAGAAGATTCAGATAACTTGTTTTCACTTTCACAATTTGATTATTTATAGTGATGATGAAGGGGATGATGAGGAAGATGAAGATGGTGAAAAGGAAGCTGATGAAGATGATGATACAGAGGAAGAAGTGCATGATGAGCAGAACTGTAGTAATGGGTTTATAAATGAAGAAAGCCCATCGAAGGTAAGAGAGACTGTCATTATTCAGTCTATTATTATTTCAGTATTACAGAATTCTAATTTAATGATAATTCTTTAAGGACAATAATAACTTGTCAGTTTTTTTCCCTACTAATATTAAGTGAAATGATTTTCTCTGCACAGGTGTTATTAGACAATTCTGGCGTCTTGTCCTTCCTTCAGTCCCCAACGTCAGAGAAACTACTTAACCTTGGTGCCAAAAGAGTTCAACTTTTTGAGCAACAAGTACATTACATTTCTTTTTCAGTCAAGCTAAATGGATTCATTATGGAGTTAATTTCATGCCATTCAATATAGTTCATAACATATATTCCCTGTTGTTTCAGGTGGATGCTTCAAATGCTACTGATAGTGCAGACATTTTTCTTCAGTTAGCCTCAGTGTATAAAGAAGATCCTGAAGTTAAGCAAGTTGTCTTTGAAATTGCCGGTATGAGCAAAATTCTTCATTTAAAAAAAAAAAAGGAAGAAAACGATTGTTGCAAAATATTTTATGTTTGTTAAACCTCTTCCTCTCTTGTGTGAAACAGATGCCGTGTTGAAGAAGGTGTTTGCCAGCACTCCGTTTCAGTCCTATACTTTCACCATGTCATTGTTGGTAAAACTGGGACTTTTAAAGGTATGTGACTAAAAAAAAAAAAAAAATAAAATGTGATTGTAGATTGTTTTTTTTTTTATTAACCTGTCTTTCAGGTTAATGATATCATCGTTGTGTAATTTAGCATAGTATAACATCCCTTTCTTTGTACTTTAGGGTGAAGAGAAGGTCAGTAAAGTGTCTCTCTTGCCTGGTCACCTACTTACTCTTAAGCAATGTGTTGAGCAGGAGTACTTTCCTCTGGACCAGGTCAACATTCTAGAGATCTTCGTGTCTCGGTTAGTATAAGTGTTTGCAAGGCCATTGACCAAAAATATTTTCCTTCTCTCATCTTATTTTCATAAGTCAGCTTTATTTCAGCTCAGTGACCTGCGTATATTTGTCTTTCAGAAATGGCGACATTTTAGCATCGTGTTCCAGTGCAAGCGCTGACTTCAAGGCTACATTGGAGAAAAGGATCTCTGAAAACCAGTAGATACAAAAACAGGCCAATGAGGGGACCAAAAATGCTACTAATGACTGATGAATCATTGCCTTCATCCACCAAAGTCTTGTTGTCTTTGCCTTTGACCTTTAGTGAAGAAATACAATGTATGAAATACAGTGCAAACCACTGCCACATTACAAGCAATTTAATGCTAAATTATATTTAACAAACACAAAACTTGAGTTGCTTTGAAAAGAAGCATGGTTCTACTGAGGGTATTTTCATTTACATGTTCAGTCGCTGCTACCTGAATAACGGCCCAATTGCTGTTAAAGGGCTTTTTTTTTTAGGTATAATGGTCTCTGAAGATATTTTCCAACTGTTTTATTGAAATTCTCAAATATACCAGCAATACACACAAACACCTTTACAGTTACAGCCTGAACCTGAACAAAAATGGATGTAATGACTTTTTAAAAAATTATTTAATATGGACATATTTTCATACATAAAAACTAAAACAAAAAAAATGTTGGATGAGGGCTTTGTATAAAAATGTTTTCTGGCTTATGTATGTAATGTAGTTTCAGAGGTGCGTTGGATAACTCCCTGATATGTACGACAAGAGGTGTCCAATTTCAAACCACTAGTGAAAGGGAACAATGGTAATAATAATAATAATTTAAAAAAAACTGTTACCTCAATACAATTTGTATCTCATACTATTGGTTGTGTGATTGTTTTACTGTTTTTGTATTGACATTAAACTGATGAGTTGTTTTTTGAGTCGCAGAGCCTGGGCTTATCATTTCTACAAACTTTAACTTGTATCCCAAAGTTTTAATGGTTTTTGTTTAGAGCATACTACCATTTCTCCATACTTCAGCGTTTCTAGCTGTTACTGTGGGAAGATGGTAATTAGAATGCAGTGAGATGGAGAAGTACATTTTTGTATTTGGAAGCATTTTATATCAGTGACTGCATGAAATGTAATGATTTGCTTCTGTTTAGAAAATGTGTACTCGACTCCAATCTCGAGTGTGATCGTAGTGTCAGTGAAAGAGTTAAATTTGAAAGTTGATTTAGCGAGGACAAACTGCCAGAAGAGGATTACTAGAAATGACATGGACCTTTAACAAGTGCAAGGAATTTTCTCCATTTTTTCACTGCAAACTAATTAATAACTTTTTTCAAACAACATTTCACATTAATAATAATAATAAAATAAATTGCTTAGGGTTCCTAATTTAGAAATTAGTTTGGATCATCAAATAGTCACATACTAATAGTAGAAAATTAATTCCAGTAGAGGAATTTTCAGAGAAATTGTGTCCACTTCATGGCATGTTTGTGTGAGCCACTCTGGCTGTGAGTGTGGTGTGGAACAGTGTGTCTTTGTGTGTGCAGTGCAGTTTGGAGAGGCAGCGACACACACATACACACTGAGCCACCTCACCTCGACACGGCAAATTCCTCTGGTGTTGGTTCTGGCCAGACAATTTTTAAAATCTTGTACACAAGATAGCTTTAGAGGAAGCATTGGAGGACTTGTTGTGAATTCATGGTTGGAAAGGTAAGTGCCATTTTTTAAATATTTGCATGCAGTATAAAGAGAGATAGAGATGCTTGTCATTATACCCTGCTAAATGTTCTTGCACGTTCTTATATGTTTATTGTACACTGGAATTGCTAATTATAATAATTAATTAAAACTTAAAAGAATTTAAAACATACATTTAAAGGTTGTTGAATGAAAATGTAACGATAATTCAGACATTTAATTAGAACTATAAAACTGTCAAGTACAAACTGGTTTTAAAATGAACGTTAAAGTGAGAGCCCAATGGCATTACTTTCATAATGTATAATTAATAATAGTTAACTGAATTTGTTCGAAACGAATATTGTGAGAATGTTTGTCTTTTGCTGTACTGTCCATACAGAGTACAAGATGTCTCTCCTACGTACATTTCCTATTTTATTGTTTTTCTTGGGGACCCAAGAGGTGAAAGCAGGAAAGTGTCCCAAGCTGTGCATGTGTGACAGCATTCGGCTAACTGTGGCTTGTGTTAAGAAAAATCTGACTGAGGTTCCCCCCACCATCGATGAGGTACCATCAATATGGCTAACATACTTATGAGAGATAAACTGAATGTACATGACATTCAAACATAATATTGATGTAATGGTTTACACCTACTGCAATTATTACCAATTGCAAAATGGGATTGTTTTACAGTTCAGCATTTATGGTACATTTCTTGAACAAGTGAAACTTAGAAACCAACTGGTAAATTGATCCCTTTGGAAGAAATGAGAAAAAATGAGTTTCAATCCCATTTCTGTGCTAATGATTTCTAGTACAATGGAAAAGTAGGAATTCCTAGACTCCTAATTTCAATGTATACCATATATTGAACATTTCTATGGTGTGTGTGTGCACTTCCTAGATCACAGTCAGTTTGGACCTGAGAGGCAATAACATACAGGAACTTCCTACAGGAGTATTCAAACACACACCGTACCTCACTCGTTTGACCCTCCAGCGCACTGGCATCCGCAAACTACGGGAAGGAGCGTTCCGCAGTCTTGGCCGTTTGGTCTTTCTCAACTTGGCTTACAATGACATTGATATTCTGTACCAAGTGAGACAAGCACTATTCTTATATAAGCCCAGATTCTTTTTACATCTACCACATTGCATTTAAACCATTACATTCTGTGGATTGTTTGCTGGTGTTAATCTCTTTGCATCTTGATCACAGGAGTCATTTTCCGGGCTTTCCTCATTGAAACAGCTCATCATTGACCATAACCGAATAGAAGAGATCCAACCTGGCGCTTTCTCCCAGATGGGTTTTCTTAACCTACTCTCAGTAACTCACAACCAGCTGGTGTACATACCGAATATGGCGTTTCAGGGCCTACAGAACATCAAATGGTTACGCCTCAGTCACAATGCAATCAATTACATCGACACTGAAGGTTTCGCTGGCCTCTTCACTCTGACCCGTCTCAGCCTCGATAACAATGAGCTCCAGTTTTTTCCCACTGAGACTATGACAAGGTGAGTTTTATTCCATTTTAGGTACTATAAAAGAACGTCAGCGAGGGGAAACAAGAAAAATGTTTTTTTTATGCATTTTCTTTATAGACTCCCCGAGGTGACTCGCCTAGACTTGAGTTACAATCCCATGACCTATCTCGGAGAGGAGGTAGTATCTATGGCCAAGCTTACACACCTCTTCTTGGATCACAACTCATTGCAGGATTTCTCCGCGGCAGCCGTTTTGTTCTCGCCCAAGCTCACCCACCTTGACCTGGGCCATAATCAACTGCGCATCTTGCAGCCTTTGGCGCTTGGCTCTCCTAAACTGACTCGTCTCAACCTGGCAGGCAACCCAATCTACTGCAGCTGCTATTTACGTCCACTGCGCGAGTGGGCGATGCAGGAGCGTGTACGTCTTGGAGGAACTTGTAAGGGTCCTCCACATCTTTCTGATGAAAGCCTGGATGCAGTGCAACCTTCTGATTTGCGCTGCCAGAGTCAGGAAGCCATGCTGAAAGCTGAACTAGAAGAACAGAGCAGTCTTCCACTACCACCGACAAGCCCACCTATGGACAAGGTCAAATGTCCGGACAACTGTGCTTGTGAAGTAAGGGAGATTCATGATAGACCAGTGAACAGTGTTCAGGTATTCTATTATTAACAACATAACTAAAATATTGTCCTTGTTTTTACCCTAGAGTGAAAACCATCATGCATCCTGTGAGAAGCAGGATCACACCAAAATACCACGGGGCTTCTCTCCTGATACACGCTTACTGGACTTACGTAACAATCATTTCCATTACATCGCTTCCAATAGTTTCCCAGGCCTGCCAGATGTGATTTCCCTCCATCTCCAGCGCTGTAAAATCCATGAAGTGGAAGATGGGGCCTTTAGTGGAATGAAGGGTCTGGTCTACCTTTATCTTTCCGAGAATGACCTTACATCACTGAGCCCAAATGTGTTCAAAGGTCTGCCTCAGCTCACCTACCTCCATTTAGAGAACAACAAATTCAAACAGTTCCCCAGAGGTGCATTTACACTTTTGCCTGGCTTGTTGGAACTACACTTGGAGAACAATGGCATCACTAAGCTTGAGGCAGGAATCCTGACAGGTGCCGAGAAACTGAGGAGTCTCTTTCTCACAAAGAACGAAATTACCAACATTTCTCCCGGGGCCTTTAACCTAGCATCTGACCTCGCTACATTGCACTTAGGCAACAACAAACTTAAGGAAGTGCCAACGAATGCTTTTTCAAAGACAGGTAGCTTGACAGAGCTTTATTTGTCCCACAATCCTATTCGCTGGATTGGAGCTGAAGCTTTTCTTCCCATTGCAACCTCTTTGAAACGTGTATATCTCAATAACATGAGTTTAGAAAAGGTAAGACTTCAGGAGAATTATCACACTGGAATGCAAATTGATTTCTGTGCAGTCCAGGTTTGTCACCAGGGCAAAACAAACTAATTATTTATGCAACTATTTGTGTCCATCTACAGATGTCCAAGGATTCACTTACTGGCCTAGGGTCTGGACTACAGAGTCTTTTACTAGAGGGCAACCTCCTTGAGGATGTGCCTGACTTCAGTCCACTTACCGGACTCGAAGTCATTAATCTAGCAGAGAATCCACTGCTGTGTGACTGCCCACTCCTACCTCTGCGCAAGTAATATTACTAACCGTTCACATTTTATTACAATGTTATCATTATCCAGCATTAATCCAGTGTTAATCTGTAGGAGGGTATTTTGTAATCCTGGTATTTAATCATTAAATGATTGTTAACTTCAACACTTAACAACCAATTGTTTATAATCTGCATAAAGGTCTTCTCACAAGTATTGGAATGGCACTGCCAAAATGTTTTTTGTTTGCTGAACACTGACATTTGGGTATAAAGTGAAAAGAGGAATGTGAAATGAAAGGTCATATTTTCAGTGTTTATTTTCTTGCGATTAGATTTCTGGTACTTATCTAAAATCGTATCCTTTTGGCAGCCCATTCTTGCATAAACAGTTCTTGTAGTTTGTCAGAATGTGTTTGTGCTTTTCCACACGCCTCTTGAGAAAAGAATCTAGGCTCTCAGTGAAATTATGGTCTGGGAGTTTCCAGACCATCTAAACTTGAATCCAATTTATATATATTTTTTTTTAATCAAGGGCCCTAATCACTCCAGTAACTACCTGTTTATTCCACTGCCATCAGGCAAGCACATTCACTGTCTAATAGGCAAATCTGACAGGCTTTGGAGGAGCTTCTTCCCTCAAGCTATCAGACATTTTAATGCAAGCATTCCCATCTAACCTATCCCATAATGTCCAGTTCTCCCTTCAGTCATGCTTGTGCTCATTCTGTATTTGCCCACTCCCCATCAATAGTTGTCACTGTAACTATTTTTGCTGTACCTTTACCCCTCTCTCACTAATTTATGAGCATCCAATCAAATTTACATTTCACTGCAAATTGTATTCTGCATATATCTATATGACAAGATTCTGGACTCTTATGAGTTATATCTTCATACTTATTTTGACCTTTTTCTTTATGAGGATACAATGTATGTAATTTCAGGTGTGTACATTTGTATTGTTCTGTGTTTAATCAATCACTACCAAATTATAATGTTGATAATATATTTATGTGCATACACATAAGTTACCTTTTTTTCTTTTTTTTACTTTTTCTGCAGCTGGCTAGAGACGGTCAACTTAAAGGTGAGGGCCAAATGTGCTTATCCACCTGAGCTCAAAGGCCAAAGGGTAAAGGATGTTCACGTTTTTAAGAGCTGTCCAGGACAGAAGCTTCCTATTTCCGGGAATCTAAAGACATCCAAAGCTCCAAAGAACGCAAAACTCAAACTAAAGCCACCAAAAGTCATCAAAACATCTAAAGCTAAGCCTAAACTACACAAGAATGCAAAACCTTTCGTTGTGCAGAAACCAAGATTTAAGAAACAAAAGTCTGTGTGATCAGAAAACATTTATAAAAAGCATTATTTATGACCTTTTTTACATCAGGATTGTTACAGAAATAATACAAAAATATGTTTTTACATAAACTACTTTCCTGATAGTAGGTGTCTGTTATGTCTTTATAACTTTTCAATCAATGGTAATGGAACTACTTTAGCACTCAGTCATATATGTGTATTTAAAAATCTGTAAATGACCTTGTACAGTTTTCATGTTTTATTAATTCCTGTTCATTCATCATAATTATGTTGGAATAAAAACCAAACTAAATGACATTGAATAGTGTATGGGAGGTAAAGTATACAAAAATAAAATCAGTTTCATTTTTTTGCACAGAATTGTGTCATATTATAAGCTGGGGTATTTTTGATGCGGAAATAGAAAACGGTATATAACCGTTTTCATGTAATCTGCAAACCGTGGTACCCTCGTGTCCAAGCGATTCACTCTAGACGTTCTTCTTTCAGTAAAGAGGGTGGAGGAGTGTGAAATCCAGTGCGTTCATCACATTCCAGGTTAGGGTTGATAGGGGTCTCCATCTCCATCTCTTCCACTTTCACTTTAAAGGAGATAACTGCATACAAAAGAAAAGCATCGGCACCAATGAGTGTTAAATTCCATAAATTGAGAAAAAAATTTTTTTAATATTAAGCACATACTCTCTTCCTCTGGCTCAGACTTTAGATTTATGACCGACAGGTTCGCAGGCTGCATGGTTGTGTCTTCAAGATGAAATGGAAGGATTTGGGGCTGAGTAGATTCAGGCTGATTCCCTGACTCAACATGTCCATCTTTCTCAGGGCCTGAAGTTTTTGTTGTGTCATCGTTTGTTTTCTTCTTAATGTATTTTCTTTCTAAAATGTACAGAATAGTAAAGGAGTAAAAATAAATAAATACTCCTTTTAAAGGAAAAACTAGAAACATAGAAACATTAGAAACATACATACTCTTTTTACCCACTGTTTTTTTGCTTGTACGTTCCTGTGGTTCTGTTTAAACATGTAGATCATAGTTAGTCACAGATTCACTATAAGGTGTTATATTTGTTTGTTTGTCTGTTTATATGAAACAGGTTATCTGTACATAAATAATAGTAAGTTTTGGTCCACCAATTTGAATTGAGAGTTCTGTTTAGTTTATTAATAGAGAGAAATTTCATTGTATCACTTTTCTTTTCTGTGTTTGTAATAGAGTTGGGTATCATTTTAATTTTATCGATTCCCATTCTTATCGATTGCCGGTTTCGTTTCCAATGGGTGAACCAACGCAGATATTTAGTCATGTTGTTCATGACACCTTGCTTTCAACATATTAGTTTATTACAATAATTACACATTGCTTTGACTTTACTTTTTCAAAAGTGTAGCCACACTTTTGAATGCTTAACACAGTCCATTTTCTAAACGTTTGTTTAGATTACCACATAAGGTCCTGGCAGATGTGGGGAAGGTCCAAGAAGATTGGCAGATGGAGAAACTTTTTTTATATACCGGTAAATGAACCCAGGAATCGATAAGAGGAATTGAAATTTTAAATTTCTAACATTCAATGACAGAACATTTTGAACATTACATTTTCTAGTATTCAAATCTTAATCTTAAATATCCAATTCCAAAATAGGAATCGGTTTTCGATTTGCAAACGTAGTTTTGTAGTACAGGTCAATTTGAGCATGGAATGACCTTTGGAAATAAACAAAAATGAATGTACATGGTGTTTTTAAACAACAGCAACTTAATTCATCATTAATTTGCAATCATGTCATTGCAACGAATGTTTTAATGGTTATGATTCAGCTGTAAACATGAGACCAAAGTCAATCACAGCTGTGCTGCTGAGTCAGGCAATTACAGCCCACAGTATATTCAACTATATAATTTCCTGTATTGCTTAATTACTCTGTGTTGATGAGACTACTGTATGTTGATGAGAATATATTCACCAAAGATAGTATAAGATGTGGTGAATTTCTCCTTGAATAAAGTAATCTACCTATATATCCAACTATTTAGAAAAGTAAATCGTTATATAAATATAAATAAATCGTTATCGCTGAGGCAAAAGTCCAGTGCAATAACGATTTATCTAGAAATAAATAAATGCATTGGTTGTCATTACATTGCTTTCCTCTACCTGGGCCTATTGGGGGCTGAAGCTGATATCCAGTGAGTTCACACCAGCCCACAGGATAGATATCAGGTGATTCACAGTCCACCCACTGATCAAACTCTGACTCCCAGCCATCAAAATGCAGCAAAAGCAGGCGACCCACACACCGCTGCACGGTGGCCACACACACCAACAAAGGCTCCATTAGGTCCACTGCCTCCAGCTTCATGCCTGGGGAAAAGCCATGCTCTACAATATCCTGAAGGTGATAGACAAGAAAGAAGTTAATTTTGTTATTACACACAAAGAACTGACAAATGAAATGAGAGGATGATATAGTTTACAGTGTTAAACAGCCTGCGTGGTGCAGCCTCTGCTCCCATTTCTTTCAAATATTTTGTCCATGTAAAGGTTGCCTGATCATATCCTAATGAACAAGAAAACAATTCCAATTTATCTGAATAAAATATACAAGGAAGTATACAATCTGAGAATTTATGCTCATACCAGGGGGTAGAGTGAGGAGTATGTCATTGCTCTGGCAGTATCCTGTAGGCAGGATGGCATGGGAGCTTGCATGATAACAAAACCAGTCTGAGCCATCTCCGATCTCCACGCCGTCAATACTGACCATGAGATAGCCATCGAAGAGCACCTGATAAACAGAAAATAGGCTTCCATCAAAGATGATAGACAACGATCACAGAATGGAGCAAATTATTCTTCAGGTTTGAGTACTATTATTTTTTGTAACGTCATACAAATATCAATATTATACAAACAGGCTTCGCAAACAACATTATTGTACCTTTCGAACAGAAGCTACACAGATGTTCCCCAGGTTCAGAGGATCGATAGCTTCCAGCTTCATGCCCTCCTTGAAAAATCCTCCTTCCATATAAACAGTCCTTAACTACAATTTAGAAAACTAGGTTAGTAATGAAGATTTCAAACACATTTCCTAAAGAATGACAAAATGTCCATAAAAAGAGGGGAGATGTTTATCCATATCAAACACCACTGACCTTTTTGAACTGACTTGGAACACTATCACAAAGAACCTTACGGAACGATGGGTGGCTGCTCATATCAACAGACTTATCTGTGGGAAAAAAAAAAAAAAAAAATAAATAAAAATATATATAAAATAAATTGCAATTTTTATGCAATGCGCCAAAATATACAAAGAAATTCAAAGGTTTTCAGGAATTTCAAACATTAATCAAAATTCTTTAAATATATGCAAAGGTTAGGCATTAATTGCTTATTAAAATAATTATTAGACACACACTTCTCATATCTTGGTACTACTGTTTAAATAAATATAAAATGTTGCTTATCCAGGGTAGAAAATAAACATAATGCTATTATTTATACTTTAAGTAGCGGCCAAATCTCCTGGCCACCCTTACCTGTCTCCTTAATGAGATGACCCACTCTAACCGACCAGTTTATGGGGTGTATAAGAGGACTCAGCATGTGACACCAGAAATCTGAGAGCACCTCTCCTGAGGCTCCAAGCCCTGCATCTTCATAAATAAGCCTTAGACGGCCCCCGATCACAGTGTCTACAACTGCTCTACGGGTTCGACTAACCAAAGAGCGATCCACGACCTCTACACGGACCCCCTGCCTGAAGGGACACTTCATACTGTCCGCCATCTAAAGTAGACAAAAATAAATAAATAAATAGAGAGAGAGCTCTGTGGATGTAAAGATTACCTAATACACATAAAATGCTAAATGAAACGTGTATTACCATAACATGAAAATCCACAGGTATTGTAGATGCTCCTACAAGCCTCTGCATCAAATATGATTTCCAATCACTTATACGTTTGTTGATTTCTATGGAAAAATACATTTACTTCAGGAAACAACACATCTTTCTGTTGCTTTTTCTCTTTAAAAAAGAACTACAGGACTTATTATTACACATTTCTTTTTACTTACCTTGAGGAGGAACGAGTAGTTTGCTGTTCACTGCACACCAGCCAATAGGATGGACATCAGCGATACCCAGGTTGCACCAAAAATCATAATTACAATCATCTTCAAAACCAATGTATCGCAACAGGGCCTTGTAGCCTAAGTCAGGGAAAGATTATGAGTAATGTTCCTACACACACACACACACACACACACACACACACACACACACACACAAATATTTTTTTTCTTTTCATCTTTCTAATTCATGTAACATTATTTTGATTTGAAGTTAAAAAGCTTCATCAACCACATTAATATCGCATTTTATCACTGTCTGTACACATATTCTTATAATGGATAATAATAATAATAATAATAATAATAATAATCTGCTATAATAGCTATGTTACCAGCAAGTCTAATGACTGTTGCAATCCAGTAAACCTTGGTCAGCAAACTAGTGCGAGTATTCAGGACCTCCACCTGCAATCCCACCTCAATGTCCTCCCACTGAACACAGAGTGGCACCTGCGTGGACAACAATTAGCACTCAAATATTAAAGTCTGTTGGTGGGCCATATGTTACAGACATGTAACATTTCAACACATATTTAGAATAAACCATGCAGCATTAAAAAATAAATAACGCTAATAAATTAATCCTAAAGTTTTATAGTATCATGAGATTATTGTTTAGATTTTTTTTTTTATTGTTTTAATTAAATTCCAGCGTGAAGCAAGAACACTCACATGTCTGAAGCAGGACACTGGGGCAGTGAGACAGTTGTGTTTCTCAAGGTAAGATCCCCAGTTAAAACCAGAATTGGCTGGAGAAAAGACAATAAATATATGACAACGTACACTGAAATAAAGTAGCAGTACATCAGTACACACGTGCGAGTCACACCATCTTTCTTTAAAGTTGTGCTGCTAGAATGCCGTTCTGTTACTTCTGCCTGAGGAGTGTTGGTCTGTGGTGCGTATGATTTTCGCAAAGGCCTTCCCTAAACATATACACACAAAGTGTTACAGCGTTTATGAGAAGATCCCCACAGAATGTCAGAGACAAGTCATATATTTCATGGTAATATGTTTATATTCTAAAAAAGCACAACCCTTTTAGACATGATCTCTTTCCTTGTGCCTATTTACTTCATATGTGATTTCAATGCTCACCTGTAACCGTGCTAATATGGAGGATTTTTTGGAGTTGGATGAGAAGGAGCGGGAACAGGACGGGCTGCAGAAGCGCTTCGATCTTGAGTAAAAATTGCCCCGGGTTCCAGAAATGCCACACATTTCACAAACCACTGCACACAAGCCATACAAGTCACACAAAGTCAATGCACTCAATGAAAATCAATCAAGTGTGAAGATGGCTAATTTCTGCAAGTTTAAATACATTCTTAAATATGCACTATAGAGCTACACTCATTGAGGACTTCCCTGTCAGTGTGGTACAAAACAGAACATTTGTCTATTCGAGGTATCAACAGTCAAATTCTTTTGGTTGTGAGTGCATTTCATAAACACTGTATCCGCAGTTTAAAGCTTATCTATTAATAATTAGGATCACCTCATAGGCATCATACTCTGCTTCCTTTGGTATAATGCCCATGCAATTATTTGCATATTTTCAATCCAGCAAAGCAGTTTTGAGGTTTTACCTGGATCATCTAGAGGTTCCACAGGAGAGAGCGGGGCAAATGTGGGACTGACATGTCCGTCTTCGTCAGACATAAGCTGTGCGATATGATCATTATTTGCTTTATTCTGTGGTTCTGCAGCGTTCAGAGGACGCCACCCTCCCTGCATGATGAAACGAAATGTATAATACTTTCTGAAAATACTTTTTGAAAGCAATGCATTGTCAATTCAAGATTCATTATCTGTAAAATATGTCTTTTAATGGACTTTACTCTGTAGTACTTAAACTCTTGGATGAAACATAACAGGGGCTGGAGTATTATGGAGTATTCTTGTCCATAATGGTGTCCAGGGCCTGAACTAATCAAGACGACTTAATCTGTTGTATAGAGCGAAGGCTCCCAGGTACTCACCAAGTGCCTCTTCTGAGAATCTGTGCTTTGCTTTTTCCCCTTTGGACTGCATGCTTTACAGGTGGTGCCATGACCTCCACATTTAGCACATGGCGGTCGGATAAAAATGGTTGGAATGGCACCTTCCTTCAGCTTGAGCCCTCTGGAGCCCATAATCTTGTTGATTGTGGTGGACCTGGGCTCAAAACAGCCTTTGCTGAAATGTTCAGAGCACAAGAAGGAGGAGGTCTTTGCCACCCATTTGTGGCGTGTTTTTTGTACTTGCTTCTCCCATTTCAGAAACTCATCACGGTCCTTGGGGAATCTGAACATGCTAACATTGTCTTGGTATGACTTTCTACAGCCGTACGCCACACAGAAATTGGGCATTGTGTGATTCCCGGGAGTTTGCAGGTGTAATTTGCAGGTCAATCTCTCCTGCTACTCCCTGAAGTGAATCAGAACATATTTGTTTATTAGTATTAGTTTGTTAAGGGTATATAAACGTATCAATAATTATAGCTGATGCATAACATTACGCTGCCATGATCCGTACATGTATACATTCCTTACAGATGAAAATCACATGTTCTGCAAAATATCAATAACAGCTCACAACAGGCCAGACTTACAGCACTGGATACGGCGAGGTTCGCAGAAATAAACAAAACAATGCGCAGCAAAATAAAGCAGGAATTATATTGTTTTCGTTTTTCACTCCAGAAAGAAAATAAGCGTTTTTCAGAATAACATTTAAGCATAAAAACCCTCCAAACCCCTACACGCTTCTTCTATAATCGTTGGCTTAATCTGCAAAAGCGCACTACTGCCACCTATAGGATATAAGATGAAACACAACAGGTCAAGCGGCCAGCGTAGATCTGAGAGTGTATCTGGACATTACACGCACAATCATTAATTCGACCGTTCTCCGTTCTCCGTTTTATATACATTATATTAATAATCATACGCAATAGACAGAGATTAGACATATTCAAAAGTATAAAAAGTGACTGCGTTGGCATGGCGGTTCCATGGTGTAATGGTTAGCACTCTGGACTCTGAATCCAGCGATCCGAGTTCAAATCTCGGTGGAACCTGTCTTTATTTTCCAAGCACTGTGAATATTGCTGACGCAGATTCTACGCAGTCTCATAAGTAAAAATAAAATAAAATAAACAAACACATACACTTCAGACTCGAAATTATTTTGTTTTATTTAAATAACAACATTAATTAAGCAGTACAGAAGGAGTAGGGTATGAACAAGTGTGAGTAGAATTGCATTCATAAAGTAATAATTAAAGTCTACATTAATTACACTCCATTCTCCTTCAATAGGGTTGTGTCAATGTGTTTTTGCTCAGTGACGACTTGACTGGCAAAACTTGATGTAACATCAGATATCTGATCGGATAGAAACTACACCTATATCGACATTCCTTGTAGTAGCACACCTAATAGAGACATTAAGTGATGACAACGGACTGTTGTAATACATATAGATGGGAAAAAAGAGTATAAACTACATTAAAATTAGGTTAGAAAAAATGTCTCTCCATTTCTTTCTCTCTCTCTCTCTCTCTCTCTCTCTCTCTCTCTTTTTATATGTATATCGTTGTCTTCTTCCTCTTTTGGCTGCTCGCATTAGGGGTCACCACAGCGGATCATTTTCTATACCACCTCTACATCTGTCTCTTTCACCCCAGCTACCTGCATGTCTTCACTCACCACATCCATAAACCTCCACCTCTGCCTTCCTCTTTTCCTTCTTCCTGGCACCTCCATCCTCTGCATTCTTCTCCCTATGTACCCCATGTCCCTCCTCTGCACATGTCCAAACCATGTCAGTCTAGCCTTCCTCATTTGTCTCCAAAACATTCCACATACGCTGTCCCTCTAATAAACTCATTTCTAATCCTGTCCATTCTCATCACTCCCAATGAACATCTCAACATCTTCAATTATGCCATCTCCAGCTCCACCCCCCAGATCCTTCCAAATTCCTCTCCTTAAGGCCTTTCCACTTGGTCTCCTGAACACACAACACACAACTTGTCTTTTCTCTAATCCATCATATCAGCTAACTCTTAACTCTTAACTCTTAACCAGTAATAGTACCAACATTTAATGTACCTACCCTAAACATCGCTCTCCTGCACTTCTCCTTTCCCTGCTGTCACTGTAGATGTCCTCTCTTCGTCCTCTCTTTCTCCTTCTTTGCATGCAATTTCCACCAGCACACTGTTGGCTAACGATACCTGTGGTGGTCATTCGTAACTTGCATATTAGTTTTGGCGCATGTTTTCATCTGGATGCCCTTTCAAAAACATCCCTCCCCATTTATCTGGGCTTGGGACCGGCACTGTTAAGTGTTCAGTAAATTCAGCACCATTTACTATTATAATGTAAATTCATAATATTGTTAATATTATTCTATTGTTATTATGTTAATATTATTGCTAATATTATCATTAAAATGTATTATTAAAAACCTTTACACATTAGCAAATATAATGTTCTTAATGGTGTGGGTGGAGCCGGACACAAATGACTATTAGAATATTTGTAGCATTGTGCTATACTATACAATAAATTCATGTCTGTGATTCATGTATGCCTGAATAAACATTAAATATTGCTTTTATTCTGCTACAATCCATTAAGCTACAAATGAAAAACAACAAAGATGGTGTTCTGGTGTATAAGGATATATACTGTAGGTATACTCTTAAGTTCTTTGTAAGTTCTTGGCACTGACTAGCATTTGTAAATTTAATCCGAATATGTTATTATTTCACTGGCTTTCTTCATGTTTTTGTTCGCAATTCTTACTTGGTTCCATATGTCCATTCCCTGGGTCTTCTTGTATTGCAGCTTGGGGGAGCTTTCTAGCCCTACTCATTCACTAGACACTATCCCACTATCCTGCCATGTGCTTCAGCAGTTTCCCATTGACTTCAACTGTTCAAAGTGTGCCTTTCACTTTCTACAAAATCCATTACATCCCCTATACAATGGGGTGTTGTGCTTAGAGTGCGTGCAGAGATGAAAAACTAAAACATAGCAGGAGCTAAAAGTACTAAATGTGGCTGGAGAGCTTTCCCTCCAAACCATCAACTGTTCTCATAGATACCTTCTATACAAGAATCATCTGTCTGATGTAAACATGGATATCATGTTGCTAAATTCTTGAATCCTAAGGGAAGTAAATCATACCTTCCCTTAGATTTCAAATGAGATTGATTTTGCTGTGTTGAAGCTCCTCACACGCCACCTGTTGAAACTGACCAGGCATTGTGAGAATTACAATACATTATTGATTTTTTGCAGATACCCATACACAGAGTGACTTAGATCTTGATCTTATGTATATAAATGAGTAGTTGGGAGTTAAGGGCCTTGCTCAGTGGTGTAACAATGGCTGCTTGGAGGTGCTGGGATCTAAAATTATGATGTATAGATCATCGTTACCATTTAGTTACCACTTCTCCTTCATCGTCAGTAAAGCTTCTAATGGCAGCCCTCCATACTCCAGAGCAGTCAGGTGACTTTTGCATTCAAACTCAAATTCAGCAAATTTAGTTGCTGTTTCAACTCAACTTCAGCAACTTGTGCTGATCCATGCATTACAACCAGATCTGCTTTTCCTACTCACACTTAAGAGGGGATAAGATGAATAACCCCACCTGTATATTTCAACCCGCTTGTCAAACCTGGGCCTCTCAAAGCCTTTACCTCTGTGGCAATAAAACATTCTGGCAGAGATATTATGTCAAAACAGGTCTCCAAGCTTAGCAGCAAGATTACTCATTTCTGACATATTCTGAAGTTGTTTTTGTGTTGTTGCTATAATTTCAAGCACATCTCTTTTTCAGAGGTGCAAATCATAAAACCTACTGGCTGACCTACGTATGTTATACTACTCTCCCGAAGTGAATCCTGGTTACAATCTGTTGTTGTCTGTGTTCAAAGAAATAAAATGTCAACAAGAAAATAAGATTAAAATGTGTTGTTAATAGTCCACATGTACTAACATGTAAAGTGGCATGTATTCTGTCATTTATTTGATTGTATTTTAATATTATATTAAATTTGCATCTGGACAGGGGGGTCCTGCGTTTCCATCTGAGAAAAAATGTAAATCAAAATGTATTATAATATATTTATTATTGAGTTCTTTTATTTATTTTTTTACGTTTTCTTCTTCTTCTTCTTATAGTAGCTTTAATGGTCACTTATGTGAAATGGGTTAAATCAAACCCATATCAGAAATTTATACTCTTTCATTTCATGTGTTTATTTGTATCATTTTCTAAATATTATATCAAACTACTTTTTGTTCAATATATAGTTGGTGTGCCAACAGTGCATTACCGCAGGCTGTCTTAACATTCCTTTTTGATCATTAAACTTTTAATTCTTCTTTTTTGCACACCGACACACAGAGGTAAGAGAATCAGTGGCAGAGCTCCTCCATGTTGCAATGTGAATTTGAAAGATGAGAATTTGGGGTTCATGTCTGAGGATATCCTATATAAAAATCAAAATGGCAAAGTTGCACACAATAAATCATTGTTTGAACAGCCTCTGTTTTGTTTTTTAGTTTTAGTTTTTTTTTTTTATTCCCAAACAGCAGTAAATTATTCAATATGAAACATAAAGTATAATTTTTTGTCTGAATCTAAAATTAAAAACACACTCATTAAATAATAGTTAATAGTTCTTTGAAAATGTAAACAATCTGCATATTTAAATATTAGCCTAAATATTCATATATGAGACAATTTTCTTATTACTGCAAGATTATTTTAAGACATTTAATCCATGAACTTTCCAATGACATGACAAATTATCTTTATCGAGGTGTGATTTAACTCGAAAGACCATACAAACTACAATAAGAACTCAATAATAAATATATTATTATGCATTTTAATTTCCAGTGTTCTAAAGCAGAAACTCCGGACCAATGAGCCTGTCGAGACGCAAATTTGAAACTCTAAAATACAAATTAAAGCGTAACATATAACTGTACAACAGTTTTAAAACACACTTCGTTTTTATACGTAAAACATATTTCTGGTTTCAAGACGTTCTATTCTAATCATTCCATAATCTAGAAAAAAAATGAAATATAGGAACTACATACTGAAAATATCAATAATAATAAAAAAAACACGACAATACCGCATTAAATATTTTATTGAAGAGTTAGAGGAGCATTCGCGACGCGTGCTGCTCGACGCGCATTTGCTTGTCCTGACGCTCATGGGAGAAGGAATATAAGTAAATAGTGGAAAAGGGTTTTGTGAAATGTTGATGAGCAGGTCAGGGGGTTAGTACGTGAGTCTTTTGATGATCTGAAGCCGACTCCCCCTCTTCCTCCTCCTCTTCCTCCTCCTCCGCTCGCACAAATGTATAAAGAAGAGAAATCGCGCTGGGGAGGGGGTTGATACGCTAAAGCCGAAATTGAGAGGCGAGCCCAGGAAAGAGGAGTATTTTGTACACGGGACTTTCCCCTCCTTCGTCCCTGAAAAGGAGGGGAAAAAGTCGAATTTTGGAGGCGACGAAAAAAGACGAGGCTTCCTTATAGGCGCCCACGCCTATCTTTGTGGAAAATTATATATATATTATTATTATTTCTTAAAAATATGGCCGATAACCTTCTGGATTCTGGCCCGCCTGCAGCCAAGAGGCCTAAACTCTCCTCTCCGGCACTTTCTGTCTCCGCCAGCGATGGAAACGGTAACCATTTTAGATTTTATCCTGCAAATGACTAAGGACATTTTGATTTCGGATGTTCTACCCCTAAATGGCCCGTGTTGGCGCTTGCGTGAATTGTCATGTCGGATAGAAGCGTGTGATGATTTTCTGTTTTGGCCGCGGCTAGCAAACGCAGCTAGTTTTTGAGCTACAGACGTAGAGAAGCTCACGGGACTTAGCTTAGAGCTAGCCTAGCTTGTCATTCCAGCTTTACTTGAACTGTACCAGTTAGCTATTAGGCGCTAGGGGGGGTGGGGGGTGGCTTAGCTAGCTAGCTAGTTAGTTAGCAAAAACATTGGCCTGCAGTCTGGTTCTTGGCTAAGTTAGAGAGCGCTCTTTCACTGATTTTGCCCGAATTAATCACACCGTTAGAGCCCGGTGCCAGGAGATGTAGCCTGGCACTGCTGCTGGATTCATTTCTGTTTGTATGGAGGCAGTCTGAAACATCCCAGTGGAAGGCGGAATGGACCGATTTGGAGTCGAGAACACCTCAGATGCCTCCAAATAAACTCCCTTTAATGACATTCTGGTAGTTTGTCACGGAAAACACTTAGTTCGAAGTGTGTCGATTTACCAGAACAGTTAGCTGTGAAGTCTATTCCCAATACGTGCCTTATCACATTTTTTGATTAAATATAATCTATAGAAACATAACAGGAAAAAAGGCTTGTTTTTCTTTTGGTGAACTTTTAATTTCTGATCCCCCCGCGGTCCAGACGAAGCTAACAAGCTACTTCAAAGCTCATTTCTTGTTGGCTAACAATCGACAAAGATCAACCCCTCATTAGCCTGTTTAGCTAACTCTTGCTAGTTTGTGTGTCCAAACAACCGAAAAACGTCCAGACCCAAGTCAGTTTGTGAGTTTGGGTGTGAGTTCGGTGATCTGGCGTTTGACAAATAACTCGTGGGATCGACTTGTTCGCTTTGCGATACAGGGATGTGATTAACTGGAGGTGTAGCTAATATTGTTAGCTGGTCAGCTAGCTGGTGTGAACAGTGTGTGGCTTGAATTGCCGCAGCTCCAGGCCCAGTTGTTAAAACTCCGACTCCCTCTGGCATTGTTAGCTAGCTGGCTAACTGGCTTTGGCGTCGTATTTTTGCTTTTCGGCAGACTTTCGGTTCGTTGGGTAGGAAATAAGCACTGATCACGGCGACTGTTTGCAATGTTTGACATAAACTCCTCAGTCGCACCGGATAAGATACACCAGTTTGCCTGACCACTGAAGCCAGTCCAGCGAGCTAGTTGTGGCATATAGGCAATTGTCTGCGGTCATTTTCCCCCCTTCCAATCTGCATCTGTCTCTATTGTTCAGCCCTAACGATACAAATGGACCTGTGGACTGAGGAGGGGACACTACACTATATTATTGCACATGTACATCGGTCTTTGTCGTGGCGAAAAGTCGAAGAAAATGATGGCTTTAAGTTTATATCTTGCTCGTTACACCCAAATGTGGAAGTTGCTAAATTGTATCGGATGCTTTTGTCACTTTTTTGCATGTTTTTTTTTTCTTTGACAGCTCACGTACTGTTGATGATGCGTCAAGTCTTTTTTTTCCTGTCAAGTAGCATTATTAATTAATACGTTTGCTTCTTGATAAACAGTGTGCAACTCGGTACAGTCTTTATTTCTTAACAGTTTGTCAGTTTCTGTCAGAAGCCTCTTTAAGAAGGTATTTTTCATGTTTATAAAAATCTCTTGATATTTATTAACATGCAGAAGACTTGAACACTGACTGGAGATGCAAAAATGAATCGAATGTGTAAAATACACCCCTCAGTTTCCAAACACAAGGCTGTATTTTTATTTTTGAATGTGGTTTAATTTTAAACGAAGCAGTTTACTAAAACAATCATTTTCAATTAAATTAGTGGCCAGCGTTTAGGTTGGTTTTAGGTGACTGTAAGAGAGTATGTAATGCAGTATGTTTTATATAGTGCAGGCAGCTTCATTTGTCAACATTGACACATTTGCCACACACTCAGACTGGAGCTTGCACTCACGGGTGATATCTGACTGACCTTGTCTTTGCATTTGCCTGCTGATGTTAACAGTACATTAGTTCATTTTCTAATTACAGAAAATCTAGGAGAGACGAAACTAGAGAACATAATTGCACATACAGTTTAATAAAACGATGAGCCATGGCCATGGCTTTTAATGTATTTTTCTTACAACAATTTTTTTTTTTAACAAAATTTTGTTTGTTTTTCTTTTCAAAAAAGACCTCGGCTCACTCTTTGACCTGGAGCATGACCTACCAGATGAGCTTATCAACTCTTCTGAGCTGGCTGTGCCGAATGGAGGGGATCTTGGGCAGCTCCACACCAACCTGAGTGGAAGTGGAGCAGCAGGCGTTGGACTTGGAGGGGTCGGCATGAGTGGTCAAGATGCAGCTGCCAAGCACAAACAACTCTCTGAGCTGCTCAGATCAGGAGCGCCATCTGTAGCGGCGCAACACGGAGGAAGTCCAGCTGGAGTGTCGATGGGGCTTATGGGGAGCATGAAGGCATCCCCGGGGCCACAGAACTTGGTGCCTCAGGGGCAGCAGCACCTCTCCCCTCAGCAGACAAACCTGATTCAACAGCAGCAGCTGGCAGGGATGGTCGGTGGCATGAACAGGACTATGCTTGTACCTCAGAAAGGTACCGGTCAGCAGCAGACTGGGACTCTTACATCTCAGCAACAAAGTATGATGGGAGGACAGATGATGAATGGCACACCCAGAATGGGTTACCCCAATCCAGGCATGGGCAGTAACAGTAACCTGCTGGCTGACACCCTGCAGCAGGCAGCAGGAGGCCAAGGTGGACTTAGAGCACAGCAACCTGGAGCATTAAACAAGGTTTGTTATCTGGAGTTATAACGGACCTTTCCAGGAATTTTATTTCCTTTTTTGGGGGGAGAATGATTGTCTCATATGGAGGTACATATCATACATTCAGACTAGGCTTTTTTTGTTTTTGTTTTCTACCACCAATTTAAATCTCTACAAAAGAGATTTGTAGTTACCTTTTGATTACTTTATCCTACGCTAATGGTCAAACGACCATTTTAGATGTTAATGCATAATGGCATTAATGATAGAATGCACATTTGCATCATAAGGACTGTAAAAAGTATTTTGTATTTGCGTCTTTGGTTAGTAACTTTCTGAAAAAAACTTGTTGACAGCCTGTTTTGTATTAGTTGTATAAAATTTTGTTAAGTGGATTTGGTTTGGTTAAGGAATGTTGAAAAGGTCTTGCAAATGTTGCTTAGTGTACACAGTCTGTGAATTGAAGGGATTTATTACATCAAAATACATAGATAACTAATAAGAATTTAAAATACACAAACAAGTTTTGTTAAAATTGACAAATTGTCAAATTTTGTTGTCAATTTGTATATATTTAAGATAAGTTTGTCTGCCATTCTTGTTTACAGATGGGAATGATTGGAGGTGCAGGCACCTATGGAAGCCCCTATAATCCAAATGCAGTTCAAATGCCAAGTGGTGGAAGTCTTGCACCACAGCTTATGAACAAACCAAATATATCCAACAGCTTGACTCAATTCAACATGGACAAAAAAACACAGTCGATGCTTGGCATGCCGTCCTTGGTAAGTGAATAGATTTGATGTGGTTTCCGCTAAATTTCAGTGTTCAAGAAGTTTAGTGTATGTATGTATGAATGTATATGTGTGTGTGTCTTCGGTGGTTCCTGTAATGGATCAAAAATATCTTGTTCATGTTAAAATTCAACAAAAATGAGCAACCTAAACATATGACTGTGACAGTGGCATCTGACTTGCATTACATTATGTAAAAATAGCAATAAGACCTAATGGGTAGATAAACTGTAAAGAAGAAAATACACAACAACATATTTCTTTCACTCTGCCTATTAGGCTTCCCAGCAGTCAGCAGCCGGTGGAGCAGGAGGGGCAGCAGGGATGGTGCCTAATACCCAGGGTGGGCTTGGTCCATCACCAGCCGCATCAGTGGGAGCAGGAGTTCCTCCAACAGCTGACCCAGAAAAACGGAAACTCATCCAGCAGCAGCTAGTTCTCCTGCTCCATGCCCACAAATGCCAGAGGCGGGAGCAAGCTAATGATGAGATACGACAATGTAATCTGCCCCACTGTCGCACTATGAAGAATGTCCTCAACCACATGACGCATTGTCAGGCTGGCAAATCCTGCCAAGGTGGGTTGAGCAAGAGCTTTTCGTGTGTGTTTGTATGGTTGTGCAATATAATTTTTTTCTCCCTTATAAGTATGCAATTTAACTGACCAGAACCAATAGCATAAAAATTTATATTATTTATGTTTATGCAACAAACTTAAATACACAAATATTCTGATATCTAATTGCTATTATATTCTGATTTCATGCAAGTTCTTTTTATGTCTGGTTGAAGGTGTCAGATAATAGTTCGAATTCAACAGGAGGACGCGTGTAGATGTGCTTGGTTTTCCACCAATTGTGTTCAGTAACCAGTAGTTGCACACATGCAAAATAAACGATCATATTTTTACTTACCATCTATGTAATTAAGAAAATAGAAGAATAGAATAGTCTTTATTTGTCACATACACATTACCGCGCAGTGAAATTCTTTCTTCGCATATACCAGCTTGTAGTTGGTAGTCAGAGCGCAGTGTCAGCCATGATGCGGCGCCCCTGGAGCAAAGAGGATTAAGGGTCTTGCTCAAGGACCCAAGGGCAGCAGCTTGGCGATACTGGGGCTCGAACCCGGATCTTCCATTCAGCAGCCCAGCGCCTTAGACCACTGAGCTACACCCTTCCTCTAATTAATAGAAATTAATTATTTCCCAAATTTCCAGTGGCGCATTGTGCCTCATCACGACAGATCATCTCCCATTGGAAGAACTGTACAAGACATGACTGCCCTGTTTGTTTGCCACTGAAGAATGCAGGAGATAAGCGGAATCAACAGTGTAAGTGAATTTGATTTAAATTTAAATGAATTTGTTTAAATTATAGGTATTCATAATATCTGTGTGATTTTTTTTTTTTTTATATATTTCTGAGTTAATTTCTTCCATGTTATGACATTAACTGACATTATCCCCTTCTCCCCAACCACAGCCCTACTAAGCCCTGCTAATGTGGGCTTAGGCACAGCTTTGGGTACTGCCCCAGGTGGCCCCCACAATGCTCCTAATCTTAACACTCCAGGTCAGATAGACCCCAGCTCCATTGAGAGAGCCTATGCAGCTCTTGGACTCACCTACCAGGGTAACCAGGCTTCCTCTCAAGCAGCTCAACAACCATCTAGGCCACTCAACACAATGGGTAAATTTACTTAACTCAAAGTTATTTGTTTCATTATTAAAGAATGGTTAAAATAATGGATAATTACTGAGGTGAAATCCTATAATGCACTTTCTTTAGCAGGTGGGAGCCCTATGGGTGTGAATGGGGCTGTTGGTGGCCAGCCACAGAATCAACCAGCTAACCTCCAAGATCCTATGCTGCATGTCAACATGAATGCTCAAAAGTAAGCAAAGCGAAGAGCTTCTTTATCTCAAAATTCCAGAAACATGACTTGAAATTCCATTTCATGCAAGTATTTCAACATGTATGTATAAAGTTGTTTCATAATTTTTCTTTTTCTTTTAGTCTACTGAATGATGGTGGTGGTGTGGGAAACATAGGCGCACTATCTCTGGCCAGTCCAGCGTCTGTTGCTGGCATGAAAAAGAACTGGCACGAGGACATCACCCAGGATCTCCGCAATCATCTTGTCCACAAACTGTATAAATTGCTTCCTAATTATTCACTAATTGTTGTTAAATGTTTATTACAAATGAAAACTAACATGTTTTAAATGCTTGTGTTTTTGCCTTTGACAAAAAGTCAGCAAACTGTCTCTTGTTTTTAAACAGTGTCCAGGCCATCTTCCCTACCCCAGATCCAGCTGCACTGAAGGACAGGCGCATGGAGAATCTAGTTGCTTATGCCCGTAAAGTAGAGGGGGACATGTATGAATCTGCAAACAGCAGGGTAACACTTTCTCCATTAGCTTTGTTTATTGTGATATGCTAATGTATTTATCTTCTTTTGTCTAATATTTCTTTCTTGAATTGACCCTGTAGGTAGAGTACTACCACTTGTTAGCAGAGAAAATCTACAAGATACAGAAGGAGCTGGAAGAGAAACGGAGAATGAGGTTACAAAAACAGGGTATGATGCCCACTCAGCCTGCAGTGCCTCCTACTGGGATGCAGCAGGGACCCCCTGGCATGGGTCAACAAGGACCACTAACAGGACTTCCCCCAAGTAAGTAGGATTATCACTGCCGTATGTTTTCAGAATTCAAAGTGCGTTCATGGATTTGTTATAAGTTAATATTGCTGACTTTTTAGTGGTTTGCAGTTTTGTGTTGTCTAAACTATTGTTTGTTTTCTTTGCAGATGGCCCTGTATCGGATCCATCAATGGTGCGGCCCTCTGGACCAAACCAAATGGTTAACAGGATGCAGAACCCTGCAGGTCCGTGCATTAGATTCTATTGGTTGTCACTTTTTTAAACTTTATTTATTTATTTGGAACTTGACTAAATTCAACAGCTCTAAGCACATTGGCTGATTTTAAATATTTTTCTTTGGGACAGGAATGAATCCATTTAATCAAATGCTGCCCATGGGTCAAAGATCAACTCCTCCTCTTCCACTTGGCACGTCTCTCAGCCAGGTGAGTAAAATGATTGCGTTAGACTCAAAATTATGCATTGGTTTTCATGGCCCAGATTCACATGTTCCAGAACTTAATTGACAAAGGAGAAATTATAATTGTTGTAGCATTGTTAGGAATTAAACTTGGAATATTGTGAAGATGGGGGGGGGGTGTTAGCTAGAATAGCTAGAAAAGGTGACACGGAAGTGAAAGCCCAAAGTAAATGATAGAAAGGGAAGTATAAAAACAATGAAATTTATAAATGTTTCAAATTATTTGATAAATCATTTACAAGACAGTGTTTCATGAAATACAGCCAAAGTAAAAGTTGCTGAAATATGGTCAGTTATTAGTGAATCTCCTGCAGTACTTAGGTAAGGTTCAGGGAGATGCAGATTGGAGTTATGTTCAAGTGTTATTTGCAATATATTTCTATGGATTTTAAAAATACTATACCAACAACTGGTCTCCCCTAGCTTTATTATTTATATATATATATATGTTATATATATATATATATATATATATATATATTATATATATATATATATATATATATATATATATATATAATATAAATATATAAATATAATATATAATTTCCTACTCTAAGATATTTTTGAATTAATTAGCAATTCTGATTGGCACGGCCAAACCTTTTGTCCTTAATGGTATTTCTTTTTTCCTGACATTTACTGTTATACTTTTAGGTAGCTTTGAAACCAGTACTTTTGATATGCTGTACTACTTGAGTATATACTTCAACTTCTGCAGAAGTTTTTAAACTTGTACTTATACCTGAGGAATGAATGTGAATACTTTTGACACAAGTGGTTTGGTGCATGATTCTTCCAGAAGTAGGCACAAGATAATGGGTAAATTCTAACCCTGAAGGTATACACACTATTGGCAACAAGGCTTAAACAGGCTCTTTGTTGTTTGTGATTATTGGTGTTAAGTGAAATTTGTCAAATGTATTACCCCTGAACCCCCTCCACCAGGCTGGACAGGTTTAGTCTATAGATTTATCCAGTTTGTGCTAAATCTTGACTCCAAAACCTTGTTAATAGCATTGTGGTGCTATATAAAGTGATCTGTCTAAAGGTCTGACATGTTACACATTCCAAGATGCTTTCCTGCTTGCCAAAATTATATAGTGTAGTTATTTAAACTAGAACTACCAATGACTGTTTTTTTTCTATTGTCTGAGGATTCTCCAAAGACTGGTATTTATGAAAATCATGGGTGATCAGTAATAATAAATGATTAAATTGGACCACGTGGCACCAGCAATCAATCTCCCCCCCCTTCCTTCTGTGTATTTCTGTTTAGAATTAAACCATGCTAGACATGTTTCCAGTAATCATCTGTCAACAGAACCCTGGAAGTTTTTCATCCAAGCGTGAAATACCTTTACAGACTTATTGGACTGACTATTCCCATTTTTTCTCCTTTTTCCTTTTCTTCAATATTTCAGATGCCTATGGGGCCTTCGAGGATGGCCCCAGCTAATGTTGCACAAATGCAAAATCAGTATCTTCCATCTGGCCAGTTTCAGAGTTCAGCTCCAATGCATGGTACTGGGCCGGTTGGGATGGCACAGCCTGGGCCTCAGGGTGGCGTTGTTCAGGTAAGACAGGAAATTCCCAATATTGCACTGTTTCTCAGTAACTGTAACTTGTATGAGTTAGAACGCACACACACACACACACACACACACACATATATAGATATAGATAGAGAGATATTAAATTGATGTGCAGTTATGCTCATGTACACAGATATGTTGTCTGTTCCTTTGGTACGAGTATTGCAGTTATAGACTTTTCATTGACTATTTTCATTGCTATGTTTGTGTTTTTAGCATGTTCCAATTCCGACCCCACCATTGCTGCCTGCCAGCAGTCCTTTGGCTCAACCTGCCTCCATTGGAGGTGTGGGTAGTGGGGTGTCCGTAGGCTCTCTGGGTCCTAACAATGGTGTGGGAGTGCCTCAGTCATCCACCACATCTCAGTCTATCAGCCTTTCACACTGTCAAGCTGTGCGACAAAGCTCTCCTTCTCCAGCACGCAGCCGTACACCCACACCGCACCTCACACCACCTCCAAGCCTACCTGGTTCACAAACTCCACAGCCTCTCACACCCAGTTTGTCCCACTTAAACATGGGTGCAAGTCAGCAGCAGCTACCTCAGCCTGCTAACAGTGAAAAAGCCATGCAACTACAGCAGCCATTAGGAGGTGCCCCCTTAACACCAAACACTGCTCTTGCACCTCAGCATCCACCCACTCCAGTAAGTTTTTCTACCTTGTTAAGTACTTGTGTATGGAACAAGCTTTGTCAGTGAAGGGCAGTTATTACTTTTCACTCTTTTGCTCTGGTGATGTCAGTTCTGTATGAAAGGTATTTATCTATCTATTTATTTATTTATTTATTTTAAATATCAGCTCTCCCAGAAGGGCTCACTGCCAGTAGATGGCCAGGCTGCTACTCCTGCTTCTGTAAGCAGTGCTGATGCATCCACCCAGCATGCAGCATCAGATGTTGCTGCCACCCTTGAGCCTAAGGTAGAGCATGAAGAAGAGGAGGAAGAGGTGGACGATGAAGAGTCAATGCCTGGAGGAAGGACGGGAAAGAAAGTGGAAATAAAGTCTGAAGAAAAACCTGAGGTAAAGCCCAAATAGAAATGTAATAAGAATAAGACATGCCCCAGGCTTCAAATTCATCCTCACAGCTATTATAATACTTTTTCTCTCTTGCTCCCCCTCCCTCGCTCCTTTTTTTTTATAGATAAAGAAGGAAGAGTCATCAATTGAGGCATGTAAAAGTATTCCCATGGAAACATCTGTGGCAGCAGTGGAGGACAAAAAGCCTGAACTAAAGACTGAGCCTAAAGAGGAAGAAATTGGTTCAGGCACTCCAGCTGGTATAGCTAATAAAAAGAAAAGTGAGGTTTTTCTCCCCCCAATAATGAAGTTTTACATGTGCTTGGCACAGTTAATTCACAATGTTCTGATTGCAAAATCATTTAGCAAGAAATACCTTAATAATTCCTTATTTTTATAATCACCTATTTGTTGACGCAGTCTTCAAACCTGAGGAGTTGAGACAGGCCCTTATGCCCACACTGGAGTCTCTCTATCGACAGGACCCGGAGTCTCTCCCCTTCCGCCAGCCTGTGGAACCATCACTCCTGGGAATACCTGTATGTCTTGTTTACCACTCACAAACAACAATTAAGTGTTTTTGTCCTAAATGATTGATATGGCTTATTAATATTAATATTTATATTTGTGATGTGTGTATTTATTTATTTATTTATTTATTTATTTATTTATTTATTTATTTATAAGTAGCAATTCAGTTATTTTGATGTGTTTTCTCCTCCACAGGACTATTTTGACATTGTTAAGAATCCTATGGACTTGTCTACTATAAAGCGCAAGCTCGATACAGGGCAATATCAAGATCCATGGCAGTATGTAGATGACATCTGGCTCATGTTCAACAACGCTTGGCTCTATAACCGCAAGACTTCACGGGTGTACAAGTACTGCTCCAAGTTGTCAGAAGTGTTTGAGCAGGAGATAGACCCTGTCATGCAGAGCCTTGGTTACTGCTGTGGAAGAAAGGTAAGTGCCTGCACTTTTTTCCATTTATGAAATTTAGACAAATGCAGGATCTTTAAAAAGTGTGGTTTTGTAATTTAAGTGGGTTTCTGAAGGGAATTGCATGGAAGTTATTACACAAGAGTTTGCTCTTTCACTGATGTACCTATAATTCATTATTATTATTGTATCGTAACATTTTTGAATTGGGAACCACTAAAAGTAAGCAGCACTTTTAGTGTACGTATTTGCTTGAACTACAGATTAATCCATTGTCATGCATGATTTGCATCTTGTAACAACAATTCCTGCTTTTGTGTCTTTAATCTTTTCTGTCACAGTGGGAATTCTCCCCTCAAACTTTGTGCTGCTATGGCAAACAGCTTTGCACTATACCACGAGATGCTGCTTACTTTAGTTACCAGAACAGGTAAGGGATGTTGATCAGATAGCTGTGATGTATGCACAAATATAATTAAGGTGTTTTGCAATTTTTATAATATCATGATCAGTGATGTGAAAAAATAGTTTTTGCTGTGACTTAGATGCTTAGCTACACACTGCTGAATGTGATTAGATTGCTTTATATTATATATTTATATCTTTAAAACTTTGACATTTTCTGCAGTTATAGACATTTTAGCTTATGTTGACTTGGGTAAAAGCAGACTTATGTCTCTGTGTGTATTGCATGTGCATTTGTGCATTAGTCTTGTTGTATTGATGGATACAATAGCCTAATGTTCACATGTTCATGGTATTAATGTTGGTGTACCATACACACATTTGGCAGATTTGTTGGTCTAAAATTTCAGTTGACTCCACACTGACCATCTGTGCCTTATAAAAACATAAAAATACACATACACTAGTACATATGCTATAACAAAAACTCCTGATTAAGACACACATGGTGTATTTTTCACTGTCATTTCACTGTGTTTTTTTTGTGTGTGCATATATACTGTCCATAAGAATTATAGCCATGAAAAAGCATTCATATATAAATTAACATTTGCACACTGTATATACTGTTTTTGGGGAAATTGAAAATGTTTAAATGAAGAAATGTATAACCGGTTAATTTTATCTACAAAGACCTCTCTCCAAAAATCTGTACCCTTATAACTAAAGATGTATGACCCGCTCCCCGGGGAGAATTGACAAAAAGAAAAGAAACGGATGGTCAGGAGAAGTTCATATTTGCAGAATTTTTTGTGTTCTTTGATTTGTGTCCTCATTATGATGAATAGAAAATTTGTGTGTGCAAGGCAACACAAAATCCTGAGAACTGAGAGCAAATAAATTGAGTACCACTTAATGGTTTGTATTTGAATTAAATAAAAACATGAGAGGGAGTTAAAAACAATCATTAAATGTGTTTTGCTCATGTAATGAAGAACCAATGACTCTGATCGGCAGTCTATGCTTGTAGAAGAACTCTGTTGGGGAAACCTTTTATCTTGCTTTAATTCACATACATATTTGTGACTCCAATGAAAAGAAAATGCCTCAATATAACCTTTAGGTGATACTTTTCTTCTGCCATGTGTGTGTATGTTTAATGTGCTCATGTGTCTGTAAATACTTCCCCTTCACCCCCACCTCCCCTGCAGTTATATATGCTTCTGTTTAGCTGTGATTTGGTTTACTCATTGCACATGCAAACGCTAATCTGTGCTTTGCTTTGGCTTTCTGCTTGTCTTGTCTGTCGTCCTTCTATCTATTTGTCCATTCCTACTTCTGATCTAATGTTGTGTGTCTTTATTTACTCCCCCTTTTGACGTTTCCCTTTCTGTAATTCAACATGTTGTGTCTGCCATGGCCTGCTTTCATCTTATCACTCTTCTCCATCCAATCCTTTCCTCCTTAAAAAAACCCCTGCTCAAACATTGTGCATCATGATTGACTCTTCTGGCGATGACCTTGTTCTGCGCTCCTCATCTGTGCCTGCTTCCCCCTTGGCCTGCCCTGCCTTGCGCTGCACTGATTGGTGTCTGCCTCCTCATGGCCTTTCTGTGATTGGCTGTGGTGCTGGTGAATGGTGTAGTTCACCAAAATATGGACTTCTTGCTGACAGGTACCACTTCTGTGAGAAGTGTTTCAACGAGATCCAGGGCGAAAGTGTGTCTCTAGGGGATGACCCATCCCAGCCGCAGACGTGAGTTCTTCCATGCATTCTTTCACTTTACGATTATCCTCACTCAAGTTTTTGGTCTAATTAATGGTATAATAGTTAATTTTCAAAGTATGACAAGTTGATTGAGTGTTCTTCTCAAAAGAGAACCTATCTATAACTGCTCGTCTGTCTTCCAGATCCATTAACAAGGAGCAGTTTGAAAAGAAAAAGAATGACACACTTGACCAAGAGTTGTGAGTTTTCATTTTGTCTATGGCCGTTTGACCTATAAAAAGTCATCTTTTTCATTTATAACCACTATAAAACATTGATAGTGTGGAAACCTGTAAATAACTTTGTAAAAAAAAAGTCACCATAAATTATAAACTTATCAAATATTTTAACTGTGGCAATGTACCATTTAAATAAAAAGGCAATTACGACTCAAATTCGACAATACAGCTCAAATGCCCGAGGACTGCCAGGTTTTTTTTTGTTTTGTTTTTTTGATGAAGGCAAAGTTTGGAAAACATTCATTATTTCCATCAAAATCATTAGTTCTACATAATAATTTCATGTTTTTTTTGTCTTGGAACAACATTTCTAACTGATCCCAACCTCTGTGCAATATGTATTTATTTATTTGCCCACCCCCATGTTTCAATTTTAATCCATTTATGACTGTTTCTTTTTGTAGATTTGTGGAATGTAAGGACTGTGGGCGTAAAATGCATCAGATTTGTGTTCTGCACAATGAGACAATATGGCCTTCTGGGTGAGTTTTTGTGATGGTTATCTTTTGCTGCACTTTAATTGATTGTACCTCAAAGATGTATCTCATTAAACTTATCTCCTCTCTGATTCTTTCAGCTTTGTCTGTAATGAATGTCTGAAAAAGTGCAACAAGAACCGCAAAGAGAATAAATATTCGGCTAAGAGTATGTTATGATACACTTTATAAAAAAATTGTTGTTGACATATGGGTAGTAAATAAGAAAAACAAGTAACATTATTTTTTTTTTCTTTACATAGGGCTACCCCAGACTAAACTGGGCAACTTCTTAGAAATTCGTGTAAATGATTTTCTGAAGCGTCAAAACCACCCAGAGTCTGGGGAAATCACTATCCGTGTTGTCCATGTCTCTGAAAAGGTGGTCGAAGTCAAACCAGGAATGAAGTCCAGGTAAGTGATCCTGAGGTATTATTATATGTAAAATTTATTTCAATTACTGTGATCTGATGAGTAGATAAAATCAGAAACTATATTATTCCTGAATCATGTGACTCATGTCTATTGGTTGTTTTTTATTTTTTTATTTTTTGTTCCCCCCCTCAGATTTGTAGACAGTGGTGAGATGCCGGAGTCTTTTCCATATAAATCAAAAGCTCTATTTGCCTTTGAGGACATTGGTGGTGCTGATGTTTGCTTCTTTGGCATGCATGTGCAAGAATACAGCTCAGATTGTCCACACCCTAATCAAAGGTAGGTGTTTCCCCTCTCGCATCTAATAAATCAACCACCTTTTTCATATGCTGTCAGTTTTGTTGGTTTTTTTGTACATGTGCAACTTGACACTTGAAAGTGTAAAACTGTTCTTATCCCTTGACAGGCGGGTATACATATCCTACTTGGACAGCGTTCATTTTTTTCAGCCACGATGTTTAAGAACGGCAGTATACCATGAGATTCTTATTGGATATCTTGAATATGCCAAAAAGTTAGGGTAAGATGATTTACTATTAGAAGTCATTTTGTAGTATATGTCTAACTCCAATGCTTTATCAGTATGCATTTTTGCACCATCTGCAACTGGCTATAATTGCACTGCTGTCCATATTTATTATGTATATACTGTATTGGTACAAACAATCTTGTGTGTATGTTTACTGGATCATGTCATGTATATCAGTAATTATGGTCCCCATATCCCTATTTTTCCGTTATACTGCTATTTGTATTTGTAATACAAATTTGTATTTGTGTTCTATTTGTAAATACGCCACTTATGCACTTCTGTTTACACACTAACTGCATTTCTTTTTTCATTGTGCAAGGTACATGTACGGAGCCAAATAAGAAACTTATTATATACTTATAATATAACTAATTACCTATGCCTACATGTTTGCCATTAACACCCTTACCCAACATTTGGTTTTATATTTCTACTTTTAGGTATACTACAGGCCATATTTGGGCTTGCCCTCCAAGTGAGGGAGATGACTACATCTTTCACTGTCACCCCGCAGACCAAAAGATACCAAAGCCTAAGCGGCTGCAGGAGTGGTACAAGAAAATGCTGGATAAAGCTGTGGCAGAGCGAATTGTACATGACTATAAGGTAAGCATTTGTTACCTGTGTGTAAAAAGGAGATTTAATTTTTTTTAATTAAATGGTGCTTTGTATGGTATGTGTATTGATTTACATAAAGAAAGTGATTCACGAAACACCAAGTATATTTATTCCTTTGCAGGACATTTTCAAGCAGGCGACAGAGGATCGTCTCACTAGTGCCAAAGAGCTGCCTTATTTTGAGGGTGACTTCTGGCCCAATGTGCTTGAAGAGAGCATTAAGGAGTTGGAACAGGAGGAAGAGGAGAGAAAACGGGAGGAGAACAGTACTTCCAGTGAAAGTATAGATGTAAGATTGACCATACTTGCTATGCTTTACCAGACCTGCATAAAATGTTGAATCAGTTTGATTGTACCCTACTTTGCATCTTCTAGGCTACAAAGGGTGACAGCAAGAATGGCAAGAAAAAGAACAATAAAAAGACAAGCAAGAACAAAAGCAGTCTGAGCCGAGCCAACAAAAAGAAACCAGGGATGCCAAATGTGTCAAATGATTTATCGCAAAAACTTTATGCCACCATGGAGAAGCATAAAGAGGTGAGCTGGAGACCAGTTCAATTTTTACATTGGAAGAGGGTAAAACTTTGTATTATAATTTTTCTTTCTTTCAGGTTTTCTTCATCATCCGGCTGATTGCTGGACCCAATTCCAATGCTCTTCCACCAATCATGGACCCTGATCCATTAATGGCATGTGATTTGATGGATGGACGAGATGCTTTCCTTACAATAGCACGAGACAAACACCTGGAATTTTCTTCATTGAGGAGGTCTAAATGGAGTTCCATGTGTATGCTTGTCGAGCTGCACAACCAGAGCCAAGATCGATTTGTCTATACTTGTAATGAATGCAAACACCATGTTGAAACACGCTTCCACTGCACTGTATGTGAGGTAAGGAAAATTAACTTTATACTTCTCTTCATCTCTGCCCCAAGATGAAGAAAACAAAGTCTGTTCTGTAGTCATGTTAAACTAGGTAGTTAGGTATTTGGTAGAATCTACATCTGTGGTCCACCAAACTAATAAACATTCTCTTATCACAGGATTATGACCTTTGCATCACTTGCTACAATACAAAAGGCCATGAGCACAAGATGGAGAAGCTGGGCCTGGGATTGGATGATGAGAGCAATAGCCAGGCAGCTGCATCCATGCAGAGCCCTGGTGACTCCCGCCGGCTTAGCATTCAGCGCTGCATTCAGTCTCTTGTACATGCTTGCCAGTGCCGCAATGCCAACTGCTCACTTCCATCTTGTCAAAAGATGAAAAGAGTGGTTCAGCACACAAAGGGATGCAAGCGCAAAACCAATGGTGGTTGCCCTATCTGCAAGCAACTTATTGCACTTTGCTGTTACCATGCCAAACACTGCCAAGAGAACAAGTGTCCTGTGCCTTTCTGTCTAAACATCAAGCAGAAACTACGTCAACAGCAGCTTCAGCACCGGGTTCAGCAGGCCCAGATGCTTCGGAGAAGGGTAGCTAGTATGCAAAGAACAGGCCAACCGCTAATTGGTGGAAGTGAAGGGTTGCCGTCACCTGGCAACAATGGCACTACTGGCCCAGGGACCCCCACGTCAAGTACTCAGCCTTCTGCTTTACAGCCGACCACTCAGCAGTGTCCAACTCCTGTCCCCCAGGCTGGAGTTGCAGGAGGTCCTCCACAGCTTTCAGGAATGATGCAGCAGCATCAATTCCAGCAGATGCCTGTTGGTGGTGGGATGATTAACTCTCCACAACAACAGTTGATTCAACAACAACAACCACCACCACCACAGCCTCCGTCAATACAGCAGCTTCAACATCCCAATAGCCTTCCCCCTTATGTGCAAAGACCTCCAAGTTCCTCCCCCCTTTCTCAATCTATAGGGAAACCTGCTATGGTCCCAGCCAGTCATCCCCAGCAACAACAGTCAAACCAGGGACAGTCAGTGTTTTCTCAACAGCAGCCTTCTGGTCCTCCTCAGGCAGCCCTGGAAATGGCCTTGAAAATTCAACGTGTGGCAGAAACACAAAGGCAAATGGCTAAACACAAAGGCCAGCAGATAAATCAAGGACAAGGGATGATGCCATCGCACCAGGGCCCTCAGACTCAAAACCCAATAAGTCTAAACCATCCTGGAGCAGGGATGGTGGGCCCGCAAGGGTTAAACCCACAGGCACAATCGAATGTAGGCAGGGCTCCAATGGATCAGCAGCAAGGTGTGGTACCAGCTGGCATTCAGCAACAAGGAGGACCTCCGAACCAACTTCCTCCACAAGTGCAAATGCAGCAAGCTCCACAGGGTGGGCCCCAGGTACAGCCTACACAGCAGCAGTGGGGATCCCCTGGCATCCCCCCTCAGCAGCGACCAGGAATGTTGAGTCAAATGGGTCATGCAGGAATGGCTGCTGGGCAACAACCACAGCAGGTGGTGCAACATCAGCTTCCCCAACAACAGGGGCAACCAGGAGTAATGGGTATGATGGGTGGTCCAGGTGGAGCTACAAACCCAGGGACTGGCAATGGAGGTCTCCTTCAGAGTGCCTTGCAAGACCTTCTTAGAACTTTGCGTTCTCCCAGTTCTCCCCTTCAACAGCAACAGGTCTTGAAAATATTGCGCTCGAATCCTCAACTTATGGCGACATTTGTAAAGCAGCGTGCACCAAAATACCTGGGAAGGGGTGGTCCTGGTGCAGGTGGTGCAGGTCCAGCAGGCATAGAAAGTCACCAATTGAATGTAAATATAGGAGGCAGTCAACCAGGTATGCACTTAGGCCAAGGGCCAGGGATGCCCCCAACTAATCCACTTCAGCAGCAGCAGCAGCAGCAACAACTTCAACAGCGTTCCCTTATGGCCGTAAATATGCAGCAGCAGCAACAGCAGCAAATGGCTTTGCAGCAGCAACATGGTGTTATGCCCGGCCAAGGCACAAACATGACTAATATGCCTCCCCAGCTCAAAGAATTCATGAGGAAACATTTGCAGCAGCAGCAGCAGCAGCAGATGGGGAATCTTGGTCAGTTTCAGCATCCCCAACAGCAACAAGTCTATCTTGGCCAGCCTGGAATGCAGCCGGGTCAAGCCCAAGCTGGTGGACTTCCGCAGCAGCAAGGAGGTCCGCAGACGGGGCTGCAACCAAATTATACAGGATCTATGTCACCGCAGTTAGCAGCTTTACAACACAGATTGCAACAGCAGCAGCAACAGAATTCAATGGGTGGGCTCCAAGGGAATGATGGTGGTAATTCACTTCAGCAGCAGCAGCAGCAACTTCAGCTTCCTCAAGGTGGTTCTCAGTCTCAACCTTCCCAGGCTATGATTCAGCAAACAATGCATCAAAGGCTCCTCCAGCAGCAGCAGCAGCAGCAGCAGCAGCAGCAGCGTCTAGGTGCTGGGTCCCCTGCTCAGCATAATGCCATGAGCCCGCAACAACCAATATCCCAATCTCCACATTTACAGGGACAACAACTGTCAACTTCTCTTAGCAACCAGGTGCGGTCACCCCAGCCATCACCCCGGCCTCAGTCTTTGCCACCGAACTCTAGTCCATCTCCTCGCATGCAACCCCAGCCTTCTCCACACCGTATCTCTCCCCAAACAGGTTCCCCACACCCTGGTCATCTTCCCCCACATCACACTGGCATGGTAGCACCTCCACAACATCCACAGCAATCGTCTCAACAGCAGCAACAGGCCAGTGCTATGGACCAAGCTCCATTTGGGTCCGACCAGAACACTATGCTTTCACAGCTTGGTGGAATGGGGCCTCTGCATGGACAAGGAGCTGAACTGCTGGCTGGCAACAACCAAGACATGGGGACAAATATTAATCACAGCTCATTAAATTTAATGTAGCATTACAGTCCTCAAAACACTTAACAGGAATGGGTTGCAATTTTAAAATTTACTGTTGCTCTCATTAGTGTTGTTTAATATTTTTGATGTAAATGAAAAGACTACACCTTCCTATGGGAGATACTACATTAAATGAGCAAATTAATAAATTAAATAAATGGTAAGTTATTGCTGTTAATATATGCATATATTTTTAGCCAATTGTGTTCAAAGGGTTCCGGGTGAAAGGATGGGAATATCCTCCCTATTTGACAAGTACTATTTTTGGGGATGACTGCCTTTTTTATAAATATTTTTTTAAAATTTTAAATGCATAAAATTAAAGAGAAAAATTTGTTCACACAATAAACTTATGTTGTTTTGTCCTCCATGTTCATACAACATTGTGCCCATTATTGAAAGTGTTAATTACTATCTGCAGTTGCTGATTTCAAATTTTACAATCCTTATTTATTGCCTTCATGCTTGTAGTTCAATTAAATCTTTACAGGACAACTAATGGAACATTTTCTGTATTATTTAAAAAAAAACAAAAACAAAAGATCCATAAAATATACATACATACACACACTTTTTTTTGTATATTCTATTGAGGGAATATTTTGGACCTTATGTTTTCATAGGAAATTGCAGTGTTTGCCCAGTTGACACAATGCATGATGAGGGTGTTTTTTTGTTTTTTTTTTGTAGAATGCATGTCTAAATCTTCCCCCGCTACTATAGACTATGTTGTTTGTATGAGTATTGCATTTTCCCCCCCTGTGTGTGTGTGTGTGTGTGTGTGTGTGTGTGTGTGTGTGTGTGTGTGTGTGTGTGTGTCTAATTCAAATGGCACTAGAACTTCTGACACTACAGCTGTGAATAGGATACACTGCAGTCACTTCTTCCGTGAAGCTTAAACTCTTTATTAGGTAATATTGATTTCTTATGAAAGCAATCATAATGCTTTTTTTTGCCATCTCGCTGATTTGATGTCCTTACTCCTTTCAGCCATCTATCCTACTGTGTAAAGATATTCTGGACTGAAAGTTTCTTTTAATAATAAAATGTCATGGAACTGGACAGTCATAGAAATTACTACTTACATTTCCTTCTGATTTAAGCTCAAGGAAGTTGAGCCTTTAGGGCAGCTTGGAGCAAGCAGGTTCAATATGAAGTTTTGTTAAAAGGTTTCATGGTCAGACCAATGTGTGTGTGTGGGGTTTTTTTATTTTTTATTTTTTTTATTAATTTTAAAATTAATGGTTCTATTTGTATGTATGTTGCACTCAGACATACTGTGGCGGGTGTCTCCTGTCCATTTTAGAGCATAAAAGGAGAATATGAAAGGCAGCAACCCTATCAGAATTTCCTGTTTCCCCCCAATTCTTCACAAGTTTAACTGGTAAAGTTAGCATGACCAGCACAGTCGCAATATGATACGAGACTTATTTTATAAAATAAGGAAAAAAGACTTTTTTTTATTTTTATATATAAATACATACATACACACACACACACACACACTCTGTATATGTATGCATGTGTATGTATGTATATATATATATATATATAATAGACAGATATATTTAATTTCATTTTTGGAATAAAATGCAAAAAAAAAAAACTTGAACTAACGGGAACCGAAATGTTTTTGAAGAGATGTAACAGTAATGCATAATGACACTGTTGTCATAACTTAAACATCCCACTTGTGGACTGCTGAGAAATTTTGATGAAATGTCTTATAGATGCTTATATAAATACATACAGAAATCCACTGTAAAAACCATAGTATCTGAACATATTTTGTTCTGAGGGATTTGTGTGGGGTTATTTTTGTTTGCTTATTATTTTGGGGGGTTGGCGGTTGGGGTTAAACTGGACAAAGACTATGATTTGTTAAAGGTTCTGAGTTCTGACCACTTTCTCTTGCTAACACTTTCTGGTGCTTGCTGAGAGGAGCTAAAATATTTGATGCTCTGATTTCAATAATTTTTTTTAAAGTTATTTTTGTGGTCAGACTTTTTTCCAATTATTTAATTGTACATTAAAGTATGTTTGTACCAATGATTATCATCTTTGTACATGGTCTGTTTCTCTGCTGGGGTGGGAGAAAAGATGACAGTGATCCAACAGTAGTAATAGTGAAATGATTGAATTCTCACAATAAGATTTATTACAATATAAAAGCACATTTTCTAGTAATATACAAATACTGCCATGTTATTTTGCCATTACAACACCAGGGTATCTGTAAAGTGCAGATTTTCAGAGACTACAGATATCTTGGTAATGCATTCAGTATTTACATAGTTAAAGTACCTTGTTGCCACTCAAAGGGAAATAAATACAAAAGGGTTCCTTCCTTAAACACTGCTCAAGTGCACATTTATATGTAATCATAGAAAAATACAGTGTAAATTGATGCAATAACATTTTGGTATAAACATACATGTGAACAAGAGAAAATTAAAGATGACATGGGGAAAATGATAAGTACAATAGTTCACACTAAAAATGCTGCAATAAAATGTTAGCAAATGTAGAGGTAGTACAATTTTCGCAGACTCGGATGAATTCTAATGAATTCCGATATTAGCAGGGAAATATTGTGGTAAATTATCAGGATTCCTATAGAATGTATTTTCTTTTTACATTTATGTTTAAACAGCCGTTTCGGGAAAATCCGTAGGCCAGCAATTCTGTTATGAATTAAATGCTGTGTTGGTTTCTAAGTCTGTACTATGAGTAAGAATATTACCTCTCACTTGTTTGTTTACAATAGGAGAAATGTTGACAGCCAGATACCTGGCTGTAATGATGTGTGAAAGAGAAACATGGAAAAGTTGGACAAAAAAAAAAGGTTAATACAGTTTTGTTAGTGGTTTGTACTATAAATGAAAATGCGTGTCTGAAGCAACCTTTCTATCTTGAAATCTCAGATGTACATAAGGCCACAAAGGGCAATATAAACAACAATCCCCAATTCTTGAATTAGATTGGTTTCTGGTAACGCTGCACTTTCTTTTTTCCTGGCAGCAAAATGCATATGGCCTAATACGAAGTTCAGATACGATTCTATATCAAATAAAAAAAATTTAATTATTGACAAATTATGATGTAAGTGGAATAGCAATTCATTAATAAATATAACCAACTTTAGGTTAGATTGCCTCTCAAAGGAATAGTTTTCCCCATTTACATTCCCTTTTTTATATTTTATTCCTTAAATACTGTATAATGACGGTATTTTTTTTAATGCAGTTTATTAACATATTTGGATAGGAAAATTTCTACCTAAAAATAATTGAAAATAAATTTCAATCTGATCCCCAGATCTCAATATTTTAACAGATGGTCTGAGACTTTTTATTGATGTATACATATATGTCGTATTTTTAGGGTCAAGCCTACTGGAGAGACATTTCTGCTATTGTAAAGCACATGTGTAAATTATATGTGGATACGATATGTGTAGACAACATGTCAAATATCCAGGTGTAAACAATGTTTCTTGCATTGACAGCTTTGGTACTGTCAGGTGTAGTGGAGCTAGTGACTTGCACAACATGCATCTGAACATAAAATGGCTGTAAAAAAAAAAAAAAAGTAAAAAATACTATGATGCAATTGCAAACTTGTTTGTATGCTTCTACACATAAGCTGGATCTTAACAGTGCTCACGCTACGCAACGTCTGATCACACTGTCAAAACAGTTAGTACAGTAGATATTTCTCAAACATGGCATCTAAAAATCCTGTTTACTATGCTGCAGTTTTTACTACCTTTAAAGTGTGATGATGAAAATGGTCGGACACGATTACACCGATCAGTGCAATATTATATTAAACTATAACTACCCACTAAACTGGGTTCTGTTTCATATCTGTCCAGGTTCCTTACATTTCATAGGCCCGTGTACAAACCTCATTAGGAAAAAAAAAAAAAAAAAAAGGAAAGATAGTTAACGTCAACGGACAACGACAGACGAAAACATGAACACCCGGCAATATACTACACAAATTGGAACTCCACTACATTAAAACAAATAAATCTGTGGAAAAGTGGCATGGCCTAATCATACACACACAACAATTTTGCTTGATGTATGACAGATCATATGGTTTAAAAACGAAATAAGTACAAATGTAATTATTTATTAGGCATCTACGTTGTTCAAAGCTGAAGTAACGTTTTATTTCCAAACAAAGATTTGTCAGATTTATCATATACCGACCAGGCATAACTTTATTGCCGCCAATCAGGCATGACCAAGTGCCTAATATTGGGATCCATTTTGCTGCCAAAACAGCCCTGACCACTCGAGCATTAACACAATGAACTTCTTCAACAATTTGATCTACAGTACCTCGTCTGCATGATCAAACCACACCAGCCAGGCTTGACCGGCCATGATCACCACTGACCATGATCACCACATGATCGGTCACTGGATCACCACTGTTCCTTCCTATGACATATTTTAATAGGTACTGAACCATGCAGACCAGAAGCACCCCACAAGACAGTCGTCTAGTCTTCACAATTTGGCCTTTGTCAAACTTGCTCAAATCCATATGCTTTCCCATTTTTCCTGTTTTTAAACACAAACTTTGAAGACAAAATGTTCACTTGCTGTTCAATATATACCACCCACTAATAAGTGTCATGATGAAGAGATCATCAGTGTTTTTCACTTCACGGTTCATAATGTTATGTCTGGTTGATGTATGTTTGTACTCAAAAGTCACATGTTATCATACCACGGCTTTATGAGTAAAGGAATTAATTAATAATTTACTATTAATAAAAGTGCTGTAAAGTCACAGTTGGATCAGAAACATTGCAAAGGCCATTTAATTTTAGTGATTAAGCAGAAAAACAATTGAAAGATGAACGTGAGATGGGGGAGGCTGCTGGCTTTCTAAAATGGCAACAGATTTGCTATTAAGAGAATTCTACTTGTTTGATAATTATTTACCAATTGAGTAACCATTTTGTGCTGGATTCGATTTGACATGCATTTTTTTTTGGATTACAGCTATCTATTCTCCACCGGCCTTTCATTTTGTGCTAACTCTTTGTAGCTGAGATTCTGCTACATTCACTTTCAGTTCTTTCACTTTCAGACTTCACACTGTCCTGACACGTCTGCTCTTATTTTTTTACATTGTAAAACAAGGCTGAGGCAAAGTAAGGTCTTAGAAAAAGCTTTTTGTCTTCTTCTTATGACAAGTTATAATGCTAAGTAGATTGAGACAACAGAAAACTATATAATTGGAAAGAATTTCTTGAATATAGAAGAATGCAAGAAACAGTTTTTTGCAGTTACATATTTCTGTCAGAGAGCTCCTCTGTTCACCACCTTCAATGTCCTGTTGCTGTGATGTCAGTCCTGTTAGTTAAATAATCGTGATTATTTCACATTATTAATAATTTTCCAGTTTCCTAAATGAATATATTAATGGAACGGAATTGAATTTAAACGAATAAAAAGGTGCACAAGTGCTCGTTTTCAGCTCATCTGATAATCAAGTGAATTTACTGATTGTTAGTGAAGTTACAAATTAGACGGTGTACCTCTGAAGTGACCTTCAAGAGGAATAAAATTAACATACTCTCAAATAGCAGTACTACGCAAGTTTCTGTATCTTTTCTATTAACTCACAGACTGCATAACACTTGTAATTACTTCTGTTTTGACACCAACAGAGCATATACATATAGCGTAATGAGAAGACTTGTTATGCTGGAGATGTTTGCTGTACCACTGATAAACTTACCAGAAAATGTAAAAGAAGTCAATCCTGTAGACACAATTATGTAAAACCTCAATACATTTAGTGCATTTGACGTTTCTCTTCTCCTTCCTTCAGTCTCACATCAAGAGCTTCGTGCTTCATCATGTTTCTGTATTACAGCTCCATTTCCCAGCTCCTAAAGAAACCTTTTGCAACCAAAGCCTCTCTAAAAGTGACTGTCAGTGAATTGATGGTGACATCTGTCACAGTTACCTCCTCTGGACCCAAAACTGGCCTCCATTCTTCACACTCTGGAGACCCTGTCATTTCCTCTGAACCAGTTATTGGACTCCAACCCTCTGTCTCCACATTACCTTATTGAGAGAGAGAGAGAGAGAGAGTGAATTTTGGGGCCTATGAAATGCTTTACAGGGAAATATTGCATTAGCAGGCTAGGTAGGACCTTCATATATATATATATATATATCTATAATATATATATATATATATATATATATATATATATATATATATATATATATATATATATATATATATATATATATATAGAGAGAGAGAGAGAGAGAGAGATAGAGAGAGAGAGAGAGAGAGAGAGAGAGAGAGAGAGAGAGAGAGAGAGAGAGAGAGAGAATACAGCTACAATACAGTGAAAATGATATCAGTGTGGTAGGGGGAAAAGCAATATTCTACAAATTATTGCTGATGCTTCAAATTGCTGGTGCAAAATAAAGTAAAAATCTGGAAAATGCCGACTACACAAACTGACCTTGGTAAAGTTTACCCTAATGGTACATTGTTACTATGGTTTATGTATCAATTTTACTTTACTGAGGCATGACAGTTTTGTATGTCAACACAATACTCTGTTCTCTGACTAAAACACACTCACTGTTCATAGTGGCCCCGTCAGTCTCTTGATGTCTTATAACATCATTTTCAAAGTTGCCATCCTTGTCCAATTCCTCCCAGTCCTCCACTAAAGGGCCTTTGAGGTTTCCCTTTTTTCTCTTGTGATGAACTAATTGACGGTTTACGGCACTTTCTTTTGAGCATAAATTCTGTGCTGTATGTCCAGCACATGGTTCAAGGGGGTGTGTTAGGGACAGGTGCAGATGTGCTGAAGACTCCTCTGCTGCTTTCTGTGAACTGCGAAGGTCCATCGAATAAATTCCCTTTGGACGGAGATTAGAAGTAAGAAACACTAATTCAACATTTCTCAATGGTAAGATATCAATGCTAAGCAAATAAGAAGAGATGTAATGGTAGGACATGCAAGGTGTTACCTGCACAAGAAGTCTTTTAGGTTTAGGTCCTCTCTTACGCCAGCCCACAGCCCTGTCTTTGTGCTCTCTATTGCAAAATGGATTTGATATTTGAGAAGCATAATTTAACTAGCGGTAAATCAAGAGAGTGCAATATTTATTAGTTGGTATATTGCTTCCTGAATGTGAACAAAGCTCACTTCTCTTCATATGCTAGAACAAGACGAGGATCCAGGATATGCTCTTCAGGTTCCCATGTACTATACCTGCAAATCAGTTATTTATGGTTTTTAGAAATTGACAGCTGTTAAAATAACTAAATATGAATAAAATGTCATGGATTTCACTTGTTTTAAGTTAATTTGAATTCATTACAAACCTGGGAATACTTACTTTGGGGGCCAACCTTTCCATTTAAGTAAATATTCCACATGGCCCTGAAACAACATGCACAAAAACACAACAACAACAACAATAATAATAATAATAATAATAATAATAATAATAACCCTGCATGGTAACTTTTAGGGTAGAATAATAATAATAATAATGATCACGCCAGTAACAATAGGGTTTCAGCACTATTGCTAATAATAATAATAATAATAATAAGCCCATCCTCTCTTAATAACAATAATAATACTGCACGATAACTTCGTGCAGGGGGCATAATAATAATAATAATGATAATAATAATGATCACTCCAATAACAATTGGGTTTCAGCACTACGTGCTAATAATAATAATAATAATAATCCCATCCTCTCTTAATAACAATAATAATACTTTCTTTAAATTATACTTTTAGGGCATAATAATAATAATAATAATAATAATAATAATAATAATAATAATGCCCACGCCAATAACAATAGAGACAACAACAATAAAACAATCAACAACAACAAAAAAATAATAATAACAACAACATAATAATAATAATAATAATAATAATAATAATAATAATAATAATCCCATTCTCTCTTAATAAAAATAATAATAATAGTTTTTTTTTTTATTATACTTTTAGGGCATGATAATAATAATAATAATAATAATAATAATAATAATAATAATAATAATAATAATAATAATCTCTTAATAAGAATAATACTACTTTCATCAGAAGTTTCTCCGGTTTGCATTACGTAATGATTTGTGACGTATAAGGAAAAACAGAAGGGACGACCCCAGAAGCTCCCCATCTATTTACACTGTAGTCAAAACACAGTGACGCACTTCCCTGGAGCTGGAGGAGCAGATTTAGGGGGAATGTGCACAGAGGCAGTCATTGAGTTGCGCTTTTAAAGCGAATCCGTCTGGCTGCATCGGACATGAGCGATTCTGTCTGACTTCAGTGTTTAAGATCTCTCTATTCGAGGTTTAGAGAGTATCCGTGCACTCGCAACGCATCCCAGAAAGCGCTCCGTCATTAACATTAAAACTGCGCAGTATAACAGCAACATATCCACACACAAAAAATAAATGTGTGCGAAGACAGAGAAAGTAGGCCACCGCGACAGGAGTACTTCTAGGAGTAATCCAGTAACAGCATTTCGTCTAACTTCAGCCGAGTTATTGCTGTTTGTGGGTACTGCGTAGCAGGCTGTGTCACTCGACATTTGGACCGGATCACCACCAGCTGGTGTGATATATATACCATGCTGCACACATTGTGTTTCTCTCCCTTCCAGGCTCCATGAAAGTGCGCTGGTAAAGCGATCGCAGCGGCTCCACGCCCTCTTTAAGCGTGGTATCATGTTAATGAAGTAAACACCGAGCTGCTTCAAATCCTCACATCATCGCACACATGAAGCGGACACTTCTGCACTACAACATGCACTGTAGCTCACGCTCAGCTTTCACTTACCTTCCGTACTCTTTTCTTGATGATCGATTCCACAGCAAACACTTGTTCTCCGATAGCTGACAGTTCCATGGGATTATTTGCGCTTTTACTAGATTTCAGTAAATAACACCGGAGATATATATATATATATATATATACATATACATATATATATAACACACTTGGATCGCGTTTTGCTCGTTAAAATGGGTGCAAATGACCGGGAATCTGCTCTTGTTCTATTCACAGTTTTTCTTTGCATTCAGTTTTTGAACGCTTTTCTTCGTCCCATTTCCTCGTACTAGATCTTTCTGTGCGCACAGTGACTTTTAAAATCTGCGACACATCTGCATGGCTCAGCGCGCCCCCACGCGCACAGCCCTGCGCTATCATCTTGGATAGCCAAAAGTGCCAAAACCAATAAATCATTCATTCATTCGTTCATTCATTCAACCAACCAATCAATAATTCGTTCGTTTATCTGCCGAGGGAACCATAGGCTTGTGCGTGAGGCGTAAATATAACGGAACACACAAAGGGGTATGGGATGCCAAGTCCATTACATGGCAGCATGTTCACACACACATTTACACATGTATTCACGTAGCGGGAATTTAACACCGTCAGTCCACCTGCAAAGAAGGAAACCGGAGGACAGAGAGGAAATCCAGACAGATACATGAACAATGAAAAAACACAGGCACTCATTTTTGCTCAGGATGAAACAAAGGCATTCTGAGGCAGAAACCCTATCTGCAGCACCACTGTGCCAAAACCAACAAGACCCAATAATGTGCAGTACAAGTGCTCCCTATAGTCCTTTAGAGAACTCATAACCAAAGGTATTATTTACATTAGTTAATTCGTTTTATGTTTATGTTATCATTTCATTAATCACCAGATCAGAATGAATGGCTACAGAATGAAGGAATTTACATTTAATAGATTTGATAGCGCACAAGTGTGTACACACTTATTTTTTTTTTATCGTCTGTTGTGCTCACACTATATGAAATACAGGAACCACTTTGTTTCGCTGCCTTTCCCAGGAACACCGGGTGCAAGGCAAAAGTATTCACTTGTCAGTCACAGAACATTATTTATGAATGAGTACATGATCACTGACCAGATTTTTCTACAGATCATCACATGCACACACTTGCTGGAGAAGCATAAAATATGTATATGTATAGTTCTTTTAACTATTTCTTACAGCATTCGCCGTCACTGTCATATATTTGCAGTTATTTTTACCAGACTAAACCATTAGACATTTTGTTTCCTTACATTTTATCCTTTTGTTTTGTAAATAATGGAATAAATAACATGTTGGTTAGCAGCTGGTTATACAGATGTCTGTCCTTCTTAGCTAATTAGACACTGCTGGTGATCTGATTCTGGAAACACTATTAGATGCACTTAGTTATGAGATCTAGGTCATTAGGTCTGTTTGATTTTGAAACGGGAAACACATCACCTGGTTTACACATTTATACACTGGACACACTTTATATCTGACTTGTGCAAGGACTAGTTATACATAGCTTTGGAACATGTAAGAGCTTGTGGTAAGCATAATGTATCTAAGTAAGGTGATGAGAAATTCATCACAGTGAACGTATTCTTAAATGGGATAATTTGACCAAAATTGTAAACAAATGGTCATATTTTGCCAACACAGACATAGAGGCAAAAAACTCAAAGGTTAGAACAGTCTAAAAGTAATATACAAATACTTGACTATATGGAAAAAATAAATAACAGACCATATCAGACTATGTAACTGCTTGCAAAGAAATAGGATCAGCTAGCACACTGCTTCATTACAGAACATATACATCATTTTAGGTCCTATTTGTTTTGTGTCCTATTTCTTAAGATAAAAAAAATATAAATTATTTTTTTCAGATAAAAAAAAACAAACAAACATCTGTCCTCTTTTCAAACAGAAAAAATGACATACAGCCGACAAGCCTGTGTCTATATGAAACATTTAAATCTTTTGGCCTTCCATACATCAGACTCAGTTTGTATCCTTGCAAGGCATACATTAGTAGGTCAATCTAAAGTTTTTCCTGCCAGTGCCAAAATGATACACAAGCCTATTATACAGTTACACAAAGCACATCAGAAGATATGCCACCAGTAATTTTTTTTTTTTTTTTACATACAAAGCCATTTTATTGATGTCACAACACATCTGATTATACATAAAGTGCCATTACAAGCATTTGCATGGAAAACAATGGCATGATCACGTTGTGACTACATCTTCCCTAAAAAGGGACACAGGGGAACGGGATTGTCATGGCAGAAATAAATCAAAAACACTTCTACAGTTTTAACAAAGCACCCTGTGTATGTAAATGTGGAATGTCCCTTTCGTACGACAGTAATGTTCTCCAGAATATTTATGGGTTTGGCCTAGCGAGGTTTCCAGAATGCTAAAAGTTCTTTCTTCTATATCTAGTGAACTAAATCAAATGGGAGTGTGCAGTTTTTAAGAAAACCTGAGGTGTACATTTAGATTTGCCTTTCATAGAACGTGATTACCAGACCCCCCCCCTCCCCACAATGAACATGATACACAGACTTCAACAAATTACTGATATACTGCATAATTGTCTTAATTACTCAACCAACACAAAAGACAACCAACAACATAAACAACAATCTCATCCTTTTAAATACCACTCACAAAACTATTTTCAACTCCAGCACTTAAAGAACTTAACCTCTATCTGACCTTTTCTGTAAGTAGGGTCAAAAATTTCTTTATATCTATTCAAAATACAGCACAGAAAATTTGGCAATGTGACATGAAAATGATATTTTACTATTCATGTAATCCAAGGAAAGAGCTGGAACCATTGTGCAATGCATGGCTGTAGTGCAAGACAGAAAGTAGCAGTTTTCCTACATGAGATCTACATGAAAAATCCAGTTATTACTTTGCCACACTGTGCTGCTTAGATGCTTCCTATCGTTACATGCCACAACAATCCACACACGGATTACCATTAGGTAAGAATGCTTCATGTTCCTTTTGCAAAACGGCCAAACAAAAACTTTCCACCGCCACAGTATAGGCTAATGTGTAATTTACACAATCATACATACATAACGGGACTCACATAAAGAGAAAAGAAGTGACTGTGTTACATATACTGATTTATATGCTGTGATGAATTCCGAATGTCTTATTTTGAGTCAAAACGGTATGAAACAAACAAAAAAAGGCAGACATAAAAATGCATTGCCAAATTTCAAATGTCAAAAGTTTTATAGGTGAAAGAACAGTATAGTGTTTTTTTTTTTTGCGACATCCCTGTGTTAATATCCTTTGCTGCTTTAGTCTGTGTCCAGCATTTGTGTTTTTTTGTGTGTAAACAAAATGTCTTGCCAGTGTGCTTTTTTTTGTGTCTCATTGAGTACAACTCCATATGCTCTTATAAGTTCCCTGATTGAACCTTACATTCCCTCCTGAGCACAAGCTGAACAATCGATGAGAACTATCAGACGTTATCAGTCCTCCAGGTCTGATGGACCTCCACCTCCTCCGGCACAACCAACAGCAGTTCACAGTTCTTTCCTCGAAGCTGGTGACGCAAGAACTTCCTGCAACATCATCAAAAAATAACATTGCGACATGATTTTTACAGTCAGCTGGACATAGAAGCTGAGAAACAACCACCCCTCTTTTTAGTGACTTAACATCAATTCTATATCAGTTCTAAAATCAGTAACTTTTAAATCACTCACCTGACTTATATTTCACCTCTATTTTATTTGAATATCTGTGTTGAATATTGTTAATACCTTTACATGGCCAGATAAAGTAGTGACAGGTATACTGCTCCTGTATTTAAGGATTTGATCAAGTGTTGCAACAGATGCAACACATACAACCTACGATTATATACAAAGTAAGTTGAATTTAATTACAAAGTCATGTGAGAAGTTTCAGATTACCTGAGTTCTTCAGCTGTTCCAATCGGATGGGGATTGCGCAGTTTTGAGTCCAAATTATAATAGACTCCGCCCACCTCCCTCACTCCAATCCAATGCTGACGTTTTAGTGGCAGACGCAGAGGACCCCAACGAAGGTTGGACGGCACATTTAAAATGAAGCCCGTCACGTACGGCAGTGCAATACTGCTTACATCTCTAAGATAAAGAAAAATTAAACACAGCCTAAAGACACAGTGTAGTAGTGTACTGCCTATTAACCTTGATCGCTATACAAAAAAAATACCTTCTTTTGTCCCACCAAACAGCTTCATACCCACGAGTCTGTAACGCAGCCATGATGACATTTACATCATAGTTGCCGTTACCCAGCATACTTTTCTTGTGAGGGGTTACCAATGTGCTAGGGGACAGCCTGAAAGGCATGACAGAGAACTGTCATGAAGGAAAACATTATAATTCTTGTTTGTGATTCTGCCTGATTAGTGAATGTATTTGGGTGGTTTAGTCATGTAACATGAATGTAATCTTAAGTACCAGTCAAGGCAATCAATGTAAGGTGTTGAAGCTTGGATTCAATACGGTGCAAGGTGGAAAATTCACAAACCTCTGGTAGATTTCTTGAAGTGCCTCTCGACTAAAGGCAGCACCATCCTGGAAGACATTATTTAGTGCATGCAGCGCACACAACTCTCTGTGTTGCTTCTCATGGTAGATGGCAGGAGGTTGTTGAGGAGGAGAGACAACTCGGGCATTTAAAGCTTCATACGATTCAGTGGTACATCCACCTCCAGCAGCTTCACCTTTCTGTTTGCTCACCTTCCATGGCATACAGCCTAACTCCTGAAAACTACCAACCCCCCTCCCCTTACCCGAACATGGTGTGCTCCCCATCCCTGATGCTCTGCTACTCGGTCACTGTTGTCATTTTTACAACAACCACTCAGATGCTTGTGGTGAATGGCAAGGCGAGGGGGAAGATGGCTACAATGAGATAACTGAAGCCAGTTCAATGTACGACTGATGATAGATAACGTCTCAGCAGACGGCCAAACTGTGAAATGTTCTCAAAATAAGCGTTGGCATTTCCGTCCGGCGTTCCGAGACCTGGAACTCGCATGAGGACGTGCTCTAACACAAAGCAGTTCTTTCCATTTTAGCTCTGATCAGATGGTGCACAACATCCGGGAGAACACACTCAGGTGGCAAAGTGAAACACCTGAACTCGTGGCAGTCATGTAGAGCTGACAGCAAAGACATTAAGAAAAAGAAATAACAATTAAGCATTTGTTAAGCAGACTGGCAGGAAAATAGATTATACAATATATATACACACACATACATAAATTAAAAAATAAATAAACAAACAAACATATATACACACACCATATATATATATATATATATATATATATATATATATATATATATATATATATATATATATATATACATACATATACATACACACACATACATACACACACACATACACACACATCTTTGTTCCCTACTGTAAGAAACAGAAAAAGAGGACTCAAGAGTTTTGCTCTCTATTAAACTAGATTTTAAAAGTCCATTTAAACATGTTCATGTCTGGTAACAGGGTTCATCTTCTCTACTTTGGATAGAGTGGCCCCAAAAACTTCCTGCTGACTACTACATAACTGGCAGGAAGAAATAGGAAGAAAGATCTTTTAAAACTTCAGATATTCGGACATTTAACAACAAGTTAATTCCAGATATTTAATGGGACTGTCATGGATTATAGTGGCTTTGTGCAAAACATCATTCCTTCTCTAATAACGTTACTCCAGCTAGCTTACATGCTACCCGTTTGATACTATTTAATACATAAAATGGCAAAAAGGAAGCCACAGAATGAATCCTCCTCACCGCACACCGCATTCGCTACACAATTGCGTGGACTCTGAGCTTTCCCCTTTCTGCCAAGCGGACGTTTTATTCTTTTTCCCTGAGGTTGTTTATTTCTTTGTTTCTCGCACTTTTCCTTATAGCTCTCTACTCCAACCTGAGCATGCGCGAGACGTCATTGGCTTTCTGCTGCTTGCGCTCCTACGTCATTATCACCTTGCGAGTCGTAGCGCCGCCCCTGCGACTACAAACACCAGAATCTCTCCAAATTCTAAATATTACATAAATAATATAGTCGTATTTGTTGATTTGACAGCTATAGCGCAAATTAACGGTTAGCCTCATTTAAATTTCATAAATAACCATTCACTTCACATTTTTTTTGTTTTTAGAAACACCTGTAATCCATAAAAATCGTGAATACACTATTTTTTATTGAGTTCAAGCGAAAGATTTGAGGTATTTGGCTATTAAATTGTTAATCTAGTGAATAAAAAAAAAAACTTTTCGCATGTTTTGTCCCCTATACTTACAAAACCTTTTAAACCTAAATTGCATGTTCACTGAGTAAGCAGTTTGACCTGGTGGTTATTAAAGTATTGGAAATCTGCATACAAGTCAATTGGATATATTAGAATTATTTATTCATCTTCATATGTTCCTTGTTTAAAACAATCCTACCAAATTACACTCTACTTTCAACACAAGTGAAAATGTATCTTAATCTCAAATCATAAAATGTCATATCACCAGCTCACCAGTTCTTAGGTCCTTACACAGGCTTCCAATTACATTTAGGATTTATTCTAAAGTACTTTTACTCGTTTATAAATCACTCATCGGCCTAGGACCTAAATACATAGTAAACATTTTAAGCTGCCCAAGGTTGGAATCGGCTTCCAGAAGAGATCAGATGTGCTAAAACATTAGTCACATTTAAACCCAGACTCAAAACTCATCTGTTCAGTTGTGCGTTTATTGAATGAGCACTGTGCTACGTCCAAACTGATTACACTGTATTTTCTGTATAATCATTTTTATTCCTGTTTTATTTAATTTTAAATCAATTTTTTAAAATCATTTTAAATGTTTTTATTGTTTATTACTTTTTTGTAATTATTTTAACTACTATTTTATTTCCTTTTATGTAAAGCACTTTGTATTACCATTGCGTATGAAATGTGCTATATAAATAAAATTGCCTTGCCTATTGTATTAGACAGCTTCTTAAGCATCCAAATCCAAACCAATCCTCTTTCTTACATGGTTTTGGATAGTTAAAAGAAATCTGTAAACTTGGAAGGACGACATGTGAACAGAGAGAACATGTTAAACTCTTCCCCGATACTAAGCAAATCTTATATTTTACTATACTGAATTTAAAAACATGGAGACAATTTTCCTGGAAAAGAAGTGCAAAAACAGTTTTAATCAAGATTTTTTTTTGTGTTTTGTTTTAGAAAGCACTTAAACAACAATTTAACATTAAGTGAAGATTAAATTGTTGTCACGACATGTATAGTATGGTAACGTTTCCAGCAACAACTAAACTAAGCAATGGCAAAACTGCTCTTTATTAAACTATAGCTACAGACACTGTATCTTAGAAATCTTCAGCTCTTTATTGTCACAATTTATCAAGAGAGCTGTGCAGTCAAAGCGTCGATGAGCTCCTGTTTCTTGGTGCCGGTGGTTCGTACTCCGAATTGTTTGCAGGCATCTTTTAGAACAGGTACTGTTAGCTTTCCCAAAGTTCTTTTAGCCACATGGGCTCGCAGCTCATCTTCTGATATCTCCACTTTTGGCTTCTTTTCAACACTGTCCCCAGCCATAGCTGTTAAAAACAAATGGATGTCTTCAGCAGCTGGAACAGTGACTGGTAAAGCACTTAAATGTTTTTAAAATTCAAGACCCCCTGACCTGGTTTCCGTTTGGCTGCGGGTTTGCCTTCGGGGTTGTAGTCTGATGGATAGACCAAATCTTTGAATTCCTGTACTAGAGGACCAAGTCGATCATCCATCATTTTCACCTTAGGCACTAGCGATTAAAAACAACATAGTGACAAAGTGTACATCACAAACCTATGTTAGACATGCAAAAATGGTTGCTAAAAAGCAGTAATGGTACCTGTAATGGTTGTCATTTTATATTTTCATCATTACAATTGCAATTTACATCAATACAATTTTTCTTCATTGGAATTACAATCCCCAAATTTCGTAAAAAAAAAAACAAAAAAAAAACAAAAAAAAAAAACCCCAAAAAAACAATTATCCTGCAGGGAGCCTTAACCTCAATTGCACTTAAGTCTTTTGGGGTGAACTGGAACACTGCTTTCCCACCCAACATCAGTTTTCACTTCACTATTCAACTGCCATGTGCTATATTGTCTTTGAATGTGCAAAACCACCACAGCCCACAGCTCCATAATCTATTAATGCCTTCTAATCTGTTAATCGGCCAGCCGTACATTTGGCCATAGGTTATATAGGAGGATCCAAGCAATTCATGGTCATACATCACTGACTGAAAAATATAATCAGAAATTAAAACTCTTACTTGTAAAGTCCTCAATTGCTTCAGGGGCCATCAGGTCTAAAGCCAAGGCTTCCAAATTCCTATAATGCTGTTGCAGGACTGGATTTTCAAATGAATCACTCCTGCATACATCAAATTAACTTTCGAGTCATTTTTTTATTTGGACACATTACCACAAATGTCAAAAATAAAAACAATACCTGTATTTAAAGCGAAGTTTGTGCACAATTTCTTTCATTTTATCAACTTGTTCATCAGAGGCTGTTGGACACTCCGGTAAATCCAATGTACGTATATCATCCGCATAGGGTAAGAAAATAGCATGAAAGCCTGCATAATAAAATTACTTGTGATCAAGTTTTATATTATGACAGTTTCACAGATTTGTAATAAAGAGAAAAATAGTGACTCTTTTTGCTAGAACATGACAAATTGTACCTGACGGTGCAGTTTGAACCTGACTGTCATCCAGGGCTTCTCTCTGGGGTACCAACGCCACAAAGCGAGGTGGAGTGTTACGCCGCGGAGTCAATTTGCACAAAGCAAACACATTTCTTTCACTGCATTTTTGCAGCAGAGCAGTAAATACACAGGAACTCCCTGAAAGAGTGTTGAAAATAATGCTAAAACACATCCATTTAAAATTAAATCAAACTGTACATTAAAAAAGGAATAAAGCCTCACCTATGACTTGCTCCTCCTCAGGATATATGAACAAGGCAGGCCGTATATGAAAGTGTAACTTCAACCGATCCATTGGCTTAAACCCAATCAGAACCAGACCGGGACTATCAAACTTTTTGATCTCATCCACTTCATCCTTATCCATTACAATCTGCTTATTTCCATAAAACTTAATAAAACAAAGACAGAACAGGTACGTTTGTTTGTTTTTTTTTACTATGGGCTTATGTTACACGATTTAAAAAAAAAAAAAAAAAAAAAAAAAAAAAAAAAAAAAAAAAAAAGTGTACAGTTACCTGGGCTCTCTTGGTGTCACTGGGCAGAAGCACACTTCCATTTTGGGTGTGGAAGAGACGAGTCTTAGTGCGAACTGGTTCGTTGGTATCTCTGTACAGCCTGACAGGAGCAGGCTTTGTGGCTGTTCTTGCCAACACGTAAACACCCACTGCCACATTCATATCATCTCCCAGCGAAAATGTAATTCTTCGAGAAAAAAAAAGTTGGTGTAAAACACGTAATTACACAGGAAACTAAAAGTTGTAAAAGTAGTGGATTTTGAGGCATGTATGGGCTGCATATTGTTTATCTTTGTAATATTCATCTCATTATTAAAATGTTTTTAATAGAGACCATCTACTACTATAAATAACAATAATAATAATAAACAATAATCAAACTGCATACGTTTTAGGTTTTTGTTTCTGTCCAAACTTTCTAACTACACAAAGTATCTGTACTCTATTCACTTACCTACTCTGAGCTCTCTTTGGCATCTCTCGGGCCCTGACTCGCTTCTGTAATTCCTCAAGTTTGGCACAAGGTTCAATCTGCAGCCCAAGCTCGCTCTCATCCTGAGGGGGGCTTACAATGTCACAGAAGAACAAGGAAACATTAAACCCTCCTGGTTTGGTAAGGTGCATTAGGTCTATAACCACTCCTGTGTGAAAAGAAAAAAAAAACAGTGATATTAGGATCAGGTTAAACAATAGCTGTACAAGCTTCCAACAGGTTAACATTTTGCATTTTCACCTGTCTCTTTAAGATCGTCAGCTTTAGTACAGGCCTGCCTGTCTCGATTTCTGTCTCCTCCATGAGGGTTATCTCTGCAGGTGAAAATCATGAGCCGCTTGTGAGACAGCCGTAGCTTAATGTCACTATATAAATTTGAACAGCACCACAAAGCATCTCCGAGTGATGTCTCTCCACTGCCCATGGTCTCTGCTGCCAACTTAGACCCTTTATCATCTCTCAGGTTATCGATTTCCTGCACACGCCGAGCACCTGAAAGAAGAACCGGGTTGGTTATAAATGGACAACTCGAACAACAATATACAACCACAAAATCTGTTGCCTACCAGGAGAATCCAGATCGTGGTAAACATAGACATGTTTGAACGAGTTTCTGGGGTTTTTGCTCTTCTCGGTTCCAAAAAACACCAATGCAACCAGGTCTTTGTCACTACTTATAATTTTACTGGTGTACACACTGCGCACACACTAAAAGAAAATGACAATTAGAAATCAGCTTTATAAAATTGCCCAAGGCCAAGAATATTTTCATAACCAGTAAGTATATGTTTGCCTACCTGCATTGTCATGTCAAAGTTAGAGGATTCGCCATCTTCATCCTTAACAAACATTTCTTTGGAGGCATCCACTAGGAACACCAGGCTGTCACGACCACTGCTCTTATATTCTCCTAGTAAAACAATGAACAGAACATATTAAAAAGGCTGTTGTTGTTTTTTCATGTTGCTTGAATTTTTACTTTTCAGTGTGGAAGTATTTAAAGGCGTAAACGAACAAATCTGCAAACCTGAAAGTTCTTCTCCCTCTTCCTCCTCAACTTCGTCGTCATCGTTACGGAAGTCTGACCAATCAGCCATTCTTTTCTCTCACTCAATAACCTACTGAGGACTTTTCAAAATGTTTATAAAATCCAGATTTCGCCGGGACACTAAAGGACACTAAAGCAAAGAGAAAGACCGCGCAGGATGAGTGATCCTGAAGTACATCATTTGAGTGACAGCGCAATAGTCGAATCAAAGAAGAGATGGGAATCACTACCACCAATCAAAGTCCAAGAAGGCGTGGTCTCTGGAGGCGGAAGTGTTTGGAATATAAATCTAACCACAATAAGGCGAAAATATTTAGCTTAAATTGGACTTTTACTATATATATATATATATATATATATATATATATATATACAAACTTATAAATAATGAAAAACATTACACATTTGTTAGACTCATTGATAAGTTAAAAAAAATTACATGTCTCCATTAGAAACTACTGCGTGATATATCGCCATCTATTGTTGTGGAGTGTTTGAACCCAGGCAGTTTCTATTTCCTGATGTAAATAGCTCAGTCATCGAGTGCGTGTGTAGTCCCAGGCTTTTGCTTTTATGGTATTTTGATCTTTTACTGTACAGTTGAACAGGTTTTAGTTAGGAACAATATTCCTAGTGGTGCTGAATAATGGGGGAGACCTTCGATGTCAAGCTCTATATTTATGACCTGTCAAAGGGACTTGCTCGCCAGCTGAGTCCTTTGCTGTTGGGTGAGTAACTTGTGATTGCAGGGAGACAAATATTCCTTATTTATTCATTATTTATCAAATAACACCTGGTATTCTGATTGACAGGAAAACAACTCGAAGGTGTTTGGTAAGTATTCTATCTCACATTTCACTTTGATCGTGCTTCTTATTGAAAAAAGGTGTTTTATCCCTGACTTTCACAAGTGTCAGACTTAATGCCTGTTCTCTGAACCTAGGCACACATCAGTAGTAATCCATGGAGCAGAGTATTTCTTTGGGGGACAGGGTATAACAAACTGCCCACCGGTAAGACCTGTTAAATACTCTTTAGTTTATTTCTTGTTTGTTTTTATACAGAAGTTTAAAGGAGTTAGACACTGTGTAGGCAACACGACTATAGTACAACAGCATGCAAAAGCTGAGTCATGTGTTTTGAAAGACATGAGCAGCTGTGTATTGTTCATTGTTTCAGGGTGGTACACTGTTAGGAGAACCTGATGCCATCGTGGATTTGGGAAACACAGAAGTTCCTAAAGACTTATTTACAGAATATCTTTCATCTCTGCAGGAGTCCACATACAGGCAAATTTATTTATTTTTCCTTTATGTATGTATATATATATATATATATATATATATATATATATATATACACGCACACACCCACACAACGTATACACTATAGTGTTGTCACAATACCAACATTTTGACTTCGATATGACAACTATATTAAATATCACAATACCAAATCGATACTACGTCCAAAAAATAAACCTTCATGGTGTAGAGTAGATGGAAAAAAAATTCTATATAACAAATTTCTATATTTTACTTTCTTTGTTCGACAGTCAACACTGATTGTAAACTGCTTCTGAGTGACACTGTTATTTGATATAAAAAAAAATGAATCAACCATAAAAAATAATTGTATATTTCAGATCATTACCATAAAGTTCCAGCTTTGTGGAAGCTCTTGCTCTTCCAGCAAGAATTGTGCCTGAATTGCGTGAGCAAATTTTTTGCAGGAGCCTGCAGCAGCCTTGTTCCGAGATATGTTTGAGAATCTGCATGAACTATATTAACACTGTCTACAGCCAGGGGGTGCACACCGTGGTAAATCAACACGTTAATAATATGTATGCGCGTTTAGCTGTCACTTAAAGTACCGTACTAAAAAAGTGAGGTACCGTTTCTAAAAGACTGGCATTGTGATACTTAATGTAGTATTGGTATATCGTGCATATATATATATATATATGTGTGTGTGTGTGTGTGTGTGTGTGTGTGTGTGTGTGTGTGTGTGTGTGTGTGTGCGTGTACATGCACATTGTTTTTTACAGACCGGATACGTACCACCTTTTTGAACACAACTGTAACAGTTTCAGCAGTGAAATGGCCCAGTTTTTGACAGGAAGAAAAATTCCATCATATATCACTGACCTTCCATCTGATGTGCTTTCCACGTAAGTCTCTGAACCAGATCATGATTATATGGACTTATAATAAGAATTGTACATGCAGATGACCTGACGGTAGTGGTGAAACATTTTCTTATTGTGCATGGCAGAAATTCTGACAACCTGAAAGACTCAATTTAACAAGGTTTATGTTTTCCACAGGCCTTTTGGACAAACACTGCGTCCTCTGATTGAGTCTGTCACCATTGCCCCACCTACAGACAACTCTTTCAATGGACACTATGGACAGAGGTAGACACTGTTGTAAGGAGCAGTTGCACGAATTCAGAAAAATGAAAATTTCACAAAGCTCAATATATCAGCCAATATATAACAATATACGATCACATCATATTCCACAATATCCGGCAATATGGCTTTGACTGTAAATGTTTATTTCTGAGTTAAAAGCAAAGTAAACCTCTCTCTTCCTGATCTTGATTTCTGCATACATTGGCCCATAGCCATGAACTATTAGCTTGCAACTTGATCTATAAACAAGCTATCTCTGCAGTGATAACTCAGTGATCACTTTTCATTAATGTCTTAATATGATTACGTTTGATTTATAATGCTTAAGTATGCTATTATATTTATATAAATAATACTTATATAATATGTCTGCTGTTAGGGCTAGGGCTTGGAAAATGTTGTGTTGTTTGTTCATGTTGTGTTGTTGATGTGAGTTTTATTCGATCTGCAGCAAAACCTCAAATTTACACGAAATTGCACAACAGACCTCATAATACATGCGGAGGAAGTGATTGTAGCTTCGTAACTGCCCTGCATTTTTAAACCGTTCACAATATTTTTGTCACTTGACCGAGTGCAAGTTTCCCCTGTTGGCAACATTAATCTGATATCCCCAGTTTTGACACAAAATGCAATCATTTGATAGGATGACAGCTAGCTATCTAGATAGAGAGATAGATAGAGAGAGAGAGAGAGAACCTGATCTGTAAAATGACACGAAACCAATTTCTCAGTAAGGAAGTGTAAGAGTAACATATTGTGTATAAGAGTGAAGAGAAATTTATTGCAAAATATCTTGGTTTTCTCTTGGCATGTGCATAGCAGATTGTAATAAAATGTGTTTGTTTTGGTTGATTTGTTACTAAAGTAAAAAAAAAAACACATTTAGCCACAAATAAAAAAAAAAATGTAATAACTGTAGAATGTGCTATATGTACAATGGGACTTTTATACTCTCACCAAATATCACAAGAACACAACCTTCAGATTCTCAACTTTGTAATTGTTTTTCAAGTGTTCTTTCATTAGCACTCACGCTTTGGTTATATGATGGACCTTTGGGTAAAGCATTTTATAGGTTTATCTATTGTTTTCCAGGACCAAAAATGACAGAATACATAGAATAAGTTTGTTTGGGGCACTTAATGGCTTCTTTATTTAGTGTACACTTGAAGTTACTTTGGTTGGACTATTAACTGATTTATTGGTTGCATTAATTGTCAAATTGGTGTAATAATTTTGTACCTCATGTATAAGTAAATGATAACTATATTTTTATCTTGAATAATTAATGGGGAGCAAAGTGTTATTTAGCTGTAACAGAACTTCTTTTATTTTATATTCTTGAACAAAAAGGTGAATGTGACAAGGTGTAAAGTACTGTTTTAAGACTCGGATGCTTGTAGTGTAGCAATGAGAACGGCCACTAAGTGGCAGAAGTACTGCACAATGTTGAGGTAAGACAAGCCACACAGGCATCACCGTCTATATCTTTTTATTTAAATTTCCACTTTATTGCATAGTATTATAAATATGCAATTGTAAAATATCTGCCATAACCTGCAATAAAACTATCTGCTCTAACTTGTTTCTAATAATATAAATTGCATATTGTATATAACACTTTATTCTTTGCCCAAGGATAAATAAGAAAAACCGGGGATTATAAGGGTCATTTCCGCAGTCCCCTTCAGGTTTTTCTTGTACTTAAAGATGTTTCCAGTGTTTAAGGTGAAAGGTTTTTTTCCACACATGACATGAGGAAAAACATGTAGCGTTAAAACAGTTGCGAATCAGGACTCATGTAGAGATTTTACTGTAAAGTCATTGTTGTTTATACTTAAGTGCTAGTAACATTGAATGTGCCTGAAATGTCTATGATTTTGTGCCTCTCTGTAATTACATAGAACAACAAATATTGATCATTTTGAATTTGTGGTTATGGGCTTTACTTTGAGAATATAAAAAAACAAAACACTGTGCTTCGGTCTTGCCCCTGAGCAGTTATGCAAGGTATGCCATTGAGAGTATATTTTCTCAGAGATCTTGGTTATGTAAGCTGATGGTCATCTGCATTTTGTGCTGTAGAGTAGTGAGAATGGAGCCTTTTAAATATGTGAACATGTTTTATCTCAAAAACCATATGAAAGAAACATTTTCATAGTGAGAACTGACACAAGGACTCCTGGCCTGAGCGGAATTCAATTAAGTGACTGTGTAAAGCTAAATAAATGATCTTTTTTCCAAAACAGTTTATATAAAACATTTCCAGGATATAAAAGGAGGGGAAAACAAATGAGAATCTGGAGTCTAAGTGCTGCAATGTCACAATTTTCTCACTAACAATAATAAATGGGATCCTCCTGGGTGAACCTTTTAATCGTTAGAGAAGTATATTTTATGGTTCATAGAAGTGGTACAAAAGTATTCTTTATATGCTCATTACTGTTATTAGTGCCATTTTAATACTTACCGAATTTCTTCTCTTCCTCCAAAGTGGATTCATCCGTAATGTCTTTTTTCTTCAACTCACTTTTTGTGTGGAATTTTCAATGTCGGATCCTTTTGCTTTAGAATTAAATCTTATTTTCACTATTGGTCCTATCTATGTTTATTCACATTCAAACAAGTCAAGTAACAAAATACAAATTCTTCATTATCATACATAAGTAGAAATTTTGGCCAGCTATACTTTGCTGGGCTAATTGTTTTTCAGCTGACTTTTTACTCCTTACATTTTCATGCAATTACCTGTATTTTCTACTCCTTACATTTTAAAAAGAGCCTCGTTACTCCTATTTCATTTAGGCTTGTTTTCTTTCCCGCTTGACATCGTTCCAAAAAAAAAATCCAGATAAATCGTGCTGTCCGGATAGAGTGAACTTTATTGTGGTTGGACGAATTATAAACATATACCATTCTGACACCGTATTGGTTTGTATGCGATTCATCACATCTGGACATGTGCACAAATCACATCACACTCCAGCAAGGACATAACCAGTGTTGGAGTCGTTACTCAAAAAAGATTATTTCTTAAAATGTATTATTTTTCCACTACTGGCTCATTTATCAAACTGGTGCTTTCTCTTCGTCCTCGCAAATTAAGCTACAATAGGTTGTTCAGTAGAGAGATGTTTCAATAAATTAGCAATTGTGATTGGCACAGCCAAAATCTGCTTTTGAAAGCAGTACTTGTACATTTTTAATTGAGTAAATGACACATCAGTTTCTACAGAAGTCTTTTTAAACCCTAGTATCTATACTTCTACCTGAGTAATGAATGTCAATACTGTTGACACCAGTGTACACACTCATTTACACCCCAGTCTAGGAAAACCCTTCACTTATGGTACTTGGTTTGAGGCATTTGTCTGCTTTTAGAATACAAGTTAGAGTTATGGAAATATCATAAACACAGCATTCACAGACACTGTATACAATTGTGTCTTTCATGTGTTGGGGCAAAAGTTTGGGAAAGTTTGCCATTTATTTCATTAGAAAACATGGAGGTTGAGAAAAGATAAAAAATTTTATATATATATATATATATATATATATATATATATATATATATATATATATATATGTTGCAAGTTATCGCAAACGTTTGATTGCAGTTATTGCTGCTAAGGGTGGCCCAACCAGTTATTAGGTGCAGGGGCAATTACTTTTTCACACAGGGCTATGTGGGTTTGGATTTTTTTTCTCACTAAATAATAAAAACATTCATTTAAAAACTGCATTTTGTGTTTACTTGTGTTATCTTTGACTAATATTAAAATGTGTTCGATGATCAGAAACATTTTGTGTGACAAACATGCAAAAGAATAAAAAGTCAGGAAGGGGGCAAATATTTTTTCACACCACTGTATATATATATATATATATATATATATATATATATATATATATATATATATATATATATATACACACATATATACATATATATATATATATATATATATATATATATATATATATATATATATATATATATATATATATATATATATATATATATATATATATATATATATATACACGTGGACAAAATTGTTGGTACCCTTTGGTCAATGAAAGAAAAAGTCACAATGGTCACAGAAATAACTTTAATCTGACAAAAGTAATAATAAATAAAAATTCTATAAATGTTAACCAATGAAAGTCAGACATTGTTTTTCAACCATGCTTCAACAGAATTATGTAAAAAAATAAACTCATGAAACAGGCATGGACAAAAATGATGGTACCCCTAACTTAATATTTTGTTGCGCAACCTTTTGAGGCAATCACTGCAATCAAACGCTTCCTGTAACTGTCAATGAGACATCTGCACCTCTCAGCAGGTATTTTGGCCCACTCCTCATGAGCAAACTGCTCCAGTTGTGTCCGGTTTGAAGGGTGCCTTTTCCAGACTGCATGTTTCAGCTCCTTCCAAAGATGCTCAATAGGATTGAGGTCAGGGCTCATAGACGGCCACTTTAGAATAGTCCAATTTTTTTCCTCTTAGCCATTCTTGGGTGTTTTTAGCTGTGTGTTTTGGGTCATTGTCCTGTTGCAAGACCCATGACCTGCGACTGAGACCAAGCTTTCTGACACTGGCTAGTACATTTCTCTCTAGAATTCCTTGATAGTCTTGAGATTTCATTGTACCCTGCACAGATTCAAGACACCCTGTGCCAGACGCAGCAAAGCAGCCCCAGAACATAACAGAGCCTCCTCCATGTTTCACAGTAGGGACAGTGTTCTTTTCTTGATATGCTTCATTTTTTCGTCTGTGAACATACAGCTGATGTGCCTTGGCAAAAACTTCGATTTTTGTCTCATCTGTCCACAGGACATTCTCCCAGAAGCTTTGTGGCTTGTCAACATGTAGTTTGGCATATTCCAGTCTTGCTTTTTTATGATTCGTTTTCAACAATGGTGTCCTCCTTGGTCGTCTCCCATGTAGTCCACTTTGGCTCAAACAACGACGGATGGTGCGATCTGACACTGATGTTCCTTGAGCATGAAGTTCACCTTGAATCTCTTTAGAAGTCTTTCTAGGCTCTTTTGTTACCATTCGGATTATCCGTCTCTTAGATTTGTCATCAATTTTCCTCCTGCGGCCACGTCCAGGGAGGTTGGCTACAGTCCCATGGATCTTAAACTTCTGAATAATATGTGCAACTGTACTCACAGGAACATCTAGTTGCTTGGAGATGGTCTTATAGCCTTTACCTTTAACATGCTTGTCTATAATTTTCTTTCTGATCTCTTGAGACAGCTCTTTCCTTTGCTTCCTCTGGTCCATGTCGAGTGTGGTACACACCATATCACCAAACAACACAGTGATTACCTGGAGCCATATATATAGGCCCAATGGCTGATTACAAGGTTGTAGACACCTGTGATGCTAATTAGTGGACACACCTTCAATTAACATGTCCCTTTGGTCACATTATTTTCTGTGTTTTCTAGGGGTACCATCATTTTTGTCCATGCCTGTTTCATGAGTTTATTTTTTTACATAATTCTGTTGAAGCATGGTTGAAAAACAATGTCTGACTTTCATTGGTTAACATTTATAGAATTTTTATTTATTATTACTTTTGTCAGATTAAAGTTATTTCTGTGACCATTGTGACTTTTTCTTTCATTGACCAAAGGGTACCAACAATTTTGTCCACGTCGGTGTGTATATATATATATATATATATATATATATATATATATATATATATATATATGGGGTAATATTTAATGTCTCTCTCTTTGACACACACAAAACAAAAGTGATATTTAAAAAGTTCAACCCACAGTGAAGTATAACTTTTAGACTGAAGCTTAAACATGCCTTTTCCCTGAGGGATTTTGTTTGTGGAACCAGTCAATATTATGGGTTGTATTCTGATTGGGGAATGAGTGATTAAAAAAGATGGTAAGCCATGGGTTTTCTCAGTGGATCAATGCATTTCCAGACCAGCTCACAATAATAATGAAATCAATACAGCGGACGTCCAGTCATTTGCATGTCTCTTCAGTCGGTAAAAGGTCACGTTTGACAGACAGGCCCCTCAGGTACCAGTCTGTATTTTCTGTTTGTTATACCGTTATATAGAAACGCATGCAACTCGCAGTGTGTATGAAAATATCATCAAAGGATGTTACTCACGTCCTTCCTCGCATCTAAAATTTGCTTCTATGCTACTGTACAGATAAACCATACCCCATGTTGCTCAGTCACTTTCTGACTTTGCTTTATTGTCACTTATTAGATTTTTTTCATGGTATTTTGCTGACCCCTTTTATGCTCTGGTAATGTAAAGTTTTCCAAATTAGGCCTGCTTTTTGTAATGTTCTCTGTTACAAAACAGAATTGCTTTAGATTGATGCAAATGCTCAATGGCACTCAGTAATAGTATTGTGATTTTTTTGCCTTTCTGTCCATTGGTGAAATAATAATTTTAAAAAATCATATATTGTATTTATTCTTTCTTGCCTTATATTCGTTTCAACATCTCTGTGTGTATATGTATATATAATATTTTTGTGATGCTTTTTTGTGATGTACCAAATGAATTTAAGATAAATCATGTCACATTTAATGTGACAATACAACCCACAAAAATCAATTGAATATGCTGACTTAATTTATATGATTTATTGGGTTTTTAGTGGTGTGTCAATATTTATATATCCACTGTATCAATAAGTAATATGTCTTTCATATTACTCTGCTGGTGGTGAAGCAATCAGATCCAGATGCACTGCAGCCCTAATGGAGAGTATTTGCCACACATTAAATATGGGGTTAAACAGTCTTTTAAGGTGTATGGTCTTTAATGCTATACCTTGAAACCCCCACAATGTCAGCGCTTTCCATGTCTCTTCAAATTTTCGCTATTGTTTGAAAGCCAGAAAAGGAATCTATTTCCTGCAGCTTTCATCTTATCTTCAACACACATTTCAACCAGAGAAAAATCATCACTTTGTATTTCTTGGAAAGTAACTTTAACATATTGATTAACATTCGGCCTGAACTTTTAGCAGGATTTTAGACAGGGATCGTATCTGGTTGCATTCCACGATATCTTCAGAATGTAAATAATTATCAGAGCTCACCACGTTAGCAGGCTTACGTTCATCACTTTATATTTCAAGGAAAAAGAATCTAAAATTCAAAGATCACATTCGACGGATAACTTTGATTAATTACTGCTCAGATTAAAAGGAACCAAAAATATCCACAATACCTTAAAATCCAAAACCTTGCGACCACATGTATGTGATTTGTGGAAAGCAGCTCTCCACACTGCAAAACTAATTTGTTTATTGACCCCCCCCCCCCTCTTTGAAATGTCACAGGAGGCATTTTATATCCAATAGATGTTAATTTGATTGTTCATATACATTTTTAAACTCTCTACCTCATTCTCTCTCTCTCTCTTCTCGCTCTGTCTGTTACCATCTCAGGATGGTCTTATTTCACTCTATAATGGGTTCGTCACAGAGCACCAAGTATTGCAAATGTGTTCTCTTCTATCAGGATTGATGGACAAAATAAGGTGGAAAAAGGTGAAAAAAATGGGAATTTGATCAAGTATACATTTATGTTATGTGTGAATAAACAATGCATATATCTGAAGGGAAAAAGCGTTCTTATATCTTAATGATAAAAATATATCCAGGAAATGGAAGGTAATGGTAAACAGGGATGGCCAGTATTCCTAATATCTTTATTTGAGTTGTTTAAAATATAAAATACCATTTTGTAATTTGCATCGCTGGGTGTAGAAAATGTTCGCAGTTTTTGAAACACCAAATCTAAAGACTGCAGTTCTTTATGGAACGGATATGCACATTTTGTTACTGAATAATTACTGATAAATGCTTTTAACTGCCGGGATGTAATGTAAAAGTACCAATATATCACCTGATTCACTGTATTTAAGGGTTCAGTGGCAACATTTGTGTTTTGAGATAAAGCATCTTGTTCATCTTGTGCAAACCAGGCAAAAGTATTGATGATGTTTATCTGCGACTTTGGACTTGTGGAGATTAGATTCAACATAAATTAAAATTTCAAATGCAACCAAATATGAAGACTTTTTTATGGTATAACTTGTTTATCACATCTGCATGTCAATATACAGAAACAAAATCTAGATTTAATATAATGTTTATCTTTTAATCTAACCCAAATGTCTTCAGTGTATTGCAAAACAAATAGAATAGGCCTGATCCTTAAAATACTTTCTGAATGAAGTGTATAATTAGCGAGTGTATCAGAGTGAATGTAGAAAAGGGCATCGACTAACTACATTCTCAGAAATATGCACAGCAGTTCAAGTGTGTGAGCCTTTAATTTAACTACAGTGACTTTTACGCCACGGACTATAAAAAGAAAAGGGCACACAAGTTCTATTAACTTTCTGTGCGATGGTCTTATTATTTCTTAAATCATGTTTGCCAAACTAGCACGTAGAATCTTTCACTTAATAATAATAATAATAATAATAATAATAATAATAATAATAATAATGCAATGAAGGAAACATCATAGATCAATCATATATCTACCTATATATAATGGACAAATTTCTTACCAATTTTTTGTATCTACCGGTTGAAATTCAGCACAAATTTTATTTTAAATTGTCCAAATTAATTGCTTATTAAGATTTTCAAATTGTGTCTGTAAAATATTTATTTAATTTATTCTAATAGTTTCCTATACTAATTGTATAATTACACATAACAACTATATTTATTCTAGGGGCACGGTGGCATAGTGGTTAGCACGTTCGCCTCACACCACCAGGATCCGGGTTCGATTCCCGTCTCGGCCGTGTGTGTGTGTGTGTGTGTGTGTGTGTGTGTGTGTGTGTGTGTGTGTGTGTGTGTGTGTGTGTGTGTGTGTGTGTGTGTGTTTGCATGTTGTTTCTTCCTGTGCCTCAGGGAGTTTTTCTCCGGGTTCTCCGCTTTCCTCCCTGTCCAAAAACATGCATGTTAGGTTGATTGGCACCTTGGAAAATGTGTGTGTGTTTGTGTACCCTGCGATGGGTTGGCATTGGCATATATATATATATATATATATATATATATATATATATATATATATATATATATATATATATATATATATAAACACATACATTTTCAACTTTCATAGCTTTTAGAAGAATGAGGGATAATATAGGCAATGAGAAAACAATAGGCAGTTCAATATGCATACCTTAGCAATTTTAGGCAATAGATATGCATGTTTACTCACTGATTCATATAATTCATATATTAGTATATTAATTCACATATATGTTACTATTATTATTTATTTATTTATTTGTACAAAAATACATTTGATATTAGATTTCTGTGTTTACCTGCACATTGCCATTGGACTTTTTAAATTTGGGTATGAATAGAATCTTTGAGGATGTTTAAAGGGGCCAAATCAATTAAATATCAGCTTTGTTGAAAATGAGTCCTCCCTGAAATAACGGATGCAGATAATTACCAGATGAATGTCCAATTACCCTTTCTAAATTTCTGGTGCTGCTCCTCATTCGGTTCTGCCGTTTTCATTCTACAACCCTACTGTCCCATTATCCAGTGGCATGTAATATAATATATGTTCCCACTTTTACCTGCAATTGTGTTGCATACTGTGCAAAAAACATGCATGTTATGAGAGAATCTATCCAACGATTCCAAATGCATGTTGCATTTGCAATAACACACAAGACTCATACATTTATATGTTATACACTTACAGAAAAGAAGTGTATCAAAAACCTAAAAATCATTTTTCAAATGATTTATTAAATGTGTTTTATGTATCTTTCTTTCATGGTGCACATATAGTGTTTGTTTATACAGTGCACAGCATCTTTTTTTTTTTTGCTCGCTTGAACACATTGACCGAGCATAGCACTCTTCTCTGTGGCACCTGACACCCACAATCAAAGAGAAAAAGATATGAGAGGGAAGAGAAAAGAGGAATATATGATGACAGAAGTGTCATATGAGTTGGACTCTTATCTGGCTGGATTTTATTTTATTGCATGTCTACATGGGATCCTTTAAATACAGCTACTTGACCTTTCAAATGACAACATTAATTAGGGAAATAATTTAATACAAGAGTGTTTCTGCGGAGAGTGTGAGGTAAAGGCAGATGTGATGTTTGTTTGTAGATAAAAGAGATCTGCACAGGTTTGGTGCCGTCAGGGAAAGGGGGGAACTTGGTGTAGCGAATTGATGTATTCGTGCTTTGGTGGCGCAATGAATAAGACTTCTATAATGACCATAGGCCAAAAAAAGGCCCAAATTTGCTTTACTGACCAATGATATTTTGTTCGAACTTTTCACCTCATTCAACTCATTGACATTAGTTTGAACAGCCGAAGTATCATCATAATCCTTCTGTGGGTCTGTAACGTGTTCTACTACCTCGTTTTTCAGCTTTTGCTCTTAAACGATGCTAATGTTCACTCTTAACACGAACTCGCCAAACATGGAGCATTTGACTTGAATTTTGTTTGTACAAAACTCTTCAGGATAAAGAAAATATCAAATTCAACGTGTGTTTGCACTTTAAACAGCTATTTAAGTAGCAACTGTGGTGTAGTTGAATTAAAAAAAAAACAATTTAAGTTATTCCCATTGATATTAAAGTCTGAAGTAGAGACCGTTAAATACAAGCGAATAATTTTTGTGTTTTTTCCAGAGTCTTTGCAGAGTGTTTATTAATGTTGATGGACAGTGGGTGGGGGTCTCTTGGCAGCTATAACAGGACTTGGACAGGTTTGGATTTTGCAAATGCATGACAAGGATTTAGAAATTGGAAGCTTGGATTTAATCACACACACACACACACACACACACACACACACACACCACACACACACACACACACACACACACACACACACACACACACACACACACACACACACACACATTTATAATGCCATGTCTTTATCTCTATGGTGCACCTTTAGGACAGTTTACAATGACAGGTTTGAGAAGGGTAAAATTCACTACATGTTACATTATAACATGCTGGATATTAAAATATTTCTCTCACACCTTGATTCTCTTGCTTACTTTGAAATGCTTTGTCAAATTATTCTCTATCAAAACTAGGAATAGTTTATTTCTTCATAAAAAAATAATAGAATTTGAAATTGCGATTATAATATGTGTATTTCTCACTCTTTTTAGTGAGCATCAGCTGGGTATATATACTGTAATCCCCTCCCCCCATCTCTCTCTCTCTCTCTCTCTCTCTCTCTCTCTTCTGCTCTCCCTCTCTGTCCCTTTCTCTCTCTCTCTCTTTCAGAGTTGTGAGAGAGGTTCAGGCAGAGAGGAGGGATTTTATTTCAGTCCAGAACTGTTGCTTTTTACGGGACTTTAAGTGTGAGATCTGATTGTGGACTATGGTGGATTGCTACAAAAACTGCTGCCGTGAATTCTGTGGGACTCCTTACCAGACAGAAGAGGAGGAACAGTTATTCATAAAGGAACCACTAATCACTCATTTGCAGTGGTAAAAGCTGAAATGAACCTACCTGGATGTACAGGTCAGCTCTGTTGACCAGACTGCCTGGTGCAACACTGGAACATATAGAGCAAGAAAAGGGTAAAAGAGGAAAAACTCCAAAGATCTATGTTTATTATTTTTTCTCTCTAGGAAGACAGAGGTAAAATATTACTTCTAAAGGTCTGATATCGATCATTTGTGACCACTCTTTCTAACATATATTTAACAGTTTCTGCAGTAATATCTTATAATGTATTATACTGTAATGTAAATAAATAGCGCAATGCAAATAGTTCTGTAAATGTTCTAAACTAATGACTCGTTAATTTATAAGTCCTGACAAAGTGTTGTTTGTCACAATCAAAGCAGTAAATTTGTTCATTTGTTAGTGAAATAACGAACTATAAAAATCGTTAATTAAATAATTACCCAGTCAAAGTTCAAGCTAGAATATTTCCTATTATATTGGATTGATCTAAAAATCCTGAGTGAGTATTTAGAGCATAATGGTTAGTCCGTCTTTTCTACTCCATGTTGTCCTGGCTGCGTTAATTTGGTGCACCTCACAGGCTGAGAATGAGGCAATCACAGAGATGGACATGCAGCTGACCAATCGGACAGCTGATCCAACTGTTACATCAGAAGGAGCACTAATACTGACCTCACCTGCAGGAGAACTAATGGAGGAAACAGTCCCGCCCACAGGTACCCGCTGTCAGGGTTATTATGATGTAATGGGACAGTGGGATCCACCATTTAACTGTAATGCAGGTATCTTCCTGTACTGCTGTGGCACCTGCTTTTACCGATTCTGCTGCCAGTTCCGCAAACAACGGCTGGACCAGACCTCATGCTCGAATTATGATACCCCAATATGGGCCAACACAGGAAAACCTGTGGCAACTATCACTGAGGTGCAGTCGGAGCATGGGAGGGATCGCACACAAATGATTGTCTACATAATCTGTGGCGTGGTGGCCATTATGGTTCTGGTAGGAATCTTCACCAAGCTGGGTTTGGAGAGGGGCAGAGGCAGACAAAATGATATCACTAACTCAAGGTGAGTTTAAAAGCTCTATAAGTGAAAGTGCTTTTTTTTTTTTTACAGTGTTTTGCATTGGCCATGTTTTAGTAATAGAAAAGTGTTACAGTGTCTTTACATATATATATATATATATATATATATATATATATATATAGAATATATATATATATATATATATATATATATATATATATATATATATATATATATATATACAGACGTGGACAAAATTGTTGGTACCCTTTGGTCAATGAAAGAAAAAGTCACAATGGTCACAGAAATAACTTTAATCTGACAAAAGTAATAATAAATAAAAATTCTATAAATGTTAACCAATGAAAGTCAGACATTGTTTTTCAACCATGCTTCAACAGAATTATGTAAAAAAATAAACTCATGAAACAGGCATGGACAAAAATGATGGTACCCCTAACTTAATATTTTGTTGCGCAACCTTTTGAGGCAATCACTGCAATCAAACGCTTCCTGTAACTGTCAATGAGACATCTGCACCTCTCAGCAGGTATTTTGGCCCACTCCTCATGAGCAAACTGCTCCAGTTGTGTCCGGTTTGAAGGGTGCCTTTTCCAGACTGCATGTTTCAGCTCCTTCCAAAGATGCTCAATAGGATTGAGGTCAGGGCTCATAGACGGCCACTTTAGAATAGTCCAATTTTTTCCTCTTAGCCATTCTTGGGTGTTTTTAGCTGTGTGTTTTGGGTCATTGTCCTGTTGCAAGACCCATGACCTGCGACTGAGACCAAGCTTTCTGACACTGGCTAGTACATTTCTCTCTAGAATTCCTTGATAGTCTTGAGATTTCATTGTACCCTGCACAGATTCAAGACACCCTGTGCCAGACGCAGCAAAGCAGCCCCAGAACATAACAGAGCCTCCTCCATGTTTCACAGTAGGGACAGTGTTCTTTTCTTGATATGCTTCATTTTTTCGTCTGTGAACATACAGCTGATGTGCCTTGGCAAAAACTTCGATTTTTGTCTCATCTGTCCACAGGACATTCTCCCAGAAGCTTTGTGGCTTGTCAACATGTAGTTTGGCATATTCCAGTCTTGCTTTTTTATGATTCGTTTTCAACAATGGTGTCCTCCTTGGTCGTCTCCCATGTAGTCCACTTTGGCTCAAACAACGACGGATGGTGCGATCTGACACTGATGTTCCTTGAGCATGAAGTTCACCTTGAATCTCTTTAGAAGTCTTTCTAGGCTCTTTTGTTACCATTCGGATTATCCGTCTCTTAGATTTGTCATCAATTTTCCTCCTGCGGCCACGTCCAGGGAGGTTGGCTACAGTCCCATGGATCTTAAACTTCTGAATAATATGTGCAACTGTACTCACAGGAACATCTAGTTGCTTGGAGATGGTCTTATAGCCTTTACCTTTAACATGCTTGTCTATAATTTTCTTTCTGATCTCTTGAGACAGCTCTTTCCTTTGCTTCCTCTGGTCCATGTCGAGTGTGGTACACACCATATCACCAAACAACACAGTGATTACCTGGAGCCATATATATAGGCCCAATGGCTGATTACAAGGTTGTAGACACCTGTGATGCTAATTAGTGGACACACCTTCAATTAACATGTCCCTTTGGTCACATTATTTTCTGTGTTTTCTAGGGGTACCATCATTTTTGTCCATGCCTGTTTCATGAGTTTATTTTTTTACATAATTCTGTTGAAGCATGGTTGAAAAACAATGTCTGACTTTCATTGGTTAACATTTATAGAATTTTTATTTATTATTACTTTTGTCAGATTAAAGTTATTTCTGTGACCATTGTGACTTTTTCTTTCATTGACCAAAGGGTACCAACAATTTTGTCCACGTCTGTATATATCATATATCTGTCTCTCACATGTCTCTCTTATATTTTTAATATTCTAACTAATAAAACTTCTTGGGGGAGGTGGTAGCTCAGGGTTGGACCCAAGGCGTTGGGCCTTAAGCATCACAGGTTTGAGTTCCTGCCAAGCTGCTATTTGTGGGCCCTTGCGCAAGGCCCTTAACCCCCAATTGTTCAGTCTGCCCCAGCAATTAGAGTTGCACAAGCCAGTGCAATCCTGGTGCTGGTCCCAAGCCCCGATAGATGATGTGGAGGGTTGCGTTAGGAAGAGCATCCAGTGTAAAAACATGCTCCAAATCCAATGTGTGGACCATCCGCTATGGCGAGAACGGGAGAATCCGAAAAAAAAAACTGTTAAAGCTTTTAAATTGGGTTGCTCACCATTAAGTAAAGGGAGGTGGAAATATTCATGTATTATAAAGGACTCTGTTTTTTTTTTTCAAGACACATTGCATGCATTTTTAGAAGGAATTACACTTTAACAAACTCCTATCCATTACAGCTTCTATTATATATCTCTCACCCGTTATTCAAAATATTCAAGAACACTCTCTGAATACCAAATGACCTGTCAAGAATCATAAAGAAAAAAGCAATTCACGTGTGCCATGCTCTTCCCTCTCCTTGCCATTGCCCACTGTGCTTAATATGCAAAAGCCCTTTAAAAGTAGGTGACATTTTGTGATGCAAAAGAAAATTTGGTGCTTTTCGTTACTTAATATCTTTGTAATACAGAGCACTACTGACATGATGCTCATCACAGGTCCTGGGATTAACTCTTCTTTTTGTTCTCTTTGCTGTTCTCTGTGGGCACATTTTGCCAAAAATCTTTACTCTGTCTCTTAGTGCTTCTTTACAAGCTTTATATAAGCCAAGTGTATCTACACATGTAAGTTTCTACAAGGTGATGGTAAAAAGCACACAATTTTTTTGCTAGCTATTTTTTTGGTATTTTCGTTCATTTTGTTATGTAGTTAAAACACACTCAGCTAAGCAAAATACATGCGGTGTCTCAATCATTTATATAGCATCTAAACATTGCCTTCCTTGTAAGACTTAAGTTTGATGAACATATATATATAAAGATACATGATGTTAAAGAAAGGGGCACGGTGGCTTAGTGGTTAGCATGCTCACCTCACACCTCCAGGGTCCGGGTTTGATTCCCGTGTGTGTGTGGAGTTTGCATGTTCTCCCCGTGCCTCAGGGGGTTTTTCTCCAGGTTCTCCGGTTTCCCCCCGGTCCAAAAACATGCACGGTAGGTTGATTGGCACCTTGGAAAAATTGTCCCTAGTGTATGAATGTGTGTGTGATTGTGTGTGTTGGGTGGGTTGGCATTCCATCCAGGGTGTATCCTGCCTTAATGCCAATAGACGCCTGAGATAGTTCCCGTGACCCGAGGGAAGATTGGATATAGTGGTAGAAGATGAATGAATGATGTTAATGATTTTTACATGTAAAAATGTGAATTTTTACATGTGTCGTGCATGTATATTCAGCCCCCCTGAGTCAATAATTTGTCGAACCATCTTTCACTGCAATTACAGCTGCAAATCTATTTGTATCTACCAGCTTTTCACATCTACAGACAGTAATTTTTGCCCATTCTTCTCCAGCTGGATGGAGAACCATTTGAAATTTTGAATTTTCAAGTTTTGCCAAAGATCCGATAGGATTTAGGTCTGGACTTTTCTGACTGCACCATTCTAACACATGAATATTCTGTGATCTCACCCACTCCATTGTAGCTCTGGCTGTATACTTAGGGTTGTTGTTCTGCTGGAAGGTGAAGCCCCAGTCTCATGTCCTTTGCAGCCTCTAATAGATTCCAGGATTATCTTATATTTAGCTCCTTCCATCTTCCCATCAACTCTGACCAGCTTCCCTGTCCCGCTTACAAAAGCATCTCCACAGCATGATTCTGCTACCAGCATGTTTCATCGTGGGTCTGATGTGGAGTGTTAGGTTGCAGTGTTAGATTACCACCACACATAGTGTTTTGCATGTAGACCAAAAAGTTACATTTTTGTCTCATCTGACCACATCACCTTCTTCCACATGTTTGCTGTGGCCCCTACATGATTTATGACAAACTACAAATGGGACCTCTTATTCTTTTTTCCCCCAACAATAATAGCCAGATTGGTGGAGAGCACGACTTATTGTTGTGGACAGACTCTCCCACCTGAGCTGTGGATCTCTGCAGCGCTGCTACAGTTTCCAGCCTTCTGACTGCTTCTTGGATCAATGCTGTCCTTTCCCAGGACATATAGGTGGATGGCCATATATATATGCGTTTTCTTAGATTAGCAGTTGTGCCATACTTTTTCCATTTTCAGATGGAAAATGGTTGAGATGCTCCATGAAATGTACATACGCACGGCAAACTTTTCTGATCTTTAAGATTTTATTCAAAAATCCAATTCACATTTATTCAATATTTTATGTTGATCTCTCACATAAAATCCCAATAAAATACATTTTTACATTTACAAGTTTATAAACAGGGGCACGGTGGCTGATTAGCACATTCGCCTCACACCGGTCCGGGTTCGATTCCCATCTCGGCCATGTGTGTGGAGTTTGCATGTTCTCCCCCGTGCCTCAGGGTGTTTTTCTCCGGGTTCTCCGGTTTCCATCCATCCATCCATCCATCTTCTACAACTTCTACTGCCATCTTCTACCCGGTCCAAAAACATGCATGGTAGGTTGATTGGCACCTTGGAAAATTGTCCATAGTCTATGAATGCGTGTGTGAGTGTGTGTGCCCTGTGATGGGTTGGCATTCCATCCAGGGTGTATCCTGCCTTAATGCCCATAGACGCCTGGGATAGGAACAGGCTCCCCGTGACCCGAGGGAAGATCGGATATAGCGGTAGAAGATGAATGAATGAATGCAAGTTTATAAATACACACACACACAAATATCTATCTATCTATCTATCTATATATATATATATATATATATCTATATATATATATATATATATATCTTTTTGTAGCTTTTTTACTCTTATCATTTCATTTCGATCATTTTAAACTTCTAGTTATATCAAATGCCATATTATCTCTGTGTATGGAACCCCTGGGTCTGTCACCAATAACCCCTTATCTGTCACCAATAGACCGTTCCAATCACTTGTTGTCAAAACTACCCAAATACTTTTGACATTTATGGATGTGGCTGGTTCATCTCTTCCGTGGGTGTGACTGAGGATTCTGCTGTTGGGAGGTATTTGTCTCTCTCTCATTTGGCAAGTCTGTTGTCTCCTGCTTGGCGGAGGCATAGTGGGTGAGCATTGACATTTTCATCCTTCTGGCCCCCTGCCTACTAATGCCTCTTTCCCAACCTCTTCAGGCTCCCTGAGAAGTCTTGTGGCAATGCGTGGGTCCATGCTCACTGACAAAACCTTGCACATCAGCACACTGCCGTTTTGGATGTTCTTATGCCATTAAAACTCCCCGCTGCTTTACACCTGACCTCTTTTTGCAGTGTAGCCTAAGGGAACCTGGAAGCAGACACAGTCTACTCTAATGACCATGATTAATGGACACAGTGCACATTAACTCTTTAGATTCAAAGTATTTAAACAGATTCTTGGAATTATTTTGATACAGTGCTTAAGGATTCCCTTCCTATAACTTTTCCATGTCTCGTGCTCAAACCTTTAAAGAAATTGTTTTTGTCACACACAGCTTAATCATTCATTCATTCAGTCATCTTCTACCGCTTTATCTGATCTTCCCTTGGGTCACGGGGAACCTGTGCCCATCTCAGACGTCTATGGGCATTAAGGCAGGATACACCCTGGATGGAATGGCAACCCATCGCAGGACACACACACCCACAAACACACACACACACGTTCACACACTAGGGACAATTTTCCAAGGTGCCAATCAACCTATCGTGGATGTTTTTGGACCGGAGAACCCGGAGAAAAAACCCCTGAGGCACGGGGAGAACATGCAAACTTCACACACACATGGCCGAGACGGGAATCGAACCCGGACCCTGGCTGTGTGAGGCGAACGTGCTAACCACTAAGCCACCGTGCCCCACCGGTTAATCAAACAAACAAATTTTTTTGTACAACATTCATTGGGCCAATTCGATGTTAAAACATCGTTGACCACCAATTGCAACTGCAAGTCTTCAGGGATGTGTTTCAGGTTTGCATATCTGGATCCTGATATTTTTGTCCATTCCTCTTGGCAAAATTGCAACAGCTCTGTCAAATTACATTGAGCCCATTGGTGAACAGAAGCTTTTTTAAGTCCACAGATTGAGGCCTTGGATTGACCAGGACACTCTAACAAATTTAGATTCATGGTTTTGAACCATTCCAGTTTTCAAAAGATCTGTAAAGTGATTGGACGGTCACAAGGTGAACCTCTGTGAACAGGCTTTAAAGACTGAAACAGGTTTTTTTTACGGTCGTATTTGGTATCCATTATGCCCTATATTATGTCAAGGTTTCTGGTCCCTCAGGTTGAGTATCAAAACTTCATTCATTCATCTTCATGCCTATCTCAGGCGTCTACGGGCATTAAGGCAGGATACACCCTGGATGGAATGCCAACCCATCGCAGGACACAAACACACACACACAAACAATCACACACACATTCAGAGACTAGGGACAATTTTTCCAAGGTGCCAATCAACCTACCGTGCATGTTTTTAGACCGGGAGGAAACCGGAGAACCTGGAGAAAAACCCCCTGAGGAGAACATGCAAACTCCACACACATGGCCGAGACAGGAATCGAACCCGGACCCTGGCGGTATGAGGCGAACGTGCTAACCACTAAGCCACCGTTCCCCCTTGTATCAAAACTAACTACTAAAAAACTATTTTTACTTCAAACACACATGGTGGAGGTGGGAATCGAACCTGCAACTCTGGAGGTGTGAGGCGAACGTGCTAACCGCTAAGCCACCACGCCCACTATGATAGCACCCTTGCTTTGATTAATATTAGTGTTGTAACAGAGTTGCAGTAGATTTTGCGATGAACCTCAATATTCATTCATTCATTCATTCATCTACCACTATATCCGATCTTCCCTCGGGTCACGGGGAACCTGTGCCTATCTTAGACGTGTATGGGCATTAAGGCAGGATACACCCTGGATGGAATACCAACCCATTGTAGGGCACACACGCACACACACACTGACACACACACATTCTCACAATAGGGACAATTTTTCCAAGGTGCCAATCAACCTACTGTGCATGTTTTTGGACCGGGGAGGAAACCGGAGAATCCAAAGAAAAAACCCCTGAGGCACGGGGAGAACATGCAAACTCCACACACACATGGCCGAGACGGGAATCGAACTCCGACCCTGGAGTTGTGAGACGAACGCGCTAACCATTAAGCCACCGTGCACCTTGAACCTGTTTAAATATAATGAAGTAAGAGAAGACAAACTCCACACACATGGCAAAGACGGGAATCGAACCCGGACCCTGGCGGTATGAGGCAAACGTGCTAACCACTAAGCGTTCCCCCTTGTATCAAAACTAACTACTAAAAAACTATTTTTAATAACAAAACCTTTAATGTTACTTTTCCTGAACTATTAATAACACTTAAGTGTCTATGATGCATTTTGGTAAAAGATGTTCTAAACAACTTCTGGAATTCCATTAACTGGTATATTCATATTAAGATAATGTGATGCTTTACCTGAATAGGATAGAAAAATAATGATGCTATTACAAATACAGTAGATGCACCAAAACTAGCTTAGGGGTATCACAGTGATGGGAGTGTATACACAACTTACATTTTTTATTTGTAAGCCTGCAATTTCCTGGAATGCAATACAAACTCTACAGAACAGGGAGAGGTACTGTATCTGCAAAGGACTTCATAGTCTGTAATACTTAGACTGACCTTACAGAATTGAGGGTCATTGAAACTTAATGAGACAATATCCATGTCACAGAATAATGATTATATTTTTTATTCTAATAGACATTGAGATGGATTTCAACAGGGTTGGCTGGTCTTTAAATTATTCACATTATGAGTATGTATATTAGTCTGGGAGAATGCAAAGGAAAATGACAGTTTTGATATTGCTGTTATAAGGAGGTGTAACGAATGGTGGTAAAGGAACAGTTATGCACACGCTCTGCTGGACAAATTAGAAAGAGGGAGTATTGGGGCATTTAAAAGTTTAATAGATAACCACACTGACTGTGCGTCAACTAAGCAAGGTCGATATTTTTAACAGGAGTGGATTTCTTTCTTTTAAACATTTATCTATTTATTTTTTCATTTTCATCCCAAATTGCTCTCCCAAATGAGAAACTAAATTAGGATTATAATAGCTTTCTGTTACACTCTGCTACACTGCATAATCAGTACAAATTAGTATTATACTCAGCTGTGTTTCAATCAGAACATGTAAATGCAAAGAACCTTAATTTACTTATTATTATTTCAAGTGAAATATTTTATCAGGTATTTAATTCTAAAAATGTGTGCACATTCATGACAGGGTTCAAATGTCAATAATTGTATTTATTACCAGTAATTTTAATACTTTCAGTGGATTAACACTGATGATGAATGCTGAAATACAGTGCATTGTGAAAGTATGGATATTTCCACCTTTTTGTCATGTTATAAATACAATCTTAAATGACTTCAGAAGTCACCTAATTAGTAATTAGAGTCTACCTGTGTGTACTAAAATCCCAGTATAATTACAGTTGTTCTGTGAAGGCCTCAGAGATTTGTTGGAGAACATTAGTGAGCAAACTGCTTCATGAAGACTAAACACACCAGACTGGTCATTGATTAAGGTGTGGAGTTTAAGTTTAAAGCAGTTAGAAAAACATATCCCAATCTTTGAACATCTCACATTTAATCCATCATCCAATAAAGGAAAGAGTACACAATTGCTAACCTCCCAAGACATATCCATTCATCTAAACTGACAGGCATCGCAAGAAGAGCATTGATCCAAGAAGCAGTTGCAAAGCCCGTGGTAACTCTGGAGGAACTGCAGATTTACAGCTCTCCCACCTGAGGGGGTATTATTTGTATTATTCATAAATCAGAAAGATAGAGATAATATTTTCATGCGACTATGGTTTCTTTAATTATCCCACATATTGGTTAACATATTGTGTTACCAGACTCTATACTCTCAAGCATTCCAACTGCCTAAGGTAACATTAGTCTCTGCTTCCCTAAAAAGATGTGTGAGAGATAATGTGTGTCATTATGTGTCAGCTTTCCTTTTATTACGGACAGATTTGTAGAGACTATGATGGTGCACAAGATTAACACAGTGGAAATTTTTCCCTTTTCTACCATATCTATCATTTCTGAAATCTCCTCCACTATTAACATGAGCTCATTGTTGTACATCATTGTCCTCTAATGCCTTCCTGTGTTGTTGTCCTTAATTTGTGCCTCACTAGTCTACTGCCATTGGCAGTTTCTATCGTAGGGGAGCACACTTTTGCTCTGCAATCACATTAGATCTTGTCATGGTATTTTGCAAGCCAGAAGGCTTGTTGTAGATGTTTGGGCACTCACTGGAAAGGCACGTGCATATAGCAGGACATGATGACAATGTGACTATATGAATATATTTTGGACAAAGAACTTTCATTGTCCTTCATTGGTGTTGCTGATAAATAAAATTGACAGAGCAATTGCACAAACATTGGTCATATCCAGTACAATATATTGGAATGTCCTGATAAAGTAAGAATTCACTGTTGTACTAACAGATCAACCAAGCAAAACAACAACAGTTAAACAACATAAATACTGTGTGAGCTGTCGGGAAAAAACAAAATAACAAAATAACACTCTAATAACTTATAATACCATCAAGAACTTCCACAAGACAACTTCTAACTTCCACAAGGCAACAGTAAAGATAATTAGTCTAGATTAGAAATTGCAAAGAAATGGCAATCCAAACATTGTGGAATCAAGATTAAACTGTATTTTGTTCAAAAATGATTTTTGTTAATGGCTTACAGATGAAAATCCCTAATTATTCATTTTACATGGAGAAAAGTTTTCCAAAATTTGTGTATATTCAAACAAGATTGCACTTTAGATTTAAGTATTCAAAAGATTATTGGGTAAATATATACACAGACAAGCACACACCAAAGATTTTATATACTCTAATAAAAAAAAACTCTTTAGGGGTAACCCCGAAGATGTTACTATATGAAATCATAGATATTTGCACAAAAGTTATATTGGAGACTGAATACATACAAATATCTAACAACCCTTGAAGAGCCCTAATCATTTTTAACATTGCTCCAATGTTTCCATCTGTGCTGGGCAGAACTCTGCAAGAATTGCTGAAGCAGCCAGGTGGGGATGTGAGCCCTGTCGATGGAACCAGTAGCAGCAGCACCACTCCTGGAGCCAATGGCGTTTCTGCTCGGATGTTACGCAGTCGAAGTGGTAAGACATCAAGCCCCTTTTGTTTCCATATTTAACTCGTGTATGCCAAAACGCATCATTTCAAAGCTTAGTTTTGGTTATTTGTGCACAAATGCACATATGATTCAGTGCATCTGTGGGTAGTTAGGATTATGTTTATGGCTTTGAACAGTGAAGATGTGAAGGAAAAAGTTAAGTGTAGGAAATGGACTTTACCGTAAGAGCTCAGTTTTCTCAGGGAATTTTGCACAACCCCTCAAAAATATTGGATCGCTAAACTCGCTAAATATTTACTGGATGCTATTAAAATAGTGTTGCATTCATTCACCTTCTACTGCTTTCTCTGATCTACCCACGGGGCAACAAGGCAGTATACATCCTGTATGGAATGCCAACCCATCACAGGACACACACACACACACACACACTAGGGACAATTTTTCCAAGGTGCCAGTCAACCTACTGTGCATCTTTTTGGACCCGGGGGGGAACTGGAGAACCCGGGGAAAAAGACCCTGACGCACAGGGAGAACATGCAAACTTCAAACACACATGGTGGAGGTGGGAATCGAACCTGCAACCCTGGAGGTGTGAGGCGAACGTGCTAACCGCTAAGCCACCACGCCCACTATGATAGCATCCTTGCTTTGATTAATATTAGTGTTGTAACAGAGTTGCAGTAGATTTTGCGATGAACCTCAATTTTCATTCATTCATTCATTCATTCATCTTCTACCGCTATATCCGATCTTCCCTCTGGTCACGGGGAACCTGTGCCTATCTCAGACGTCTATGGGCATTAAGGCAGGATACACCCATTGTAGGGCACACACACACACACACACTGACACACACACATTCACACAATAGGGACAATTTTTCCAAGGTGCCAATCAACCTACTGTGCATGTTTTTGGACCGTGGGAGGAAACCGGAGAACCCAAAGAAAAAACCCTTGAGGCACGGGGAGAACATGCAAACTCCACACACACATGGCCGAGACGGGAATCGAACTCCGACCCTGGAGTTGTGAGACGAACGCGTTAACCACTAAGCCACCTTGAACCTGTTTAAAGATAATGAAGTAAAAGAAGACATTAAAGGCGAGAAATATCTTCCGATGCAAAGAATGAGAGACCACATTGTGATTTAAACTAGGCCCTATTTCAGTACTAAAAAAGTATGTGCTCTTTATGTATGTCCCACTTGTACAGGAAGAATGTTCAATAGAGGTTTGATCTGTGCTCCTCCCATTTCTGTTTATATTTCATTGCTTTTTTTATATCTTACCCTTTACATTCCCATTGTATTATTGTGCACCTGAGCAACTAAAAGTGCCATTTGTATAGAAATACAAAATTAAAGACTTCAAACCTGTAGCTGATGTGAGGTTTATGCTGTGCACTTTACAGGCACAATATTCTTTCCACATCATGGATTTAGGCTTGGGTTTCGATTTAGCTCGTTAGTGCTTAGAGGGTTAATGTGTGTCTGACTGTACAAACATCCTGTACATCCTTCAGCAATGGATTTCAAATTAAGGAATGGTGTTGCATTTGTTACATGGGTATTAGAAAGCTTACTCAGGGAATTTGCCAGGTAACAGGAAGGTTTCAGGAAGACTGATATCTCTCCTGAAATCGAAGGTTAATATCTCTCAGTGAAGGTTAAAGAAGGGGGGGTGTTATATGGAAATAGCTGTCTTATACACTGTCTCATATGCGCTGGACATTTTGGAGAGAGCCTTTGGGTTATATAATGTCTAGGGCTTAATAAAAGAGATATGACCTGGTAACATGGCCCCAATGGCAATTGATGCTATTCCACTGGAAAGAAAAGCTAACTTCATCTTAGTGATGAATTAGCTCCTTAATTTCTTTCTGCTTACTAAAAAAACCCATACAAAAATATCATGATAGTGTCATTATTATGTGTTATGATTTATTTATAAAGAGTGCACGTTTACCCGGTTGTATGCACTTTCAGTTGTCTTGGCAATAAAGATAACACTAGAAGCGTTTCTTGGCTATTTTATGTTAGCATCTATTCGCAACAAGAGGATAAAATATGTGATGATCCTACATTACTGTTGGGAGCTACTCAGCACCTATGTGATTTTAGATTTTATTTTGAGGTTTTTCCGCGACCTCTTTTTTTTCCCTTTCTGCCCTTTTCTGCTCTGCCCCTATTTCATTCTTCCTGTCAGATAAACTTTCTTTCATCCTTCAATGTTCTACTTTCTGTTTCCTGTGCTCCCCATCCCTCCTGCTGCCTCTGCCAAGCTCCCCACAGAAAATCTTCAAGTATCTCAAAGCTTAGTTACAGCACATGTCTCTTTCTGCATTATTACTTCAGCATGAAAGAAAATCTAACCACCAGGTTTTTAGTGGAATCATGTAAATGGACCTTTCATCCCAAATTTGTTCCCCTTTACTCTGGATTTTTGGAGCATGGCTTTGTGTATTTGCTCTCGTTCAGTTACTAACGCATTAGTGACGCTAATGTTGAGTGAGGAAGTCCATCACGCAGTGAGTGTTCTGTTTTATCTCAAAGACGTTCAGTGTACTTGAGGTCAGGGTTCTGTGAGTTTTTCCACACTAACCTTTTGCAAATGTGAAGTAGCAAATCACAAGCACACCAAGTTGCTGCTGATGCGCCCTTCAGCAACTCCATCACCTGCTTAGTTTAATAAAATGATGAAGGGCAACATTAGCTAATTGTGTCTGCTACATGTCATAAAGATGTGTAAAATGTCTATTAAAGCGATATGCATTTGAACATATGGAATTGTGAGATCAGTTACTATTAGACATATTATTTAGGAAATGTAAAATAAGTGACCAAACTGCAAACTAAACAAATATATGTCAAGCGGTATGTAAGCTTTATTCTTTTCTCATTTTTATTAGCAGCTGTTTATTACATACAGTCAGTAAGAGCTGAAACTGTGATCACTACACACATAGAACTTGGCCTGGAAATTATCTAGGCATGGATGTTCTTAAAATCCTTCACTCTGCCTTAGTGGTGTGAATAATTTAGAAACTTGAATAAGACATAATCTGCTCATCAGATACATTTTGTAAAATTAGACAAAATAAGTGTGTGGTAAAATGAGAGCATGTGGGGTAACCGAATTCACAAATGCACATTTATGCACCTCATCGCTGTCTTTCATGCACTGTAGGCCTGTTAGTGTGCCATTATGGCCATGTCAAATGGGTCTGAGAGCCTCAAGGCTGTGATTGTGCACAATAGTTGGTTTTAGAGCGGAATGATGGCATATGTTGAGGCCGGGTATAGTAAGTAGCAGTGTTCGGACACACGTGCGTGAATGTGCACACACATCTTTTCTCTCTGTTCCATATCTTGACGGCACACACAATATCCCCCCAGTTCACATTTAATCCCATTAAAACACTGGCTGCATATATATCTTATCAGCTTCTAAGCAGTTAATCCTGTATACTTGCATGTAGTAACTGAAGGGTTGTAGCCATAACAAACAAGCTTTTAGTCATGGAAAATTTGGAAATACATTTTGTGAGTGGAAGATGAGGGGGGAAAAAAATACATTTATATTTAATTTAATATAATTATCAAATTTGATACAACCCATAAAATGTTTGTTTCACTTCCTAGTACTTATTGAGGACACTTTTATCTTTTTCTTCATTCACAGTCATAACTTAGTTAGATGTATTCTGGTGGAATTTACCAGAAAGAACAGCTTGTACCCTGAGACATGCTTTGGTGTGACAGCCCCCTCATTAGCCCCTACTTCTATAGTGCATTATTATCAAACATTGGATGGGACTGGGGCAGAGATGCAATGGCAGAATTGTAAGTCTGTTCCAGCTACTGAATTCAAGCATGTATTTCTACCACTCTGTCCCACTGTACCACTCTTATCAAAATTAAGTTTCAAAAAGTACATACATAGCAATAAATTATTTAATAATACAATAATACAATCATAGAAAAACTAAACATGTCAATCATGCAACAAATAACCCATTAACACAAACACCAATAGATCCAACAGTTTGATGTTAAGACTTAAAGTGATGTTACTGCTGAACCAAACATTTAGAAATACTTTATTTTTTATTACAAATACTTTCATTTTGCTATAAAAATTATTTGCCTGTGTTCCATAATGAATTTCTAACAAGTATATACCAACTTGATGCACTGTAGACTGTGCTTGTGGTTTTAGTAAACCTCCCTTTTCAAGGCATATAATCTCTTTTTCGACATCAACAGGAAGCGGTAGCATGATTCTCTGAACATATGATGCAGGTTAATCCTGAAAAAGCACTGTGATCATTGATCAGAGCTCATCACACTGTGCTATGTTTAATGAGACATGACTAATGATCAGTGGAAACATGAAGGAAAGCAGCCAACATTCACTAATTGAATCAGTGGCCTGTACATTTTACCAGCCAACTATGGAAGTAGGCCATCCAGGCTGGGGCAGGGCTCTCAGCATGGCCTGTGCCACATTTGTGTGTCAATACATGACATAGCAGACCAGCCGAGCAATACAGCACCATTATGCCCTAAACCTGAAAAGGCACCAAATTTAAATTTGTCCCTAGTGCCTGTGCTGTTTTTAGAGTATCACCTTGTAAAAGTAGCACAAAATCATAATCTGTTGTATTTGATTGATTTGCCGAGCATATCAAACACACAGTCCAAAAATGACCAGGGTTTATTAGAAAACCGCATATTTTATTACCATAGACATAATTATATGAGCAGGCAATTAGCACACATCTCAAAACATATTTGTTTATTTAGACGATGCGATTGGTTCTGTGTTCTTCTTTTTGTGCTGCTGTGTCCTCATTCACAGATGGTGCTGTATTCCAAACTCCCCAGTAGAGCACTTTATCACAACCTAGATCTTTGTATACATTTGAATAATTAAAAAAAAGAAAAAAAGGAAAAGGGCATAATCTAAATTAAAAATCACAAACCACAGAAGGAAAACAAAATATTGTGATTACATTGATAAATATTCGTTCCTTATTATTCTCGGTGTAATGCAGAACAATGTAGGTAATGATCGCCCTACATTATTTAGAACGTAGCTGGAGGGGTAGCTCGGCAGTCTAAGGTGCTGGGCTACTGCTCAGAAGGTCGGGGGTTCAAGACCCGGTATTGGCAAGCTGCCACTTTTGGCTCCAGAACAAGGCTCTTAATCCTCTGTGCTCCAGTTCTGACCCCAGCTTTAAAAAAACAAGCTTGGATATGCAAGGAAAGAATTTCACTATGGTGTAATGTGACAAATAAAGGCTATTCTACTTTGCAAATTAGTGATGAAAAATTGTTCATAAAACAGTGTTTAGGATTTTTTAGGACCGGCTTCAATTGTATTACAACTGGAAACCATTCAAACTATTCATTCCTTCATCTTCTACCGCTATATCCGATCTTCGGATCTGCGATCTCCCTCGGGTCACAGGGAGTCTGTGCCTATCTCAGGCGTCTATGGGCATTAAGGCAGGATACACCCTGGATGGAGTGCCAACCCATCGCAGGGCACACACACTCACATTCACACACACATTCATACACTAAGGACAATTTTCCAAGGTGCCAATCAACCTACCGTGCATGTTTTTGGACCGGGAGGAAACCGGAAGACCCGGAGAACCCGGAGAAAAAACCCCTGAGGCACGGGGAGAACATGCAAACTCCACACACACATGGCCGAGACGGGAATCGAACCCTGACCCTGGCGGTGTGAGGCGAACGTGCTAACCACTAAGCCACCGTGCCCTCTCATTCAATCTATTACATTTTCTTTTTTACCTCAAGACATGAAAAGTAACATTGCAGTCTGAATACACACAAGAGGGACACAATATCTTCCCTTATAAAGCAATGTTGGTTAGAATTGTTTATTTCAAATATGAATTAACCTGTTTTTGAGAGTTTAATGGAGTGGGCTTAAATGCCTGCTATTAGTTTAAAAACCTGGCTTGTTTTAGGCTTGTAAAAAAGTCCATTGAATTTATGCAGCCATTGAAATGTCATGTGACCACATGGCACCCTCACTGATTTGGTTAGTCCATTTGACTGTGTCTTGTTTCTAGCTTTGGACTCTTGCCCTTTTGTCTCTAGGGTTTCTATGCATCCCCAGAGTAAGATTCACATGGTTGGTCCAGCATTGCAGACTGCCACACAGGGAGACATCCATTAACCAGATTGGCAGAGAGCAATTGTATTCTAAGGCCTGGGTTTCCCACTGCTAGACCTGAGGTCTCAATCAACTGTGTCACAGAGGGGTCAGTAGCTACAGATTGGGGTTTTGTATTCCAATGCAATCAGGTTAGTAGCTACTGAGTTACAAAAGAATTTTTAAAAATTACACTTAATGTAGCTGTGAAAGATGATAGGCGTACAGGGTACCAGGAGCTCTGTCACGAGCTATTATTATTGCAGAGAGGTTTTGTGAAGTCTTACATGGACTCATTGAAAACCTGCCAGAATCCTTGAGATATTGTCTTGAGGTGTACAGATAATAAGCATCTAATATTCATTTGAAACTTTTCCCTTGAGATTTTTTTTATAATATTATGTGCTGTTGATAATGGGACATTCAAAGTCTTTGCAATCATTATTCAGAAATTGTTCCACAATATGTAAATGCATTTTTCTCATATTCTCATATTTCTCTGTTGATCTGTTGCCAATTAACCTTTGCATTTGAACAATTATTCTGCAGGTGTTTCTTTTTAGTAAAGCTTACTTTTGTTGCCCTATACCTAACGGATTTTGCAGCCATCAAACAGTACAACAGTTTCTCAGCCAAAACATTTGCTGTGTTTTCAATGTTCTTTTGTGAATAAAATATGGGATTTTCATAATCAAACAAAAACACATTAATAGTACATGTTATTTACATGCCATATAGTGCCTCGACTATTTTCGAATTGGGATTGGGCTTCTTTTACCAGCGTTCCTATGAAAGTATTTATAATAATACTTACACTGAAGTAGACTGAAATAATAATTACAGTCGGTCCTCAGGTTACCAAGGGTTGAAAGTGATTAATTAGTTTTATAACCTATTTTTTGTTGTTGCTTTCTTCTATTTCCAGAGCAATATCACATCAGCAACACCCCATTCAGCCCATCGGTTGGACTCTCACATCCTCAAAGCAACAACAGCTTGCCTGGTCTCACACACACCAAGTATTCCTCACTGAAGGCTGTTGGTAAGCGATTGAACGAAAATGGCCTGTTAGTCATGGGAATACTACAAACCCAGCCTATCTCTACTGAGCTATTTACATTTTAATCAACCCCCTTTGATGGTTATCTTGGAGTTCAGTTATCATTTATTTATTTGATTTAACATTCTGTGGCAACACAGAATTATATAAATCCTTTCAAAGCAGATTTACTTTCTTTTTGCAGCAGCAGGGGCATAACTTGGGGATATTAGGTTACAAACTTAGAGCACTCCTCAGACACCAAACTGTATTTACTGAAACCTGTCAAATATGTACTTGCGGATTGTAACAATAAATATCCATCAAATCGGCACTTATTCCCACGCAAAAGGAACCAGTGAGATACAGAGTACCAGATATAATATCCTGTATCTCTATAAGCATTTACATTTACATTTACAGCATTTAGCAGATGCCCTTATCCAGGGCAACATACAAATAGTGCTTTCTCCATCTAAGAATAAATTCATTCAGGTATGGTTGATACAAACTTAAGGTACACAATATGACAGTATTACTGAACTCTACTGAGTAATAAATACATATCTAGCACTTTCAGCAGATGGTGAAAAGAAAGACATTGTTCTTTAACCAATGAGAACAAATGGTTCATTCAGACCCCTTCACTCTTTTCAATTTTGTTATCTTCTTCTTCCTCTTCTAGCTGATACCGTTAGGGGTCACCACAGCGGGTGTGATCCGAATATTTGTTTTGGCACATGTTTTACGCTGGATGCCCACCCTAATAGAATACCGTCTAATTTATTTGTCACATACACGTTACAGCACAGAGAAATTCTTTCTTCACAGCTGCTTTGGAAGCTGGGCTCAGCCATGATACAGCACCCACTGGAACACAGAGGGTTAAAGGTCTTGCTCAAGGACCCAAGAGTGGCATCTTGGCACTACCGTGACTCAAACCCCCCGAATCTTCCAATCAGTAGCCCAGCACTTTACCCACTGTGCTACTTCCTCCTTAAAGCAACCTTCCCTATTTATCCTGGATTGGAAATGGTGCTAATAATGCACTGGCTTGTACAAACCTAATGGCTGGGTTTTTCAGTTTTGTTATGTTGCAGCTTAATAATACAATCATACAAATGAATATTCGAATATTCTTTTCCTAATTAATCTACACTCAGTCCTGGAAAAATGACAAAGTGAAAAACAAAAATATAAAAAGAGATGAATATGAGCGTGTAAAAACACAAAGCTCAGTTTATTTTCAGTCACCTGCTTTGCAAATCTTCTCAAGCTGGGTTCGGTTGGATGGGGATAGTTGAAGATAGTCATTTTCAGGTTTTTACAGAAACATTCAGGAGGATGTTCCCTCTGGTTGTCCCTGAGCCACTCTTTACTCTGTGCTTAGGGTTGTTGTCATGTGGGACAAGACTGACCAGTTGCCAAGTCCCTGCTGCAGCAGTGCTGCCACCATCATGTGTCAATTTTGCGATGGTTTTGGGCAGGTGATGACCGGGTCCGGTGCTTTCCTCACAACATAACATTTAGAATTAAGGCCAAACAGTTTAATCTTGGTTCCATCACACCAGAGAATCTTGTTCCACACAGACTGAAGGTAAATTAGTAGCCTTTAGGCATACTACAAGTGGATTTCCTTGTGGTTTTCACTGCACCAGGTGACCAGTACTTGGAAGAGCTCTGGTTGTACCACACTTTATCTTTTTGAGAATTATGGAAGTCAATGTGCTTTTTGGGAATTTTTAAAACATTTTTTTGTAGCCTTCCCCAAAAATCATGTCTTTGAGCTCTACGGGCAGTTCATTTTGAACTTAAGGCTTAGGTTTTGTTCTAATATGCATTATCAGCTGTGCGGACCTTTAAACAGAGGTGTGTCCCTTTACAAACCACGTCTAATCAATACATATTTTCCCCAAGGTGTAGAAACATCTCAGAAATGATCTTTGAAAAATGGGAGGCACCTGAGCTCAGTTTCAAGTGTTGTTGCAAATACATAAATGTGATTATGCATAAATAATAATAATGGGTTTTTTTATTATTATTTGAGAATACAGACAACATTATGGGATACACAGTATAGCTTAATGGGTAAAAACTAATTTGAATGAGTGTAGTATTAGGCTGTAACATACCATTGAAAAAAGTGAAGGGCGTCTGAATACTATACGAATGCACTATTTATATTTTTGATTGTTCAACAAAAATCGCAGTAGTGCTATTTTTAACTTGTAACATTTATTTTATGCTATAACATAAGCTGATATATTGAAAAACTTAATAAATAGGAGTAGAGTAGCGCGGTATCTGTTTTTAACTTATAACTGAAGGTCAAATCTATTTTACATCATTCATTCATTCGTCTTCTACCCGCTATATCCAATCTTCCCTCGGGTCACGGGGAGCCTGTACCTATCTCAGGTGTCTATGGGCATTAAGGCAGGATACACCCTGGATGGAATGCCAACCCATTGCAGGGCACACACTCACATTCACACCCACATTCACACATTAGGGACAATTTTACAAGGTGCCAATCAACCTACCGTGCATGTTTTTGGACCGGGGGAAAACGGAGAACCTGGAGAACATGCAAACTCCACACACACATGACCGATACGGGAATCGTATAGAAGTTCAATTATTAGTGTGGCTATATTTCTTCAAACATATCTCACCGTCTCTCTCTCTCTCTCTCTCTCTTTCTTTTTCTTAGCAGACACGGCTGGCAGTAGTTACTATAAAAGCTATCCACTCATGGACTTCTCTCATTGCCAAACTCTTCCGGCACCATTTCAACCAATCCCAGGGCACCAAAAAGACAAGTCCTATTTCCACCAAGATAAGCCCTACATGCACCAAGCTCTGCCTTCCCATGACATTCACCCTGCTATTTCCATTTCCATCCCCAGCGGCCAACTGGAGACGAGCTGCATTCGAAAGACCAGCACCCATCCGTTACACCTAAGCTCAAGCTTCACAGTATGCGACACTGCATCCAGACATGTGCATCGGCAGACTTCACACCCCGGACACCCAGGTCGCAGGCAGAGCTACGCTTGTAGGAGGCAGTACAGCATCGAGATGCTTCCTGAGCTTTTCTCACAGCCCATGTCCCACGAAAGACATTTGTCCTACCCTCACAAACACAAGAGCTTTAAAACCAACAGCAAAACAGAAGTCACTGTCTAGAAGTCCTCAGTTGCTTACATAAAAGTCTAATAATATGGCTCTCTTACAACAGCTGCTTAGGGTTCCTCCCACCTCAATAGTTCAGTCTCTGTCGTCTGGCCCTTATCCCTCTGCTACAGCTGTCCCATACACACAGCTGGGAAGTAAGTGTGTACACCAATGGTCAGCTCACAACAGTTGTGAGCTGACGATCATTTTGGGATTCATTTCTGAGAACAGCTCCGCCATAACGGTACACTTCATTCGATCAGGTGACATCACCAGGTCTCTTTCAAAGCAGCTTGGCACGTGAAACCGAGGGAGACTAGAATTTGTTGTTGTTCTTGCGTAAGATCTACTTGTTTTCTTTTTGCCACGTGACAGTGTTACAGACATTGCACTTACCGTAAATGAATATAAATAACGTCCTCAATCCTGTTCCCCTACTCTTATCTCAGCTTGCTCTTATGGACCGTGAGTCTGGAAAAACTGACACCCCGTTGTGATGCTGAGACGTTTTTTGTTTCTGAACTGATCTTACTCATCCTACTCTCAGCAAGGAAAGGCACCTCCAATTCCAATTCCCATTTGTTGAGCTTTTGGTCCAGAGCAATAATCTGGAACTGTGAAATCTCTGTCCCCCTATGCTTTAGCACAGCGATCTCACTAGACCTCGTGACAACTGTGACATTTCATGTTGCAAGGAAGGATGAGGAATCATGTCGGTCCATTATGAAGTATTACTTATGCAAAGGTGAAGTGGTTTTAGTTTAGAATTCCACCTTTTAACCTTCCAACTTATTGGTCTATTTCCATAATTAGTAGACTGTGTGTATCCATGTCCTATACAAATACTATTTTACCTGTTTTAGTGGACTAGAATGTCTCAGAATGATCCTGAAATTGAGAAATAGGCTGGTGGGGGAAAAAACGTGAAAGTTTTCAAGCACATTTTATTTACATCCTAATATTTTCTATACAGTATATACAATTTATAAAACATTTGTAGTATTCAGAAGCTGAATGACAAAGTGCTTCCAATAATCTCCTGTATTAGCATTTACTCAGACCTCCTAACTCTGTGAACATGACATTTGTGCACTTTTGTAATCTTAAATGTACATTATATTACATGTGAACAGTTGTAAGTGGGAGAAGGGGGTTTCAATTCTAGTTAACACTATTTGTTAAGAGACTGTAAGAGATGTATCCACATGTATTAATATGTTGTGTCGCACCCCACACTTTTAGAAAATGTAAATCTTTCAATGGTTCTTTGGTTGTCTGATTGGCGTTGTAAAGTTTCTCTGCCAGAAAGATTTCCAAGTAAAGCCCCGTTTTTGAACTTTAGACAACTTAATAATCCTGTAACAGAACTTTTATGAACTGTAGATATGTAATGCGTGTGTAAATGTATCTGTTATGCACAGTACATGCCAATAATATTGTTTATTTTCTTTTGATTTAAAGGGCTTTTCAGAACAATCAACAGTGAATATCTTGTATAAAACCCTATTAGCCAAAGTAATATCTGAAGGTACAATATTGTCATATTGACAATATTAACGTAGCAATTTAGAAAATACAAAAAGTGAAAATGCAATGCCACAAAAACAGACGGAATGGAAGGGGATTTTGTGCTAAAGTTTAGTAATTGGTCTGAAAATGTCAAAAGAAGGGCAGCACACAGTGCAGTGAATCGTGTAACAAAATCAATTTTGCTCTTAAAAGGTCAGATCTCTGCCTAATACCTCTCCCAATGCCTAAATACCTGTTTGAATACTACAGACATTTACTCAGTAAAGAATGTAACAGTCTGGGCATTCCTGTGCAGAATGGGAACTCAAACATATATGTAGAACACATTTCAATCATGGTTATCGAAGATATACACAATATATAAGCAAGAAAGTTGTTACAATATTTGTACATTGCACTAGAATTAACAGTTTAAAATTTCTTTAGATCCCTGAAAGATTCTTTTATATTTAAACTGAACGGTGGGAAACGAACGACTAAGATTCATATAAATATTTCCCCTGCATGACAGTTCTGAGCTAATTGTTGTATTCTAGTGCACAGACTTCTGTGTCGGCATTACAAAACACACATTCTCGAGCCATGTCTGTTGTTTGAGTAGGCAAAAGATTAAAATCTGTAATATCACCAGTCCTTAAGCACGAAGCGTATTTACAAAGTGGCTACACAAATCAAATATGATGTAGGGTTAGAAATAGAATATTGCATGGTGGCCTCTGCTGGTCACCTAAGGTACTGCAGAAAACGAAAGGCGCTCTAGCGTTGAACACTTATACACAGAGAATGCAAGATTCTCACGCACAAAAAAATAAAAGCCAAAATTCATTTTACATCATTTATTTTTCTGTTGTTTTTTTTTTTCTTTTTAAAAAATAACAATTTCAGAAATCTGAATCCCAAACCTGTCATCCAGTAGCTCAATGTTCAATCAGATAAGAGAAAGGCCTTTGTCAATAATAACATGTACCTCAAATACAGCAATGCATAGAGTAAGGTGTACATCACCAAACCCAGTTCCCAGCAGAGTTTGTTCGATTGGTGGCTTCCTGAGACCAGAACACTAGTCAGGACAGCATAAGTGCAAAAGTTGAAAGCACTGGCGTTTTGGAAACCATTCCAATGCCAGCCTTAGAAATTAGGTAAAAATTCTAGGTAACTATTAGGTAATCTCTCTGCTGAATCCTTCTTCCCGTCATGTGCCCATGTATCCTCAGGGAAAGTATGGTGGAGTGACAGCGATATGGCATTAGGGAGGTAACCCACATAGATAAACACTGGATAAAGACGGAAAATCCTGACATTCCAAAACTGCCAGAAATCATGAATACTTATTTATTCAGGACCGTGCGCAACCAGCTGTGTGCGTTTAAAACCCTCATTACATATTCACCAAATCAGCTGGTGCAGCCATTCAATTTGGAGGTGAAAAATGCTTGGGGGGGTGTTAATACATTAGTTATTCTTTTGGACATAATGATGAGTTCACTGTACCGTGTTTATATTTGGTTGAGGGTATATGGGGTAATACTCAGTGCTTTAGAAGACTTGCTAAACAAGTGAATGCTTAAATATCATACACCAGTTTAAAAGATTTTAGCATATGAAACAGCATGTCTGCTGGAGTGTGTGTGTGTGTGTGTGTGTGTGTGTGTGTCTGTGTGTGTTTTTGCGCGCATGTGTAAAGGCTGTACACTGTATAAGAGCAAAGGTGCTAGGTTGCATTGTATCTGCCAAGCGTTTAAGACCAAAGCTACAAACAAGAGTCCCAGTGGAGCTGCAGGTCTGAACTGTCCAAAAAGTCTGCTGAGAAAACACTGGGAGGAGTGTGTGTATTCAGAGGGACTAGGATTGTCCCTCCTGTGCTGCTCCCTCCTCCCATGGACAAGTCCAGCCAGTCCATACCATCAGGCACAGGGTCTTCAAAGTCCAGGCTGGTAGGATGAGGGGAGAATCTCAGCTCACTGGTGTCCATTGGGGAATGGGGGTGATCCAGAATACTAGAAGTGCTCAGCATTTGGTTGTAGAGGTCATCGATCAGCGCCAGCGGACCATCAGGTTCCACGCCAAGCAGCGGCGATCCCGTGGTGCTCTCCAGGAAGTCCTCCAGACGCCCGCTGCCTGAAAAGGACCGGTGATGTGTCTCGGGGGGCTGATCAGAAGGGGTGGGGTCAGCTGGAGGAGTTGGTGGGGATAGATGAAGTGGAGATGATGGCGGAGAGGGGGGGTTGGAGTGCAGCTCTGACAGAGAAGGGTCTGGGTTGGCCTTGAATCCTGCTGAGATTTCTGGTTCAGGTGCAAAAAGAGGCGAGAAAAAAACAAACAAAAAAAACAGCAAACAACAAGAGTCACTGAGATGTTGAAATCTGAGATAGTAAAGTGTGTTCCTGTGTTGCATTTCCTCTGAACTGCATGACCATGTAGATAAAATTACATAATTACATAAGTGATCAAAGGAAGATGTTACAACGGTACAGCAACACACAAAGTATATTTTCTCCTTCTTACATAACGTCATTGATGCCACAAACAACCATCTAAATAATCTAAATATAAAGAGCAATTTCAAGCTTTTAGCATTTTTTTTGGAATGTGGACAACATGCCACTAGAAGTGTGTTCTCTACAAACTTTTCGATTTCACTAATCACACATTTGTATAAAAGAAAGCGTTCATGTAGAATTGTATAGGGCAAGCATATGAGCGTATCTCATAACTAAGTTTTTACTTACCTCCACTTTTAATGAGAATGTCAAACAAATCGTCTATATGGTGATTGTTGGAGCCGTTCTCCTGTAAGAGCAAGAACAACGATTTAATCTCTAGCTCTCTATCAACATCAAGAGAAGTGAAAGAAATTCGACTAAAGTATAGCAGTGGAGCAGACAAAGTAGATGCAGATGAAAAAGGTGCAAAGAATGTCATACTTTGACATGATAGGGGTTATGGGATTCCGGTTTTGGAGATGGAGGAGTAAATAAAGTGTGTCGGTCAAAGCTTGGACACATCTCCCCCTGCAACAGAGGGAGAGCATGGTGGAAACGGAAAAGGAAAGATACAAAAAGGAGGAGATGAGATGTGGAAATTGGAAGCGTTAAGATGTTTGGAGATTATGAAATGCCCATATGGCTGGATTGGATAAAACGCTACCTTGAGTGAAGTAGGGGAGTTGGGCTCGATGAGAGGGTGGAGCGCTTCACTTTGAAAAAATGGATGGAGACTGGGTGGGGCGGACACTGACTGACTTGACTCCTGAACAAACGGAGTTTGCAAGTGCAGTCCTGCCTTTTGTACCTAGAAACAAAGTTAAGGCTCATTATATACTACAATTAATGTTCAAAAGACATAATAGTAAAAATTTTTACATGACCATTAGCAGTCTGTATTCTGAGTCGACTTAAAAGCTGTAGCGATCAAATATATATTCAGCAAACCGTTGTTAAATAAATGCAAATTTTGCTCACTTTTGAAGTGGGCTGTTTAACAGGAGCAGTTTGTTGGGACTGCCGGGATTTATTCACTGGATGTGCAGCCACATTATCCGATTGGCTGGGGAGCTTGACGGGTGAGGACTGCATTCTCTGAAATAAATCATGGCGAATGAGTGAATCTATTTAACATCATATAAGCCACAAATCCATATTTGAATGGATTCGTACAAATTACCTGTAGGGTGATGCGTCCATTCGGTTTAGGAGATTCACTGTTCCGGTTATCCACACTGTTATTGGTAAGTGCAATGAGGTAATGGTTGCCATTGCCATCAGTGACAAGAGTGGGTGCTGGATTAGCTTTAAGAAGATCCAGTGGGAACGATGTGGTTACTTGAGTTCCAGTTTGTTGGTTGACAAACACTTGGGATACCTGATAGGAAAAAAAATAAATAAATCATAGATTAAATTTGTTAACCGGATGCTAATTAAAGCAAACACAAAATAAAAAAAAAAACATATAATTCGGGTGCTTTCAATGTTCTAGACTGTGGTTTACCACAGACATTATAGTAGACAAGTTACTAGCAGATATACAACTTGTGCACAATGTTGCGAAACATTTCTAGACGACAAACAAATAAATACGCCTAATTTTTAAAACTTAGAATCACTGTTTTATGAACGTAACAGTTTTTACTTAAATGCCGAATTAGCCTGAATCAATCCATTCATTTACATATATACAGAACACAAATACTAATGTTCATAATAAGCCATCGAAGAAGTGTTGCCAGATTTTAGAGAAGTGATGCATCGCCGATAATTCATAAACGCCTTTTATACCAGTTGTTTATTATTTACTATAACCTGACTGACCTGTTGTGTCTGTAACGGCTGTTGTTTCTGCTGCTGCAGTTTTTGAGGCCTCTGCTGTTTCTTTTGATTGGCCTGTAGCTGTTTTTGCTTGCTTTGCTGAATAATGAGCTGCTGCAGCTTCTGTTGTTGCAGTGCCGGCGGCTGCTGCTGCTGTTTCGACTGCTCTGACTGTATTTGCTGCTGCTGTTGCAGCCGATGGATCTGCTGCAGTTTGAGCAGTGTCTGCTGAGAACATTGTGTTTGCATCTTTCTCTGTGGTGATGCCTGTGGCTCTACTGATATCTCCATGTCCTCCTTTGCTTCCTCTTTTATCTTCACACCCTCTCTGCTGGCCAGGGCTACTCCTTCAGTCTTAACCGTTATTTCCATTCCCTCTACGGCCGAGCCTCGTTTGCCCTGTTCGAGCTGTGAGCGCAGAGTCTCCACGAGCTGCTGTTTCTGCCTTAACATGCGAGTAAGCTGCTCAATTTGCTTATCCTTCTCTTGAAGCATCTGGTCTTTGTCCAGCAGTGGTGCTGATGGTGCCAGAGTGGATGCTATTGGAGGCTCCTGAGGCTGCGGATCTAGAGAAGTGACAGCACTGGGCAGGAACATACAGCATGTTGATTTCCCAAGAGGCTCCTCTTTAACAGGGGACGGATGCTCTGAGGATTGGTGCAGACTTAGCTGAGTGAGAGGGGAGCTAACCTATATAAAAAACAATATACCTCAGTGTTAAGAAGGAAGAGCAGCAGCTTTAATCATATACTAATAAAGGACACATTTCAAATTATATGTTTCAGTTCATATTTTCAAGTCCACTATGGAACAATAGTACAATTATGAAACAAAGCTATAAACACTTCCTAAATAGAAAACAGAACCAACCATTTCTCCAAACACATCCCCATTACAACTGGTCTCATCAGCACTCATTCCAGCCACGGAGCGTTCCGATGGTGTAGGAGATACAGGAGGAGAGGAGCTTGTACTGTTGAAGCGTGTGATTTGGGGCAGGGCTACAGATTGGATGCCACCGCTCACTACCACTGGATAGGCTGCCACCTTCCCAGTGGTGTCTTTAGACAAGCCAGGGACAGAGGTGGTGGCCTGAGCTGCCACTTCCTGAGGTGGAACTTGAATTGTCTTCACATGTCCAGTGCCTATTGCTGATACTGCTGCACCGCCATTCTGTTCCTGGTAGTTCTTCAATCTCTCTATGAGGTCATTCTTAGTGCCAGACACCGTCAACCCCCTCAATTTCAGCTCCTGTTTAAGCTCTGCGACCTGAAATAAAAATACATCAGTAATGTACTGACCTTTATAACGCACTGTAAAACTTGCAAAACATAAAAGTGGCTTACTTTGAATTCGTCCAAGTTTGCAGGCAATACTCCTGGCTTGGCCCCTACTGCCACAGGCTGGTTCGACCGATTAGCTCCATTTTGACTGGATGTGGCAGCAGATGTGGAAACTGATCGAGACGGGGAAGGGCCAGAAGTGGCTGTTTGTTGCTGCTGCTGCTGCTGTTGTTCAGAAGGAAGTCTGCAAATAAAAGGATAGAAATGTAACATCCGTGCATGCTGTGGAAAGGGTTCTTAATCTACATCTCCCTGAAAAATATAATCTCAAATTAAAAACTCACTTTGGTGGAGCAGGCAGGATGGTATGATAGTTGTAGTGCTGTTGCTGCTGGCTAATGATCTGGAGCTGGAGGAAGAGCTGTTGTTGGTGGAGGATCTTGGCATAAGACGAATCCAGTTGGGGCGGGGGCTCACGGTCATTCTTCTGATCAGGAGGAATGTACTGGTGATATTTGAGCTTCTTCACCTTAGGTTTGTTTTCTTTAGGCTTCTTAGTCCGCTGAACAGAACGGTCAACACTCGACTTTGAGTGGGACTGCTGCAGTTACAACAAAGGAAAAATGGTTACTGTGGCACATATGGGTAGGGGAAAATAATATTGGGAAAATGCTAAAGAACAGATGCACTTAGATGTGTTAGCAATAGCTGTTACTGACTTTGGCAGATCCTGTAGGAGGACGAGCACATGCAACCACTGAAGTTCCATTGGTCAGGTTTTGTGGAGAAGACGACCCTGGTTCATTAAGCAGTGACGGTGCAGGCTGAGTGAGGAACTGAAAATGAGAATTTGTGTGTTAGCTACTTATCTATATTTATTCATGCCCCTCCCCCCTCCTCCTCAGTCATGTACTAAAATATCAACATGCAACATTTAATATAAAGCTAAATGTAAAGACGACAGACGTGGAGGTACCGGTGTGGGTGAGGGATTTCTGTTCAGATTAAGCATATCCGACGGGGAGTGCTGAGGAACAGAGCCAAGTGGAGAGTCCTGACTGCCTGGCTGTTCAGGAGATAGGCAATCACTGCTGTCCTCATCCAGTGAGGAATTCTCACCCTTTGGAGAACCTGATCCTGTACAAATGTATTAATGTATTAAGGAGTATTTTGATATTTGAATGAAACAATGGCGAGAGTGCGGTGTGTTGTCTGACCTAAAAGTGGCGGCACCGGCAGGATATTCTTGTGGATGAGCTCAATAGGGCCAGGCCGATGAGAGATTTTGTCATTGAGGTCATCAGCGAGGCGGGCTCTCTTTAGTTTCAGTTGTTTGGCCTGCAGAGAGGGTTCCACTGATGTCTCTGCGAATGGGACAGAGGCAAATTATAGAACCTATAAACAGACCGAATGTCAGCAAAGTCACCCCGATAATCAACTTTTGGAATTTTTACGATATTCAATTAGTTTTTTTTAGATTGTATTGAATTTGACATATTTTGAAAAATTTAATTGTTTGTTTAGTTTAACTTAAGTTCATCTTAGCTGAGAAATTTAGTAGCAGCAAAGAATATCCCTTAAGGCACAAAGAGAAAAAGTTGACACAAAGTTTTATCACTAGCTGTCTGAACTTACTTACCCTCCAATATGTGCATCCTCACCAGCTCTGACCTCTCTGGCCGAGACCTGATCTTTCTCTTTAAATAGTCCTCAGTCTAGAGAGAAAAGACGCACATTCAGACAGATTCATGTGACCTGCTTGTACAAACCCTAGAAGTAATAACAAGAACATTCATTTCTAATTTAGATTTTTTTCAAAACCCAAAACACTGGGTCTATAAAGTTACTTACCCGTGCTCTCTCAAGGCTTTTTCTCTGCTCATGAAAGGCAGCAGGACTCTTTAGTGCTGTAGGCAGAAAAAGGTATGCTCACTCTTTCTCTGTACAGTAACATTTGATATTGATGAAAACAGTGAAAGCAGAACCGACTGTTTTATAAAATATCAGATCAGTTTTGCACTCAGAATGGAACCTTTAACAGGAGAACTGCTGCAACACACTAACTAATTGTGCAAAACAAGATGCTGAAAAGCCAACCTTTGGCAACTCCAGCGGTAAAGACTATTAGAACGGTAAAACAAATGCTTGCAGTTCAAAGTGCCTGCCAGCATTGAAGAACATGCCAAAGAAAATCATTCAGATATAAAAATTCAAATTTCTCAAAATATTCCTCTAAATATTCAATTATACCGAATGCTAAAAGATACCGTGGCAGTTACATGTTGTGCAACAAGTACCAATTTGGTAACAGCTGATGATTTCCTCACAAAGAGGGCTAGACACTGACCCAAAAGCAGTGATCACAATTAACCCTGTGTGAAGGATCCATGGTAGCACAGTCTCTTTTTTTAGCATGAGTTGATGCATGAATACAACATGACAGCTGAAACAGACCCTCCCAGCACCTGTTGTTTGTCTCCAACTTTTTTCTTTTTTTTAAATAATTATTTTAATTACTTTTGAGCAAGTGGTAGCCCCCCCCCACACACACACACACAGTTTGGACTTCATGGCAGAAGGGAACTGTTTGAAACTACAGCATTGTTCATTAAATTAAGTTACATTACAGCATGCATGTGTTATGGAAGCCATTTTTGGCTTTCGCTGCAATACAGTTTGCGGCAACAGCACTTCCTCCTTTGCACAGATAGGAAGAACAGTGTGAACAGTGTGCCTCTTCTTGCCGTATGAGTCGAACCCAGAATACGGAAGTGGAGACTAAGGAGGAAGCGGGACCGCTAGATAACACATGTAGGCCTTTTCATAATGACTGAGCTTGTAATGATACAAACTTGTAAGCTCGGTCAAAGACATAAACATACACTCCAATTTGCTTAAATCAGCCCTGAGCCGCAAATAATCATTTCAGACTTGTTGCATACAGCTATAAAAAAAAAAAACACGAGCTACAGTGAAGTGTATAACTTACATTTCACAACAGATTACTTCATTATTTACTAAAAGATCAGTATGTTAAATCCTGGCAAAGTCGAGTCACCTGGCTTTTTGAAATAATGCTATAGAAGTCTAAGCACTAGCAATTGAAGTCTTGCATCACGGCTTCACTTAAGCAATTGTAAAACCCTTCCTAGTTTATGTATGCTGAAGTATTGAAAATAGGCCTGAATAATTCTTCAAACCTGAAAGGATGACAATGTGTATGTAAAAAAAAGTCTTGTTAGCATGCTTTCGTTAGGGTTGCTCGACACAGCGCATGACAACATAACATGCCTGCACGGCGGACATTTTCGCGAAACAAACAGAATCTATGTAAAACGATGTACAGGACTATAACGTATAAAGAGTACGGTTGAACGGCAGAGATTGGAGGTAAAAGACTTACGCGGCATGATTCCTTGGCTGACGAGCTCCTCTCGTGTCCTCCTCTGCTGTAGTTTGATTTGGAGGACTGCATGAGGACAGAGGAGCAGCGTTAGTCACAATAAATACAACTAACAATCACATTAGATTGGCAAACGTTAAAATGTTTCGCTCCCGATCGGATTTTTCAAATGCAAGTCTTTTGATATTGGCTACACGTCGTCTGATATGCATTGCTGTGTGTGGCTGTGGCAACATGCAGATGGGAGGGACCATAGCACTCTAGGCTGTTTGCTATTACACACTTCCTGTTTCCAAATGTTCAACTTTTGTTTGATTCAAAAAAGTGGACCATACAGTGCCAAAAACAGGAGAGTTAAAGTTGAAAACAGGAACATATGGAGTACTGGCACAAGTGAGAAGAAACTTCTCAACAAACGTCAAAACAAGGAATTAAGGTACACAGCACTTACCATCTGTTTCAACCATAATTAAGCTTCAGTGTGATTCATTGTGTGTCATTTTTGTGACATTTACTCAAAATTACGCAAGTAACAGACTCACCAACCCTTAGTCCTTTTAGCACAGGAGAAAGTGATCACACAAAAAGAGGATGTTTCTCCCAATAAAATCAATCCACCGTTTGATGTGGAATGATTAGTGTAGATGTTTATGAACTAAAATCTCTTGACCACATATGTAGAATTGGCAGATGGGTAGGAGATCGAATGATGAAGATCATTGTACAAACCCTAGGGTAGAGAGACTTCCTCTCGTCTCATCTTCTCATACGTTCAGCTTTCAATTCCAGATGTGTTTGATAACTTGTAAGCATGTTCCACTCATGCGTTAACTCACCCATTTGAAGTAATTAAAAATTTTACTGTTAGATTTAAATAGTTACTAAAGCTAAGTCTCCCAAACTCTGGTATTAACTTTGACATCCCTAATATGAATGAATGTGTGTGTGTGTGTGTGTGTGTGTGTGTGTGTGTGTATATACATATGGCTTCGATTTTATTAACAGGCGGTTAATTTGTAAACGAACAAGATGTGGTCCTCTGGGCCCTTTTCAACCCTAACCCTAACCCCATCACCAGTTTATATGGAAAGCAACCAAAACCAGAATATAATTCTTAAAGGAGCCACATACCATTAATTAAACAATTAAAAGAACCACTAAAGAAATGTACATAGAAATGAATTAACAAGAAATTAATTGTTTTCATTAAACAATACCATATTTTGATAATTATTTGTGGCTGCATTTAGGTTTAAATACATTTATTTGTTGAGATAAAAAGCATCTGACTAGTCTCCCTTCCCCATAGATAAGTGCCTGATTATGATGAAATAAGAATACACACAAACATATACAATAGATAATTCTGCAACTCCTTTAAGATACTGTTTTAGCTTGCAATCAATTGCTCACTTTGTGTGTGTTTTTTTGTGTGTTTTCACACAATTCTGAGTAAAGATTGCTGTGTGTGAACATCCCAGGAGATCTGCAGACGCAAACCAATCCATCTGCCACATCACTGCGATCACACTTTCTCTTCATTCCTTTTGTTTGAAGTTCATGAGGTCTACATGATTTTGTGCATTATGATGCTGTCATATGATTGGACAATAAAATAATTGTAAGTGGTGCAGGCATTCCTACAAAAGTGGAGTGGGTCCATACACAAAAAAAAGATCACACATTTCTGATAAGGCTGATATCCTTGGTGGAATATGTGGCCAGACATGCTTGTCATTCTAATGCAATGACATCATCACAGTCATGCAGTTGATGTTTACTGATCAGCTGTTCTGACCTTCATATACACTATCATGGGGTTTAGTGCTGGGCTTTATTGAGCAACAATACCATTCACTCTCTGTACTGTATACACACACACTATGCAACGGTTGAAGGCCAAACCATACCAAACAGCGTCCAACACAACTGACTGCAAAGGATACTTTTATGATCATAAATAGAGATAGCCATCATCCCATTGGTTAAATTTTATCCACAGTCCCTTTTGAATTGGAGGCTTTGTTTTTTTTGTCCCACTGTTATTTTCTGTCAACCAAGTTGTGTCTTCTTAGTTTCATGTTCCCCTCCTCCTACCAACACTATTTCTGTTCCACTAAACAAATCAGCAACAAATCAGAATCCCAAACCTTGGAGGAAAAGCAAATTGCGTCTCTCAATCATGAAAACTTAGTAGAACAGCTCTTTTTTATAATAAAGAGGGAAATCTACAAGAACAGCATTACCAGTGGACCAGGCAGTACCGACTTCAATATCTGCAGAAACCTAGGCTATAAAGGCCTACAGAACGAAAGCATCAAGGTTCCAAACTTGCCAAACGGGTTAATCGCCAAGCCTGCCAGTTGGTGAGCTCAATTAAACAAGACTCTTGCACTCAAAGACCCTGACCAAGCACAACACATAGGTCAAGCCAGCACTAACTCTTGGCTCCGTATGACGAGTATAAATATCAGAGGAATGAGATTTGAGATCTTACAGTAGACCTCGAGTTAAAAAAAAAACCCCACACATCTTATAGTCATCAACTGAATGAAATTCACACGTATTTAAATGTGTCAAAATGGGAAAATGCTATGGACCCTTTCTCTAGTTCGACGACGTTTGAATTTTTAAAAAGAAAGTGAAAGAATGGCCATACCTTCTTTAAGGCTATGATAAGCATGTCTGTCGAAATCCAGCCTCAGAGGCTGTTTATCTTGATCAGGTTTGTTTGGTTGCGCCTCAAAAGAGGCTGCATCAAAGTGGAAGCAATGGTTGGTGTCCAGCATGACTGAATCCAGCATTGATGATACCGATCCTGCTATGGTCTCAATTTAGCACGGAGTCTAAGAAAGTAGGAATCAGAAACCAAGATCACAGCTGTTTTCCTGAGGTGTGAAAAAAAAACGCATTTGCAGGGGCGCGAAACAGAAAAGGCTTCCTTAATGATTATATTCGTTCGTTACCACTGCAGAAGAATCAGTGATTAAGAAGTTCTCACTACAAATAGCACCCAAGTTCCACTTCTGTATTGTCAAAATGACCACCCGCCTCAGCTTCTCCTCTGACTTTCCTCTTTTCTTGTAGCAGGGGCGAATGACAAATATCCAAACTATACGCTGAGGTGCTACCCATAAATTACATCCAGAGAACCCAGACAAAAAAGTGTGATGCAGCAAAGAGGAAAGGGACATGCTACCAGCGACAGAAGCCTGCAATCACACCACCATTTGCTCTCTCACAACACACATACGCATAGGAAGAGAAGAGATTACCGAGTGTCAGTGACTGCACTGTCCACTTCAGCTGTTGCCACTCGTTCACTCATTACAACTTGCAGTCTGTGGCCGATATCAAATTACACCAACCAAAACTAAACCCGAAACCCCTACATTACACGGACTAAAAACAAGGACTTTTGGCAAAACTATTAAACACCTTCATTTCGTCATATTTTCCATATTATTACATTAGTGATTAAAAAAAAAGACCTCAACTGACCTATAAAAAGGGTTTAAAAAAAGATCGAGTAGTCCTCTTCCAACACCGGATATTAATGGGCTGTTCATATTTCAAGAGGTGCTTACAGTCTGGGATCAGGTTTTTCCTCATTATGTGGCATTGTACAGTAAAAGACAATTTCCTAGTAAATGACCGGAAGAATGTGAGACAATGGGAATCTCCAATGACCTTTGTGCTCCTGCCATGGGATAAGGTGCAGGAGATTTTTTTCGAGGAGCGTTTCCAGCTCTTGACAAGCATCCGTGTGTGTATTCTCAATCCTGTGTAGCTCCTGCAAAATTCACCCCTCCACCCTTTGGGTCCTCTCCCAGTTTTAAATAGTATAGACAGCTGGCCGAAAGACTCTATATTCAGCTTAGTATCACCTGTGCAACCACTGGATAGAATTACTCACAGATATTCCTATACTAAGACACTCACAATAAGGCTAACATACGTTTACGCGCGCAACATGTGCAGGTTAAAAACAAAAGACACAGCGGATCGACATGACACACTTATTTATAAAAGTGTCACTTTTTTTTTTTCAAGCAGAACTCCTTCACGCTGTGAACTACACTGCAGGGTTTTGCGGTAAAAGCTAAACAAAAATAAGAAAGACAATTAAAATCACTGGTGTCTAAAAAAAATGGTGATAAAAAAAAAAAAAAAACCTAGATACATTTGGGTTGTCGTCATATGGACAGGAAATATACCGCTATACCATAGAATGGAATTCTTACTCTGTCCAGATGTCTGCAGTGTATAAAACTGTTATTCATGCCAAGAGAGGATTATTTAAAGAAAATAAAAGTTTAATATTTACATCTACATATCTGCACTGTAAGCCAGACTAGCAAATTCTCTTCAGTAATAAGGTCTTTATTTGATATGCCTATCCACATTAGACCCTTTTCTCCAAGGAGAAACTTTCGCAACTACTGAAAAGTCTATTCATTTCAAAATGCTCAGCTAAAATTATTATTTTAAAACAACCTAAAGCTTATAACACTACGTTATAAGGTAAAGTGAGTAAATGTGAGGAATCAGCTAGAAACGCATGAACTCTATGTTCTGCATAATGCAGAGAATAACAGTTAGAATACAGCAGACGGACAAGAATACATGCATCTGAAATGTTGCATACATTATATACTTGTTACTTATACTATTGTTTGAGATTAATCAAGCAGGTCTGCAATTAAATGCAGCACATGTATCAAGCACTTCCTGCCTCTTTACTGCCCCCTTTTGTTTCTGCCTTCTTAAAAGCACCCCTAAAGGTTTCTCAAGTTGGGTTAAACATTCATTCATTCATTCATTCATCTTCTACCGCTTTATCCGATCTTCCTCGGGTCACGGGGAGCCTGTGCCTATCTCAGGAGTCTATGGGCATTAAGGCAGGATACACCCTGGATGGAATGCCAACCCATCACAGGACACACACACATTCACGCACACATTCACGCACACATTCACGCACACATTCACGCATGTTTTTGGACCGGGGGAAACCGGAGAACCCGGAGAAAAACCCTCTGAGGCACGGGGAGAACATGCACAAACTCCACACACACATGACCGAGACGGGAATCGAACCCGGATCCTGGCGGTGTGAGGCGAACGTGCTAACCACTACGCCACCGTGCCCCATTGGGTTAAACATGTTCATATAAATTACTTCCAAAATAGAATCTTAGATATTTAGTGCATACATTTTTTTTTTACAGCTGTTTACGTCGCAGCCCTGAATAATGAATTATGCTTTACTGAACATCTGAATCATGTTTGCAGTGCTCGATACTAGGGTATGGCAGAGCACATACTCAAATGTAGCCTTCAATTTAAGGTGTTGCAAATGAACTCATACCAGCCCATGAGTTGCTCACAAGCCCTAACACAACACCTTGACCAAACACAGCAATAAATAGGAAACAAAGTCCACTGGTGCCACAGGTTCAACGTAACACAAAGAACAATGACAAGGCAGACAGTAAAAAAAAAACCCTTATTGTCTATTATGAGTAATGCAGTATAATGGCTGCAAGAGTCATTACTGATTTATTGTTTTATTAATATGCTTGCTTCTGCAAGTTATCGGGGAAAAAGCTACTGTTGTACAACAGAAAGCTCATGTTCACACATCGGTCAAATCTGAATTTAGCGCTCAATCATGCATCGCATTGACAGCCACATTACTAATACTGAAACACTGCTGAATAAGTGTTAGTTACCTCAAACTCTGTCTACAGAGTATAAACAGTATTCTTACTGTGACAAAATGGGCTGTCCTGGTCAGCTTTTTAAGTGCATTAAACATTCTAATAAATCAAGCCACATAATTCGCTAAATTCCACTCTACATTGTGTATTCATCTAAACATTCCTCCCTGTTTTCTTCTACATGCACGCTTTGTTTTCCTGGCCAGGTTGTCCTGTACTGAGGAAGGAAAGGGAGTTCATTGACCCCGCTAACACACACACAGGGCTTTAACCTGACATCATGCTGAAATATGCAATTTCCTGAAATCTGTTCATCCCATGTAAGATGGTGTACAATAACAGTACATATTTAATGCCTACTGCTGTGCTGTTTCTACTTCACTCTACTTCTGCATTTATCTTCACATTATCATTAGAACCTTGAAAAAAATGAGTGTGCGTGGCAACTAAAAGTGCAGCAGGCTATCGATTATGAAAGGTTGAATATAAATTGCACACTATAAATATAATTCGGCTAATAAATATATGTACTCACAGACAACCTGAGATGAACAATCTGAAATGAAGAACATAATTCACTGTGCATCTGCAGTCCAAAAATGCTCTTACCAATCATACTCAATAGTTAAAAAAAAACACTTAAGCTCCACCACTTGTCAAGACTAAAACCAACAAGCAGCGCTGCCCACTCTTTCTTAAAGGACATTCAGTTACATTTGACTATGCATTAATAGAAAGGTCATAACATTAATAATAAATAAAAAGTTGAATACTGTACAGTATAGTTTGTACTGAGTGGACTGAAGACAGATCATTTGAAAGTGTTTCTAAACCAGACATTCCCTTTATTATTCATACCATCATTACATACAACAGCCAGAATTATATGCGAGTCTTGGTCTCTGGGTTGAAAAACCAAAATAGTTCACAAATGAGAGACAATTAAGTGTTTCAACTTGTTTCTGAAAAGCTGCTTATTTTAAAGGCTCTTTATCTGCAGTAAATAGGTAGATGATAACTGCTTAACAGAATCTCACTCTTTTCTACTGATGAACTGCTACAGTACAACAATCACCATTAGAATTTAGCATGAATTTCCAGGATACTTTCAGTGTTAATTAATTGCTGGTGACAGACACTGTGCTGCAAATTCAGAAGATGTATTTTATAATGAGGTCATTGGAAGATAACGATCCCTTAATACCTACCACATTATTAAAATGTATGCGTACGGGATAGAAAAAGTAAGTAGATCAAAACGAGCATGAAAACGTGTTCACTCTAGAATGCCGTGTTCAGTATGGCCGGTTTGACATTTTGCTTAGTATATGAGCAGCAGGTCTTATAATCCTCAATCCAGCTGTTCTGGATACATTACTTCTACTTTGTATAAATAAAGTAAATACACTTTGTTTTAGCACTTAAACGGTGCTAAATTGGTCAATGAATTGAATGCATATCATTCAACTTTTAAATACATTGATCTAGTGCAGTATGTTGAGAATTGTTGTTTGCAAGTTTCTCAGCTTTGGTTTGTACTTCTGCACTTGAGAAACGTGTGAGATTGAGGTAATAAAGCACATTCTATAACTCTGGTATATGATTGTTCCATTGGCTTCTGTTCAGCAAACCAAAATAGAAATCAAGCAAGTCAAAGCAAGTCAATCCCCTAGTGCACTGCGTATGTGTGTGTGCGTGCGTGTGTCAGGTAGATTTTCAGCCATTTTGCATCATTCTACAATCAGTGTCATTTTGGAGAGACATGGTGTGATGAGGCTGACCTGCATTCGTGCACAGCAACGTATCTTGCAAGTGTAGATAAGAAAGATCTTCTGTCTCTCATTCTGCTCTTTCGCCTTCCTACTCTATCCATCCCACTCCATTATGAGTTTGCTTAAGCATGCCAGATCTGGAGTCCATCATACAGTGTTACATAACATAGAAAACCACATCTCAGGGGGAAAAAAAAAAAAAAAAAAAAAAAAAAAAAAGAGCAGACAGCCTGCCGTGATCTCCTTTCCACTATCTCTTGTAAAACCACGCTCGCTCGGCATTCGATATATATATATAATAGATATAGTACACTTATATATATATATATATATATATATATATATATATATATATATATATATACACACACACACACACATACACACACATTACTTTCTAAAATACTCCAAAATAAAAATTTGGAAACCTTTATATGGTGCCATTAGATGGCAATGTTTTATATCAAATTATGTTCTGTGAAAAAAAAAAACAAACGTCAGCGAAATTTATGCGCACGTTCTAGTCAGATGAAAACACTGACCAGATTTTGTATAAGAAACAGCAAAAATTTCAGCTATTTAAACATTAATAAATGATTCTGTGTGGCGGAATCTAACCCAAATGTAATGACTCATGTTTATCAGAAATTCCTTTGAGAAAACTGTTCGCAGAGATGATCAACATTTTACACTATAAACATGATTTTCGATCATAAGATACTAGACAAGAGCAAAACAATATAAGAATACAGAAATCAAGATTTACTCATTCATGTCCTTATAAACACAAACATGCTGTCTAGGTTATGTGATCTGCAAGATTTCTAAAAGCTATCAGCATCCTTGTATACGAAATGTATATTGTAGTGTACTGCTGGGATCAATGTTACGGATGCTATCAGTGGGAAGACCCAAAACAAGTACACGTTATGAATATATTCCAATTAGAAATAAAGGTTCGTTTTAAGCTTTAAATGTTTAAAAACAAACAAACAAACAAAAAAAAACACACAACAACCTAACTGCAAGAATAAAGTGTAATTTATATATCACCTAAGTGAAACTCGAGTTCAAAAGGCCATATAACTGCTCATAAAAGAAGAATATTGTCCTAGTTATTAGACTTTACAAGCCGAATCGTGTCTGTGTGTGTATATGATGCCATCTGTCACGTTCTCCTCACATATCCACTGATGAAGGAACACTATCTGCTGCGCCAGCCACAATGCTGTCTTAAATGTTAGATGGAGTCATAATACGTTAACGTCTCTCTGTTATAATGCATTTGTAAATCAATACTGGGGAAGCATAACTGACCGTTGTGCGCACCGGTTACTGGTACTGATATTATAAGGGGAGCGCTTAAGAGCACTCTGGATAAATATAATTAAAACTAGAGAAAGCTCCCTCCCATGAACCTTCTGACACCAGGATATTATTTGATCCTGGGCAACAACCTGGATTTAACTTGTACCATGCAGAAATCTGCGAACATATGCAGTATTTAACCTCAGTTAAAAGCAGAGGGAGAGAGTCTATGAGCTTAGCACCAGCGGCTGCTGACTTCACACATCAGGCCAATAACTCCCTGCATGTTTCTGCTTCTTTTTCAGGCTAGAATTACTCTAATAATGGGACTGCAAGCGATGATCTTTTATCCCTCTGCTTTGAGCCCCACTCCCATTCCCCCAAGTGCAGACAGCTGGTTTAGAGAGAGAGTGAGAGAGAGAGCGAGAGATAGTGTGTGTGTGTGTGTGTGTGTGTGTGTGTGTGTGTGTGTGTGTGTGTGTGTGTGTGAAGGATTCATTCCACACCACGCCCCTTCCAGCTGGAAAGACTTTGGGTACAGCATCACAGAGTTTCATATCGAGTGCTCAGAATGCATAAAGGACAAGATTAAAAATTCTTCAAGTATGCATATGTTTTATTTATGCACAAGTGAGCACTTGGAGGAGGCATATTATGCAGATCTAGATATACACTACACTTCTTTTTAGTCTAGTTTACCATCCAATTATTTCCGTTTGCCTACTAGAATGTTTTTCCAAGCGGTCTGATTTTGCTATTATGTAAAAATGTTTGCACTGCTATAAAGCCTGAACAACAGCATACATAAACAATAACACCTTAATAACTGTAAACCACAGCAGCCGCACCTGCAGCCTCAATTCCGCAACATGCACAATAACTATTACCTGCGTCTATGGCAACCTTACCTGAGATTAGAATATGAATTCACTTGCCAAGTTCAACAATCCATTTGTAGATCAGTTGAGTAGAATAAATAAATTAGAGAATAAATGAAACAGAACACTTCTGTGGGGTAAAAAAATCCAGTGGCTGTACAAAGACCTGCAGGACTCTCCCATATCTCACCTTCCCTTTGACTACATCCAGGTTCTCCTGAGTTGGCGTGTGTGTGCACGCCCTTCTCAGTGGGTGTGTGTCATTTTTTTTTTTTTTTTTTTTTTTTTTTTTAAGTTAGCTTCCTCCTTCTGATTCTCTTTTCACCTGGCAAATCTGATAGTCCCCCTCCCCAGTTCTTATAGTGGACATTAACCTTTTGTCTTATGTCAGACTGAAAGAGGTTATAGCATTCGAATAGCAAGGAAAAAAAAAGAAAAAGAAAAAAACATTGGTATGCAAATGCATTCCAGATCACCTCTAACCTCGAAAGTGCTCTCTCTCTCTCCTTCCCCCCCTCACTGACTGTTTGGATCTCTGCACAAAGTTAGCCAATTCAGTCCTTAGGAAAAATATCCTGTTTTGGTCCTCTCGTTCACCTCCTCCCCCAACACTTTTAACACTTCCTGGAGCTACTACTTCAGATTTAGTTTTACAGTGTGCCAACACATTACTGCATGGGCATCTTTTAAACACGTTAGCAGCAATACATGTTTTTACTTTATTAGGCAGCAATGCAAAGAATTGCGTAAGAAAAGTAAAGATGGTAATTACTGCAATCACCCATTTAAATGATAATGGACAAAAGCCCCAGTTAGCAAGTCTAATACCAGAGTGTCTCTGGGGTGAGAGACATGAAAGGGGCCTTGCTATAACATGTCTCTAGCTATGAGACTGTCTTCAAAACGAGTTTAGCTGCAGGGTAAAAGTGTTAAAAAGGGGGGGGGGTAAAAGGAGTGGTGGCTAAAGGCCAGGAGCTGTGAGATTGGACATGTCGCAAACAGGGAATAAAAACCCTGTCGTTGTAATTCATTTTCACTGCATATTTCACACTACTTCAGAAGCCGGTCATAACAACTCGGTACATGCATTTCTCCACAGATGATACTGTTTATATCATCTGTAGTACTGCAAAATAATAACAATAAAGGACATTATGAAACCATTATCATTAGGAATTTTTCATAAAAATAAAAAGAATGAAAAGAGAACTAAACTGTAGTATTCTCTACTTACCATTCTTCCTCTCACTCAAGGGCAGCAGAGAAGGAACAGACTGAAGTGAAAGCTCCTGCAGCTCACTGGTCATGGCCTCGCTTTGAGGGCTGGGAGTGGTGCCTGAGGCTAAGGCAGAAACCATCATGCCAGTACTCAGCTCCTTCCCAGCCCGAACCTCCTGTGCTGCCAGCTTGATGGCCAAGGAACAACAGACCTACCTGTGAATGGATGCCAGCAGAGAATTATCATTAGTGAGCATTCAATTAACCTGATATTAAGAATGGATCGTTATTAAGAAATGAAATTATATATATATATATATATATATTAAGAAAATGATTGTTAGATCAGAACTCGGATTACAGATTACATTATAAGGACAGGGATTACATTAGGATAAGATGAAACAATTTGTACATCACTAACCATACAATGATATAAAACAACTACAATGATCAGTGCATATGACGGGTCTAGCATATGTGTTTCCTGGGTGCTTTTTATATTGTTGTGCTGCCATTAGCAAACAAATAGATTTTAATGAATTACATACTACTTTAGGTGTTCTAACAGATTCCAAAAAAGAAATAGTAAGTACTCTTGCAGAAACCTCGTGGTGAAATCCACCACCAGATCACGGGCTCAGGCATGCCTCACGAAGTAAAGCTCCAGTTGTGCAATACCAATAACAACTATTAGGACACACACGCCCCAAATAACTTCAGCTCAAAAACTTGAGTCCTCCAGCAGTTTGTATATATATAAAACAGTTGCCGGAATAGAATCTGTACAGTGTGGTTTCTTTTTTACAGTAAGAGAAAGGCATAAATAGCAAGCGTTGCCAAATATGTAAAATAAAACATGTACATACAATGTCCTGATATTAAATAACAATTGTTAGTTTACATGTTATTCTTTACATCATCTATTAAATATGTTGAATGTCTACAAATAATATAGCACACACTACGAATACTGATTAAGCAGTACTGGCTTTAGTTTCTGTAAGTACTACAAGGCTTTATTTGATGGTAAAATTTTACATAAAAAAAAATAGCCAGCCAGAGTTCAAGACACAATGAACAAGTACAAGAAAGTAACTTTTGAAATCAAAGTAAGGCTTTCCTGAAATGTCATGCATCACTCCTTCCCGCAGGCTTTGAATTACTACATACACATTTCTCCTAAACATCATGCCATGGAATGCAACATCTCAACTAGTACAGCAGGTAAATGCCTTAGATGGATAACATAGTGTTCCTCAGATAAACCAGCATTCCAAAACAGACAAAATCATTGAAGCCAATGACTCTGGGCAATTTGTCGAACTCTTTTGTAGTAGTGTGTGGCCAATTCTTTTTTTAATGCCGAAATGTTCAAATGGTGCTAAATTGCAATAAAGGGCTTTTAATATTGTGCATAAAATACTTCATACCAAGAAATAAGAAACAGTGTTGGAGCGGGTTCTGGAAACACCAGAACATGCAGGGTGGATCTCTAAAAGTTCACAGTGACCAACAATGACATCAACAGGAAATATAACTGCACGCATAAATAACAACTTAATCTCATTGATCTGTCACAACACTTGCAACGCATACACTCCACTTTGCATATAAAGCACTACTTTGTTCATTAAGTGTGAATTATGAATGTTGTGCAACGCTTCAATTTGTGGCCCACTTTAAAGAGGAAAACACATTTTTCCCTGTTCTGTTCTGCTTCCAAATATAAGTCATAGAGTCTGGTGTTCTCTGTGAACCTCTAATTGAATTACTAGCTGACCCACATGCAAAATATGTCCGTCTCCCCCCCCCCCCCCCCCCCCCCCCCCATATCAAGGCTATATAACCCAGAGCACAGTGACATGTTCTTTGTCATATTGTCAACATTAAATTGTCTAACCAATCGTATGCTTTTCATAATAATCTGCATTCAGTTTCATTTTTACAAGGTAAACAAATTGGACTAATTCCATATACAACAAGCACATCCAGACAGCTGTACAATAAGTGAAAAACATGAACTACATTTATAACATGGAATTAAACTGATTAGACTTGTAAGGGAAATAAAATGAAATAGAAATCAATAACTCTTTTTCCGTGCATTAATGCATGCGTCTTGGTTCACCTTCGCTGAACATCACAATAACGCATTCACAGCATTGCTCAACATGTCGGAGGATTTGCTGAACTGCATCGCTGCAGAAAACCGATTCAACATGCCATATGTTTGCTCTTTCTGGAGTTTGCTCTTGTGGATGTTTAGGCAGTGTTCAGGCATGCAGCATGAAGTCCTATTACAATGTAATAGGGAAGAACACATTCCTCTTTGTGCAAGTCCACACCTGTTTGAAAAGTTCACCTCTAACCACGAAGCCTGGGACAAATGCTTCCACCTAGCAGGCTGCTGAAACAAAATATCTCTCTTTTCTTCCCCTAAGAGCAAAGCAGGAACCAGCATAACCTGTTACATTGGTAAAAGTGCAACCAGTATGCTGTTATTAGTGTGTTATTAGCGCTATTAATTAGCAGCCTGTCTGCATGGCGGAACTATAAACACTGAGGACAACATTTCATCTTGGATAGTCGTTCACCAAAGGAGGTGATGTTTAATATAGTAGGCTTGTATTTCAAGTCACAATGTGCAATTAAAATTTCAAATGTGCAGGAAAAGAGGTTGATCGTACACGCACACACAATAAGGTAAATGCCAAGCGGGATCAAGTATTATAATCGTCGCAAATATAAGCACTAGGAAAAGCACATGGGGAAAGAAGTATAATGTTACTTAAATCATCTTCCTGCCTCCGACCGGATGTGAACGAGAATACTTGCTGGCTCAGTGAATAAGAGACAAAAGGCAGTCGAATGTCATCATATAATTTGATATAACGGTGGGAAAACATTAGGGTTTTTTGTTGTTGTTGTTGTGGTCGTCGTTGTGTTATCCTAATCATCATGTTTCCTGTGCTGATCTCCAGACGACAGACTGCGGGGAGAAACCTGGAGCTCAGCATGTGCTTAGTAGGTGTGTCCTGAGCAAAAAACATATAATGGCACGAAAGCCTGATGATTTCTCAGATGATGTCAGTATGGAAATGGAAAACGGGTGCTCGGTCAATGCAGCTGAAGCACATCGTGATCTAGCCTATTATAACAATAATCGTCCTGACAACATGGCAGGAAGTGTCATGAGAGGAATAAAAACATCCTACTTTTGTTTTTTGTAACAATACCGACAGCTTCCGCATGACAAGTATTTAGATTACAAGTACATGTGTATACAACGACACATTGTCAGCAACACGCCTGATGATTATATACTATATATATATATATATATATATATATATATATATATATATATATATATATATATATATATATATTTTTTTTTATACCAGACATGCACTACAACACACCAAGCCGCAAAAATACTGCAGCAGCATTACTCCACTCACAGCGGGCTAGCTCACTGCTAACTACTTACTACACAACTAGCTGTAGACTTTCCCTTAAAGTTCAAAGCAACGCTTGGGACTTTGCCCGCCGTTTCTACAAAACTTACCAGGATGCGAGGTTCTAAACGAAGAGACTAGAGAGAGACTCTGAACCGCTTCATTTATTCCCAGACCTGTGCCGTCATGGTTAGCGCGAAGCTATGCTACTCAGCGACCCTGACTAAAGCGCCTCCGCAGTGTGTACTCCCACTACTTCCGGGTGACCACACTCGCTTCAGTAAGAAATAACGTCACAATTTATATTATTATTCTATTATTATATTCTATATATATATATATATATATATATATATATATATATATATATATATATATATATATATATATATATATATATATATATATATATATATATATATATATATATATTGTGGTGTGTGTGTGTATACTGATAATATCTTGTGTATAGGGAGATGTTTGAAATAATCTATGCATATTTTTACATTAGCCGAGATTTAAGAAGTAGTTAGAACATCAGTTACACAATAAATATATAAGTATGATGCGTTATAATCTATTTGTATGCTATACTGGGTAACTTTGCTAAACTTAGTCACTACAGAATATGACTATGGCATGCAGCTAACTGGGTTTGTGGACTCGCCCAGTTGTTCTTCTGTCTTTTCCTTAAGCGCCACCTGCTGGTACATTAATAACAACGATCCGTTCAGCACGACATTAGCTTCATGTTTTGTTTTAGCCCCGAACCTGGAGCACGTTCTATCCTACACACTGTTTTCACTGCGAATTATCAAATTAATGCCTTTTTACAGGACACTTAACAGTAAGCACTTTTATCGTTGGATGAAATACCAGTCCATTGCAAGACATATTAAAAACTCAAAATGTTCCCCACTACACTATATCTCAGTGGTAGTTGGTTTTTTTGGGAGACGCATTGGACTCATTTGTAAAAGTTAAATCATATTTCGGGATGTTTTTTTATTTATATATTTTATTTAGGCACTTACACAAGTCAAATATGAACAATGATCACATTCTGTATTAAACTGTAAACGCTTTAAAGGTAATACATTCAGACAGTACTTTTCCTGTGTGCTGTCTTGCTGGAGATACTAAGGAAATCTATGAAAATATGAATGATTTCTTTATACAGCGTAGGTCAATGCATTTTTTCTTTTTTTGGTTCAATACAAAATAATAAACAAGTACAAAACCTTTGCATTACTAAACAACTTAATGACAATCTCGCTAAAAGAAAGCTCAGCTAAAATAAGGCCTCAACTTCTCTTCACCCACAAACAGAACAAGCAGATACAAATATAAAATCCCACTACCGTGAAATTGTATAAGTACTCTTCCACCAGCTACTAGAACATGTACTAGGTCCTACCTAAAAGCTATCAGAAATACAGACATGTTTAACATGTTGTTACTTGACACCTCTTCTTCCAGAGCATGCCTAGGTGGAAACGATGATCACTTTATTACATATATGTATCTTTCTGCATGTCTGTCATTTCCTCTGTATAGCACATAGCTCTCTACCCTGCTCCATCGTGTTTGGTGATAGTTTCCCATGGACATATGATTTCCTTGACTCCTCCATGTGCGGCACCAGCGCTCTCCTCTTCTTCATCTTCCGAGTCAATGGGGTAGATGCGGCATTCGGGGGGGATGTCGACTTTGATCTGGAAAAAACTGGAGTACGAAGGTTATAAGGTTAACACTTAGGACAAAATTTCTCAGGCTTATTTCATAGATGTGAAATTTGTTGGAGCTTACTAACTTTGCAATCCTCTTGGGCTGGGGCTGTGCAAGTTGCTCCACTCCAAGTGGTTGTACTCTTCCTCCCCCTGCTGTCACAGCACACTTTGGTGAGAGACTGGCAAACAGGGATGGGGCATGGCATCCTCGCCGAAGGATTCTGCTGAGCGATAGGGCTACACGGGACTTGGATGCAATAGGCTGACTATCCTCTGAAACGGAGACCTCACTGCTTTCAGTGATAGATGGGATGTGAGATGTAACAGGAGCCCCACTGTCGAATCTTCTCTCAGAGGCTGGAGTACTGTCAATGGCCACGCTTATTGGGGAAGGACACACTGTGCTGTTGGGCAGGGTCATTAGTCCTGGGGAGGCAGTGGACTGGGACTCACACATACCTGTGTACACAGCCAAGTGTGGAACGGGTGCTGTGTACCGACACAGCTGCAATACACAGGAGGCATAACATTTAACACAACTATATATATATATATATATATATATATATATATATATATATATATATATATATCATTTGTATTATTATTATTATATCCTTGTTGTGGATGAACCTGCATGAATCAAAATAGTACTTGAATTTGATTCAATGTGCAATTCAATGTAGAACTGTGTAATAGAGAATTTCCATTTGAGAAACTATATAAATATAACCCCATTAGCGAGTCAATCTATACGGCAGTCGTTCTTATCTGCTTATACACTGTATTACTTACTGCATATAAAGAAAATTTCGCTTTATGTAATGTTTTTTTTAGTCCTGCACTATTTGACTTTTTACAATAATATTACTATGATTAAAACATGCAAAACAATGACATTTAATGAAGGACAGACACATGATTTGACAACATGGACGGAAACAATTTGGGAAAATATGTAGAATTTTATTATATGGATGGTAAACAACACTGAAATGGACAGAATGGTGCTGGGCAAAATGGACTATTTGAATAAGGTTTGAACACAAACAAATGACAGAATATGACATAACAGATGTTTTCATGACAATGAAGAAAATGGACGACAAAACGAATACAACATGTCTTCCCATTAAATGAATCCCATAAAGCGTGAGCTTATTAATTAGTGTTTCTATTTAAATAATGTGATTAAAAAGTAACAGTGAAATGGATATTTAATTACAAGTGAGGGATAAAATATTGATAAATAATAAAATTATTTACTTAATAGAGCAGTCTATTGATAAATAAATGTAAATAAATAAATAAATATTTAAAATGCAGCAGTCTGCAGTATATACACAGTAAAGTGCCTTAATCTAATACTATATAGTGAAGCAGTTATAAGGGGAAAAATGATGTGATAATTTATCTGAGTCTATTTTCTTATTTTTTCTGAGCCAGTTTGCTCATAACCTGTGTGATGTCCACAGGGCCGCTCGCAGCCAGCTTGGCTTTTTGCGCCTCCTCCTGCTGTCTCAGGATGATGGGACTCAGGCTGGGCCTTCGCTTCTTGGCATTCTGCTCCAGCTGAGCATCACTGAGAGGACACAGAAATGTCATGCATGTTATTAAAACTGCTTTCTGGAAGCAACTGTTCCAATAAAAGAAATATATTATTCTTAATGCATTACAGCGAACCTGAATTTATGTGGCTCAGGAGCGACCGCCTTCTTTTGGGTGTCTTTAAATACAGAAGACTTAAGATATCGCCCATAAGAATCCTGAATACAAAGCAAACATTTTTCAAATCAGATTTCAAATTTTATTTTCCCATTTTGGTGCTGATGGTGCCAGGGAAAGTGGCAAACCTTCTTCATGAGCATGTAGATGTGAGTCTGGGCTGCATCCAGGACATAACGATGTGGGTGAGACAGACCCCTCACAGTGATCTCCATCGTCTTTCCATCAATGTTGATCCAACGAGGTGCTCCTCGAGCTAAGAATGTCCTAAAGATTTTTTTAAATTATATATTATTCAAGCAAAAAGCTCCATTAGATAGGTTCAGAAAGCACCATTAGATGAAGAGGAATGTTTATAATATCTTATAGAAAGAATACTCAGAGATTTAAATTTTGCAAATAGTTACACATACTTGTAAATCTGCTGGGCTTTCTCTTGCATTGTAGCTGCAGCACCCCATTTCAGATCTTCACATGCCTCCCAGAATGCAAGATTCTCACCTATTAATCAAAAGGAACTATTTCCCAATCTTGTGACAATCTTGAAAACAAGGGCACTGTTATGTGTTACAACATCGTTGTCACTGTGTTCTTTGTTAAGTCTCATGTGCTTTGTAAAGATGTGAAAATTCGGAAAATTGCAACGGAGCTTTTTAAAGTGCCTCAAAAGCAATGAGTTTATTCTATGTTTATTTCATGTTACATACCACTGAACTCCTTTTTCAGAAAAAGGCGAAAATCTGCCCTTCCGCGTGGATCACAAAGCAGTTCACCAAAGCTGAAAGTCCAGCGCTCCACTCTCATTTTAGTAGGACTTTCAACACTTAAAGCAAAAGCATAAGCTATTTATTACCCAAGTACACCAAGTACCCCTATAATCTCAATACGAAAATAATTCATTTACTTTGGCATGTTAAGGCCCCAGTAAGTGACATCATCTGTTAACCATGGGCTGCTGGGAAGGCATGGATAAAGGAAGGGGTCATGTTGCTTGTATGTTGTTGTGTACTTGACAAGGCTGCAGTGATGATAAGATAATAGGACACAGCAGCATTATACATGTAACCTGGGTATCAAAAAAACATTTTGAACTATTTTTTTCCCACAATGCAAAATGGTTTAATGTATGACATACGCCCCAATAGACACAGATGACTTCACTCTTGGCCTCATGATGCACTGTTGAGTGAAGATGATCTGCAGCAGGGAGAAGATAAAATGATTAGCTAATATGGTGTCAAATGTGCCATATATAACAAGATTCAAATGAGTCGTCTCACACACACACACACACACACACACACACACACACACACACACACACACACACACACACACACACACACACAGTGGGGTCCAAAAAGAGTGAGACCTCAAGTGAAACTACTTTAAAGGAACTTATATTATTAATTCTCAATTACAGGCTTTTATACGCCTGGATCTAATTTCCAATCAGACAAATATGTGGGAAGAGCAAAATGCATAAAGTTCAGAGCATATTCAGAGATTCAGTTCATCAAACATGAAATTGGAGGAATATGTGATCTCAGTGACTTTTAGACACAGACTGGGCTCCCGACTAACGGGGCATGGTCCGTTTTTGTGTATGTATATATATATATATATATATATATATATATATACATATATATATATATACATATATATGAAAATATCAAATCAAAGAAGATTGCCCGAGTATCACAATAAGAGCAGTTTACTCTAGGGTTAGGGTTAGGGTGCTTGTATTGACAGGGTACTCAATCACTCAATAACTACAGTATTCTGTATAAACTCTAGACCCTGAAAATATTCAGAGGATATCAGCAAATGTACTCTGATAGTCACCACATTTTTACCCTATTCCATTCTAATGTTTGGTGTGAATATTAATTGACCCTCTTGACCTCTACCTGCAGGATTTTATGCCGTGTGCCACAGTATGATTGGATTAGTACTTAAATGAGGAGGTGTACATGCGTCCCACATACGTATGCAATGTAAGCATAAACTATACTACTTACAGTTCTTCTGTAGAAGTCAGATGTTTTTTTCTGAAACAGACCAGAATAAGGACTAATACATGGAATTAAACAATTATCTCTGTAATATTTTAGCTACTATATAAATCAAAGCTCGATATATTTGTATTTAATCGTTAAGTATATTAGGAAAATTCATTCACAGCAGATCTCCTTTCACACAGGAGATGGCGGTTACAAGAATGGCAGGAAAAATACATCTGAAAGAAGAGAGACAAAAAAAAAGGTCAAAAAAGTGAAACTTTAGGTCAAATTCACTATCTAAAATCATCTAGCCCAATCAATTTCCAATATTATATCTAAGTTTAGCATGCTCTCCTGCACAGCAACATTGAGATTAGTAAAGCATAATTCCTCTTGCATATAAGCTGCCAGTGTCCTTGAGGGATTAGATTTATCTACTTTCTTCTGCAGCAATCTCAGCACTAGGCATATGCTGTACTTCTTCACAGTGATAACTCTACAACTGTAACTTACCGTTTTACCTCCTCCTGATTGGGATCCACAAGTCGTTCAAGTCCAAAGTCCATGCCACTAACTGTTCCTGGCTGTTTGGTGAATAGTAGGAATAATATCACATTACTTTTCATTCAAGTCATTTGAGAGGAGTGGAAAGACTGCAAAAATGCATGGCTGTATATAGATATACATAGGGACTTATGTTATACAGCAAAATGATTTTTATAGATGTAGATTTAAAATAAGCGACTTTTGAATCTACATATAATTTACACAATGCAATTTCCCATTCGTTTAGAAATTAAATGGACTCTATTTAACTATTTAGAAAGAAAACACTCATGTTGCCTTGTTCTCTCACCGGCGGTCTGTGTACGACCCAGTAAGCTCTTTCTTGGCAGTCAAAAACCACCCGATCTGGTTTCTTTCTCTCTTTCCCTGCCCTGTTTGTGGAGTAAATACATAATGATGCACTTGAAAAAAAGTTCATCAAAGCTTTCAAGAGTAAATGTGATTGTATGAAACAGACATTGGTGGACAAACTGAAATAATTAAAATATAATATAGAAATCTAACAGACCTGTACTGCTCTTTTGCCTGCATCACTATGAAGTCCCACTTGTGATTCATCCATTTATATAGATGATTGTATTGCTCCTGGTTAAAAATCCAGGTTATTATTTTCCATATAATGAACAACACGCATTGTAGTGTACAACAAACGTTCGTTTTTACCTGTTCGTGAAGCTCTAACATTCCTTTTTTACGTATATTTTTCTTTGCCAGATATATTGCTGGGAAAAAAAACATTCAGTGACAGTTGTTCAGCAATTAATGCATGGAAAAAACTTATGTCTGTATACATATTAGAAGAAAAATACGAGTATATGTTAATTCTAACCGTAATCAGTATCCTCTACCGGCCATTGCTGTGCAGGCCAGAAATATGGTGTCTGTGATGGAGAATAACAAGCAAATTTAATCGTACTAATACCAAACACAAGGAAAGTAAATATAAATCCTCTGTGCATTGAGTTTCCTGTCTGAGGTTGATTCTTTAAAGTTACCTGAAAACGATAGAGAGAGGCATCTGGTTTGAGGATAAGTTTCTTGTGATCCTGTAGTGGGTAAATGTATCCAAATGCCACCATCATGGTGCCCAAGGCTTGTGCCTCTACAAACGATACAATTTACAGATTATTGATGCTCTTTACAGCAATTGTGACCTTTAGTAAAACAATATGTAAATAATAAATTAACAATTTGATCACATAAACTGTTCTCCACCATGGCTTTACTTACCAGTAGTATCGATTTTGAAGCGATTAGAAATCCATTCAACTATATCTTCTCCTTAATGAAGAGAAGATATAAGTATGTTTATGTCTGTGTAATGAACTATTACTCATTACCTACACATACCACAGATAATGTCTTAAGAGTGAGGTCAAAGCACAAAAATGTTCAAAAAATTCTATAGCAGACAGAGAATTGAAGTGCTTTAATACAGAAAGAACAGCTATTTATTCCTTACTGAACAACACTTCCATGAGCTCATGACAGGCTTGGTAATTGTTAATGAGTCTCAGTACACATGTGAGACATTGTTACTGTAATAAACCGTTTACGTGCCAAAAAGAGAAAAACAAAACACTATGAAGTAAAAGGCCAAACATTAGACAGTGGTATAAGAATAAGAGGTTCCAGATTGCTTGCAGTCAGAAAAAACATGTCACACATAACTATGGTGCGGCGAATTCCCACACTACCACCACATCTATAATTTACATTAACGTTCTACAATATACATCTAACCTTGGTACGTGTTTTTAAATAAAAATACTCACATGAACATCTTACAACAAGTGTCATGACTGGGGTACATTATTAAGGCATGAACTGACTTAATTTGTTGCCAAATAAGCAGGAGTTAGGGTGCAATTTAATCAGAGCAGCTTCATTAGTGAGGAGGGAGGGTGGGCCTGCTGATCCAATCCACGCAATTTCACTAAATCATTCATCAACACCTCGGGTGTCCTCTCCATGCCTAACACACTTTTCACAAACAGAACTAAGAATAACTTCAACCACATTGCACAAATCTTATCGGAAGTATTGTGTAGACACAAACGAAGAGGAAAATGGGCTACCCCCATTTCACATTTCAGATTCTTCGTGATTTTGTAGCTAAGCATGGAGCAAAGAAAAGCCTTTCCTCCCTGAGACCAGACAACCTCAAGAAGAGAGCCGTTGAGGCCAGTCACACTGCGGTTGTCATGGCAATGGATTCTTCATAAGGAGATTCTAATGCATATTTCCCTGAAATCACTAGCAATTTTTAAGGGTAATTGCGCTCACCCAATCAGTACTTTATGGGAGAATCTCTCCAGATCAAAGCTATTAGTGCATTTTCTCTGTTGCGTTACAGTGTCTTCATGCCCACATAGCAATAAGACATTTAAAGCAGCATGTCTGTACCTGTGATGGCATGAGGGATGGTGGTGATGACAAGCCTCTGAGTCTGAGACTTTACTCCAGTCTTAGGGTCTTGCATTTCCAACACCAGAGCTTCCATCTGCCATTATATATACACACATTGAAAACACATTCTTTAGATTAGCATTCACCCCTAAAATGGAACAGGATATTATTTCATCTAGAAACTGATTGCAGACAAATCTACAAAAATAAAAATAAACCCGGACTTATGCATAAACTATAAACAATCTATATTCGACTTCAGTGCCCTGGCTTAATAGGATGATAATTTGTTGTTCATTCAATTTTAAACAAGGCCTTCTTCTTCACATATGGAAATTAAGTGGTTAATATTCATCAGTCTGCATATAATTTTCCAGCAAAGCATCCTGGACTATAGGAGTAAGACTGCATCACTTGATAGGATGGATGGGTTTAAAATGCATTCAGTGAATCCCAATAATTATTGCTTAGAAGAAGCAATATTTGCACTTTTTAATCTAACAAATGTATGCAAATACATGGTATTTAATGTCTAATTCAAAATGAATCCGTCCTGTCCTACTGCTAACCAATATTTGTTTGGTTGTAAACATTTATCTAGGTCTCTTTTGCTTATCTTTGCTTGTCTTTTGCTTCAAATAATGCAAACCATTCAATTGCATTCTTTCCACTGTCAACAGGTGAGCTGCTATACGGTCTGAAACCTGTAATATTGAAGCATGAAGCCATCCCTGCTGGATTCTCACATGCTGTTTCATTTTCTGATGGCTGACCTCTTTGAAATATAGACTCTGATTGATTGGTGGCTCTCTATAGCTGTTTGAAGTTGCTATTAGCTTTCTCAGGGTGTCTGGCTTTTGAAGATGATTTGGGGATTCATGCACCCTCATCCTGATCACAGAGAGTTGTTAGAAAAATGATTGGTCTCTTACAATTGCAAAGGCGACAGAGTGTCTGCTTTTTGTGCCCAACAACATTTGCTTACTTCAAAATGTGTATCACTGTGTTTTAGGTGCGTGATTGATTTCAGTGTGGCAACAAGGTGGTGATAGCCTAATTGCTTACTTGATATAATGGACAATATGCTGGCAGACTCAAGACTAGCTCATTTTTTATTAAATATAAATTTTTTTCACAAGACACACTGTCTGGCACAGTAACACAATTGTTAATAAGTAATGATTAGATATGCCTGATTAGGCGAAAGGAAATACAAATATTTCAAGTGTATAAAATGCACAGAAAACATCAAATATACTGATGTATTTCGTTCAACTGTACAGTAACCCTGTGAACCTCAGAGACACAATCACAAACACAATCATACAGTATTTCAGCCTTAAACAGCCTATCAACGGAGAAGATCACGCTTGGAAAACCATTTGTTGCTCTGAATAAGACACAAAAATCATGCATGATGTTGATGATGATATTTTGGTTGTCAACCCACCTTTTTCAGACAAGCCATCCGCGGTCTGTAACGCTGGCCATGATCCCGCACGTTTCTTATAGTCATGTTTTTTTTCCCTCGATGCTGACAATCTGATGACTGGCAAGGACCAAGAAATACAATTGATGTTGAAAGAAATCTCAGGAAGGCGTGTGAGGATTTCCGATTTCAACCGGCGTCTAATCTCACCTTATTATCATATTGATATACACAAAGACGCTGCTGGTCTCCGCCAATCAGCGAACAGCTCCGCTCCTCCAAGTAAAGCCTGTCACATCCTGCAGAGAAAGCTGTGGGGAGCTGTTTTACACTCGCACCACCAACAGAGGGCGCTTCTTTACCACCGGCTCATTGTTATATGTGCAAAAGTAATAACTTTCTTTTCTTTCTTTCTTTTTTTAAGTATACAACCAATAAAATTATTGTAGGTTTATATATTTGAATGTAATAGACATGGGGAAAAAAACGCACCGCTTTGTAACAAATCAGTGCACGGTTAATATTTCCCATCTGCACTCTTTTATACATCCACCTTCGTTTACTAAACAGTGAGTAAATATCCTCGATCACCTCTGAAGCTCTCGCAATTCCAAAACACTGAATATTTGATCATTATTTTATCTGTCGCACGCACTGAACTGAGATCAGCAGAGGGCTTCGGCCGGAGCAACTCGACGCGAAAAGTTACCGCCCAGGTTTGTGCACGCGCTCAGGAGCGCGCCCTCGTGAGTGATGGGATCCATGAAGTCGTTACTACAAAAATGGCTGATTTCCTGCCCTCCCGGACGGCGATCGTTTGTATCCCTAGTTGTCTGCTGTCCAGCAACGAAGTCGAACAGCAAAGGAAGTCGAAAGAGATAGACCGGTTGATTAATCGGGAGAAACCGTACGTGAAGCGCCTGGTGAAGATATTACTGCTCGGAGCAGGCGAGAGCGGCAAGTCAACTTTCCTGAAGCAAATGCGCATAATTCACGGCCAGGACTTCGATCAGCGGGCCAAAGAAGAGTTCCGGGCTACCATCTACAGCAATGTTATCAAAGGTACAACTTTCTCGTGAGCCCCCACACACGTTTGTTTGTTTTTCTTTCTTTTTTTATCGGTCGGTGAAGCGTTTTGGAGTGTCCGGACTCCGCCCTTCGCTTATTTTTCAGTGAAAAGTGATTTCCGTGGCGAACTTTTTCTCTCCGCGATAAGACTCGAGGTGAGCGTACAAAAGGCATCAAAAGCGGAGTTAGCCGCAGTAGCTCTGTCTCGCTCACTCCCGGCTTCGCGCCACGCCTTGTACTTCACCCAAAACTAGCCCAAACTACCCGTTTCGCTCGATGAAACCGGATTCATTTACATTTTACAGGCTACATTGAATCACGTGAGGGGATAAAGTAACATTTCCACTACTTCCTAAATTGATTCGGGTTGACTAAATTGTCAGCCTGGATAGTTTTCGGTTCTTTCTCCCCCCCCTCTCCATAGCTAACTGGCTAAGTCCTGTGTTTTTGTTATTCAAAATAAAACTCCTGCACGTTTATGGCCTAATATTCACATATTATGCTGAGTGAAATGTGTCTGATCTGGAGACAGTAGCACCACGTGCATGCTTTTATATATCTAATCACTTTTAGGTCCTCTCTGATTTGTATATGTGTGTGTGTGTAGGAATCCGAGTGCTGGTGGATGCCAGAGAAAAGCTGCACATCTCATGGGGTGACTCTTCGAACCAGAAACACGGCGAGGTCCTGATGGCCTTCGACACCCGCTCGGCCATGATGGCTCAGGGAATTGTAGAGACCAAAGTCTTCCTGCATTATCTGCCTTCCATCCACACCCTGTGGGCTGACAGCGGCATCCAGAGCGCATACGACCGGAGAAGAGAGTTTCAATTGGTGAGTTTGTTTTTTTTTCTTCAACTAAAAAATAAAAAAAAAAAACATCCCGCCCACATAATCTCACAAAAGTCAGAACTCGGTTTAAGGGATAGTGGCGCCGTGATGGAGATTTGGATTGGAAATATTATATTGATGCTGTAAAACCCCCAACAGTACCAATACATTTTGGAATACGCTATTCTACAGCAGCGAAACTTTTTTTAGTTATTATTATTCGAATTTAAAATGTTACTTTTAACTTGCTCTGTTTCTGGTGTGCTGTGTGTGTGTGTGTGTGTGTGTGTGTGTGTGTGTGTGTGTGTGTATATGTGTTAGTGTGTGTGTGTGTATAATATATATATATATATGATATATATATATATATATTGATATATATATATATATATGATATATATATATATATAATATGTGTGTGTATACAACCCCAAAATACTTGCTCTGTTTCTGCGTGTACTGTGTGTGTGTGTGTGTATGGTGTGTATATGTGAAAATGTATGGGGTGTATGTATATATATGTATATATATATATATATATATATATATATATATATATATATATATATATATATATATATATATATATAGATATAAATTAGTGTGTGTGTATACACACACCTCACAAACCATTTTTATATAGTGGGGATGATGATGATTTTGCTATATATGAAATGTTGGGCAGTTCGTCATGTTGGTTTAGTTTCTTTCAAACACTCATGTCTCGTTTTATCTGGTATAAAAGCTGAATTCCATACAGTGTAAAAAAAAACCTTTCCTTCTTATTGATTTTATTAATTTGTTCTCTGTACATGAAGAGATGAAAATTCATTTCTATATTGTTTTATCTTTACTTTGGATCAGAACCAGAAGCAAGTGACAGGCAGTTTTACAGTGAATCTTTTTTATGTTACATCTAAAATTATTCTCTTTCTTTTAGATTTGCTTGTATTATATATAGATATATATATATATATATATATATATATATATATATATATACCATATATATATATAGTTATACCATATATATATACCATATATAGTACCATTTTCCACTAAACTTTTTGTCTGATTCTATGAATTTGAAACAGAGGTTGTTCCTACATGTTTTGTAAGTCAACAAAACAATAGTGATTGCTCAAAGACATCTTGATGCACTGCTTATTTATATCTTTGTAGTACCTTTTATCTATTTGTTCTATGTATATATTTGTGTATGTAATATACATATATACTCGTGCATACATTCAAGTCTGCCATGTTCAGTAGGAATAAATGCCGAACCATTTAATCCAAAGCCACCCATCGTTAAACAGTCAGAAGGACTAATTGAGGTGGACTTTTCAAATCATTAAAGATATTTTAGACATTTGCTTATTGCCTTCTGCAGTCTAAAGACTGAATATAAGGGTCGTTACATAGTGGTTCACAAAGAAAGTGAAACCCCAGTCATGTGGTCAGTGTTTTCTTCTTCCCCTTTTTATTCCTTTATCAGTTTTTCGGCTTTTGGTCCAAAATGTTTGAAGTGAGGTAATGTCAGTGCATCGCAGAAAAGTTGAGGCAATTTTGCAGTTTTATTTACACTTTTGGTCCCTATGAAATACAGTTTAATGCTCTTGGGATTTGCTGAATCATGTGAATTTTAAGACCCAGGAAGAAAATTCAAACAATGTCACTCTGACTCAAAGCACAGAGCACTGTTCCTACTACATGAAGGGGTAATGAGGGATTGGGGAAAACTGGTGATTTACCGTTTCGGCTTTAGGATTGAGCACTGAGGGGGCAAGGGTCAGAACTGTTATGTGGGTACCTCGTAATCCATTTCCTAACTAATTTTCTGTTTTTGTTTTTTTTTTTTTTTTTTCCTAAATGAGTAATTTCTAATTACTTAATGTGTCCAGGTTCAATAAAAGGTTTATTAATGTTCATTATTACTTTTATAATAATTATTTAATTTGTTGACTGATTATATTCTGTTTTGTTTGTTTTTTAGGGTGAATCTGTGAAATATTTTCTGGACAGCTTGGATAGAATTGGAGCGCCGGTAAATATATTAACTTTAAACTTGAAAAATAGACTTGTTAAAAGGGATCACATGTACATAGGGAAGCTCTTTTGTATATGCTCATTATTAATTAGCTTAGCAAACGGTTGCTTCATGGTTTTTGTTTTTATTTATTTGTTTTGTTAATTTTATTTGTAGGATTATTTACCGACCCAACAAGACATACTTCTGGCACGCAAGCCTACAAAGGGCATCCATGAGTATGACTTTGAGATCAAGAACGTTCCATTCAAGATGGTGGATGTGGGCGGGCAGCGGTCGGAGCGTCGACGGTGGTTCGAGTGTTTTGACTGTGTCACTTCTGTGCTTTTCTTGGCGTCATCGAGCGAGTTTGACCAGGTTCTTATGGAAGACCGTCAGACCAATAGGCTCATGGAGTCGCTCAACATATTCGACACCATCGTCAACAACCGCGTGTTTTCGAGGGCATCGATCATTCTTTTCCTCAATAAGACAGACTTGCTGGAGGAGAAAGTAAAGACTGTGTCTATAATTGACTATTTTTCTGACTTCACTGGAGATCCCCACAATCTGTCTGACGTACAGAAGTTCCTGGTGGAATGCTTCCGTGGTAAACGTCGTGAGCAGCAGATGAAACCTTTCTACCATCACTTTACCACAGCCATTAACACAGAGAACATCCGCTTTGTCTTCCGAGATGTCAAGGACACAATCCTGCATGAAAATTTGAAGCAGCTTATGTTACAATGAGAGACTTGCCTTAATGCTTAAGATCTTTCCACTTTTAATAAGGTTTTAATTCTAGTACAAGTGATTCAGTAATTGACTGTTTTTTGTAAAAATATTTCTGTCTGTTTTATTCCATTCGGTTGAGTCACTTGTCTGTATTATTGCCATCAGTGCCACTTTTAAATGTTTTATTTAAAATTGTCTAATTATAAAATGCCACCATGGTTGGTTATTCTATCTAACACAAGGCATCTCTACATCCGTCATTGTACAATCAGTACAACACTTTTATCAAATCTGGATAATCCCACTCTTGCTGTACAGAGATTGAAGTGTGTGTTCATTTGAAGAAATCTTCACTTAATGACCAACTGGTGGTTCTGTTTGTTGTACTCACTGTTTTTGTATTTGACCCAACTGACACTGACACTGACACTGAGCTACTACTGCCCCACTACCACTGTTCAGACCATCCGTACAAAAAAAAGAACAAACATCTATATGATTTTATGATTTTTTTTTTTTTTTTTTTTTGTATTTCACATCTGGACATGCCTTTAAATAAAGTGGTAAATATTATAAGTCACACTTCAAGATGCATGATAACTGCTGAGACTCAGGGGCTGTAAATATGCATTATGGACACGTTATTGGCAATTGGTCTTCCATGACAGGGATTAGAGACCCCTTTCCACCATTTGAGGATTAAGTTCTGTAATATCCCACTATATATATATAAAAAAAAAAAAAAAAACACATTTTGTGGAAATGTGAAGTCACATTTTGGTGCACTCAGATTATGGAGAAAATGTAGTGACCCTTTTATTAAGGTACCTGTGTCTTACTATTGTCTTTGTTCCTTATTATAAGGGAAAGTCTCTTAATGTTTTCTTTGTGATAGAGTTTATGTTGTATAGAACCCTTGTCTATAGAGGTCTGTGTGTGTTTTTTTTTTTAATATATATATGTGGTCATCTGTCACTTTTGCCTTATCAATCAAATGAAGTGCCGACAGAGTTGTGCATAAATACCTGGTGGATTATTACAATAAATGTACCAAATGTAAGATAAATGTGTACATATTCTTTCAGTGCAGAAGCCAGACAGGCAAAACTGACTGTATGCCCTAGCTAATGAAATACCTATGTGAAAAGTTTTCAGGGTTTTGTGGTATGTGGGGAGTTGTCTTCCTTCTATTTTCATGAAGTATATTTTGCTCCAACATAGACGAACACATTCAGCTCTCTCCTCAAACTGAAATACTTGTGACAACCTTGTGCACAGTGTAATTAATATCTCAGGTATATTTCACAGTTTGTCTTCCCTCACTGGCTAATTTAGGCAGTGATTAAGGTGGTCTCTTTTATGTTGCCATCCAAATGCGACTGAGAATTAGGACATTTTGTATACGTATTAAATTATGTTCTATGGGTCTAAAACATGTTCACCATCCTGTAATCTGACTTCCATGAACCCTGGGATTGGTGTTCAAGCTCATCAACAGAATTTCATGTAGTGTTTGGTGCCGATTTGATTCTTGTACAGTATCAATTTCATAAAATTCAGCCCTTTTTTATTAAAGCCAACTGTTTTACAAAGAGGTTCAGTTTGAGTTGTTGGTTTTCTTGATCTATTAATATTTAAATTCAAATGCTGTTTTACCACAATTATGTAGTATGTGTATGTTCTTCCCATGTTTCTCGATATGCTTCAGGTTGCTTCCCACAAACCAAAGCAGTAAAAGCCTGTAGATGATTTGGCTAATAATTTGTCTCTAGGGTGGGTGTATGGACCTATGGTGCCTTGACATGAACAAGCAGCACATCCAGATTTTGTTTTTGGGATAGGCTCCGGATCCAGTATGAAGTGTTACATTAAGATGTGAGTAAACACCAACATTGCATCTGTACAGAAAAAAACAACTCGCTGTCAAGTGAAACAGTATGAATACGTTTTGTCACCCCAACAGACAATTATACAATATGTCAACTTTCTTTTCTAAATAATATTTTCCTATCAGTGATATCAGTGAGATGTCTTGAAGAGGTAGGAGATTTGCTTGTGTGCTGTTGATACACAAATAGTTTCACTTTGGTGCTTTTGTTGTTGTTGTTGTTGTTTTTACAGCATAAGAAACATTTTTGCTGGTCCACGATTTGTGAATACCGAACAGAAGAGTTTTTCCCCCTCGGATGGAAATGAAATACACATCACTATTAAGTGTACTGCCACAGAGTCGTATAACGTTTCATAACTTTTATCTTGAAGACGGCTCCTAACCCGGAAGCCTTCTCACAAAGCGGCCAACAACCATAACACGCGTCTTTCTCAGTATGACGTCAACGCCTGTTTTGACGTCCCTTGGCTGTGTTACTGATGTTTGTTTCACTGGTGATGTAACATCTTGAAGATTTCTTTTTGTTTTTCGTTATCAGAGAATTTTGCCTTGTCTGTCCATTATCTTGACGGGTGTGAAATGAAAAAGGTCTTTAAAGAGAAAACATTTTCGTGCTGTACAGCACCACGTGACATTAAAGATCTTAATGCCGTGTGGATGAAAGGAAATGCACTCGTAAAAGTTTCTAGAAACCGAAAAGCGTAAAAAGCAGGAGTTTTTCAATGAATGAAGGCTAAACATTCTCTGTCAAGTTCTATATATCCACTGAGCTGCAGTTTTCAGGTTTCCAACACACCCTTCCTGAATGATATGGGAGTAAGAGTTGCACCTCAGCTGATGTTTGCATGAAAGTTGATTTCATTTTAACCAGTGCCTTGTTCAAATTTCATCCATAGCTTTTTCATGACTTCAAGAATCAACTGCTGAGATAACACACTCCTGATGCAGTGCCTAGAACATCCTGTGGAGAAGCTCCGCTCAGTCCTCCTCTCCACTCATCAGGATCTCATAAAGGACTATGAGCAGTACAGCAGAGAGGAAAAGCGGTTTCTTGAGGAGGGTCTCCTCCCCGACAGTTCACTTTTCTCCGCAATCACAATCCACTCTGATTCGGACTGGATTCCTGCTCATCCCGAAGCTCCCCAGGACTTCCAGAGCTTCTACAGCAACCCATGTCGCAGCACACCCGACCCCGGCCACAGGACCATTTATATACAAACTATTGGTTAGTTAAAATTCTCATTGCGATGCAATGGTTTACACAGATTAAGTTGTTTGTAACATGTTAATGTGGTCCACAGGGTCCTTTGGAGATGGAGCCGGGATCACTGAGCAGTTTGTGGAGTGGCTGAGGGAATACTGTGAGGCATTTTACTATGGCCTGGTGGTCAGACTTTTACCAACCGTAACCGTAGCAGCCACTAGCTGCGCATTTCGTGTCAACAGTAACACAAATAACTTGCAGCTTCATGCTGGTGAGCAATATATTCATTATGTTATGTTCATTGTTAGGGGCACGGTGTTTTAGTGCTTAGCATGTTCACCTCACACCTCCAGGATCCTGGTTCGATTCCTGTCTCGGTCATGTGTGTGTGGAGTTTGCATGTTCTCCCCGTGCCTCAGGGGTTTTTTCTCCGGGTTCTCCGGTTTCCCCCGGTCCAAAAACATGCATGGTAGGTTAATTGGCACCTTGGAAAATGTTCCTAGTGTGTGATGTGTGTGTGTGTGTGTGTGTGTGTGTGTGTGCCTTCCGATGGGTTGGCATTCCATCCAGGGTGTATCCTGCCTTGATGCCCATAGACACTTGAGATAGGCAGAGGCTCCCCGTCACCCGAGGGAAGATCGGATATAGCGGGGGAAGATGAATGAATGTTCATTGTTCTTGGGAAATGTTCAGATGGATTTAGGCCTTTCTATGACTGTAACTATGCCTGTGCTTTTTGGGAGGATTTGCATTACTGGTTATTCCTTAAATTTGAAGACTTACCTGTATTTTCATTAGAAAATGTTATGTCTGGTGAAAAACAGATACATGACTTAGAGATAAACACAATTATTATTCTTGGGACATTTTCTTGCATAAAAAACGTTTTCGGAAAACACTTACGATTTTTTTCTGTTTTTTTTCTTACGAACTGTCTCATTACTTTTTAATCCTTAAACTAATTAATCTAATGAAGAAAAAAGGGTCTTAATCTTTATCATTTGATAGAAGACAGATCTTACAGAGAATCCCTAGTTGTTTTTCTGTAATTTTTTTGGTAACAATGCTTGTCTGTTGTTTGTTTAACAATTATTTTCTGTTGTACCAGGCCGTTAGTGGTTGTTGTGGTGGTGTTGTTTTTTTTTCATTTTCATTCATTCATTCACATTCATTCATTCATTCATTCATCTTCTACCGCTATATCCGATCTTCCTCGGGTCACGGGGAGCCTGTGCCTATCTCAGGCGTCTATGGGCATTAAGGCAGGATACACCCTGGATGGAATGCCAACCCATCAATTAAAAAAAAAAGAGAGATGGATTTAGGCCACTTTAGCCGATGTCCTGCAGAGGGCAGTCAGTCTACAGACTAGTTACAAAAACTTACAAAACTGTTTTTGTAATTCATTGATTTGTCTCCAAACTCTTTCTTTTTCATAGGAGATCTGTTGGGGTTTTTGAAAAAAAGAAAGCCAAAAGATGCTTTTTGCATTGTTGGGATCACCATGATTGATTTGTACCCGAAAGACTCCTGGAACTTTGTCTTTGGTCAAGCTTCACTCACTGAAGGTAATATCTAACTGAAGATTTGCCTTTCATTATCTTCACTATCTTGTCTTTTACAGTTATGATTTATGACAAGGGGGGGGGCAGGGTTCTGATTCCCGCGTCCACCGTGTGTGTGGAGTTAGCATGTTCTCCCCGTGGAATGGTTACCCCCAACCGTCTGTCCGTCCGTCCGTCCCCCCGTCCAAAAACTTACACGGTAGGTTGATTGGCACCTTGGAAAATTGTCCCTAGTGTGTAATTGTGATAGGATAAAGATAGGATAGGATAAAGCGGATAAAGCGGTAGAAGATGAATGAATGAATGATTTATGACAAAATTTGATTTTGAACATTCAGAATGTGACTTTTTGATAAGTGGTTGCTCAATGGTTAATCCTTGATAGTACTGGTTACTGGTCATGCCCCAGCACATAAAACGCTGCCACTTGCGAAAGGCTTTAAGACACACTGCTCCAAGGTTGCTGCATCATGACCGACACTTCGCTATGACCCCAGCATTCTAGCAAGTTAGGATATGTGAAGTAAGAATTTCAGTGTTCTATAATGTACAGTCCCTGACAAAAGTCTTGTCGCTTGTGTACAAATTGACCTGAAGTGCCGCTGAAATATATTTCTAATCAAGATTTTTTTTACAAGAAATGGCTCATTTTAATCCCCACAGCTTTTGTAATAATGTTTCAGTGCAAAACGAAACTGTCAAAAAGTATTCTAATATTCACAGCTTGGTAGCTTGGTAAGCCCATTGATTGGGTCCAATTTTTGCAAAGACATAAGTGTTGTCGCCTTGTCATATGAGCTTGAGCTTCACCTGTGACTAATAATGAGTATAAAAAGTCTCAGGTGTGTATAAAAAGGAACCCCAGTTGTGTCACCTAAAAAGAACCCCAGACCTTTACCTCAACTGCAACTAGACCTCTGCAAACATGCCTAAGATTCACATGCCTGAGATTCACCCTAAAGTGTTGATTATCAAGAGGCTGAAGATCCACTACCAGATCCACTGCTGATGTGGCAGACACCTTCAATGTGTCTCAGCGTCAAGTACAGAGGATAAAAAAAAGATTTGAAGAGACTGACTGGAGACGTTTTGACAAGCCCAGGTGACGAGCCCAGGCAGACCCCGACCCCAAGACAACTGCTCGAGAGAGGACCGTTTGTTGGCTCGAAAATCCAAGGCCAGCCCATTTTCCACTGCAGCAGAGCTCCACCAGACCTGGTCACCTGAAGTCCCCGTGTCAACCAGAACAGTTTGTCGGATTCTATCTCGAAATGGCCTCCATGGTCGAATTAGTGCCCAGAAGCCAGCACTAAACAAAAGACGATTGAAAAACCGTGTGGCATTTGCCAAGGCCCACAGCCTGCTAAAAGGATGGACGCTGGAAAAGTGGCAGAAGGTGGATTTTTCAGATGAATCTTCTGTTGAATTACACCACAGTCGCCGCAAATATTGCAGGAGACCTACTGGAGCCCGCATGGATCCGAGAGATTCACCCAGAAAACAGTGAAGTTTGGTGGCGGAAAAATCATGGTCTGGGGTTACATCCAGTATGGGGGTGTACGAGAGATCTGCAGGGTGGAAGGCAACATCAATAGTCTAAAATACCAAGAAATCTTAGCTACCTCTTATATTCCCAACCATAAAAGAGGCCAAATTCTGCAGCAGGATGGTGCTCCATCGCATACTTCCATCTCCACATCAAAGTTCCTCAGGGCGAAGAAGATCAAGATGCTCCAGGATTGGCTAGCCCAGTCACCAGACTTGAACATCATTGAGCATATGTGGGGTAGGATGAGGAAGCATGGAAGAGCATGGAAACCTAAAAAAAATATTGATGAACTCTGGGAGGCTTGCAAGACTGCTTTCTTTGCTATTCCTGATGACTTCATCAATAAGTTGTATGAATCCTTGCCAAACCGCATGGATGCAGTCCTTCAAGCTCATGGAAGTCATACAAGATATTAAATTTGGATCTCACAGCACCACTACTTAATTTGCGGATGATTTTTGTATTTGCATATTTTTGCAGTAAATTTGTTCAATTTCTGTATAGGCGACAAAACTTTTGTCTTGCCAAAATTTGACCTTTCTGTTTTGATTTAAATGATAAATCTTTTTTCAGTGAAATAAATCTTTTTTGTTAAACTAATTTATTTCAGTGCATTAAACATCATTTGGGAGGGTTTTAGCTGTTCATACGAGCTATTTCTAACACCAATTGATTAATTAAAAGTCAAGTCAATAGCAAGGTAAGGTTAATAGCAGGTGTTTCTACAAAAGGTGTTTCTAAAAAATAGATAAGCGACAAGACTTTTGTCAGGCACTGTATATGTGACAAATGAGAGACTCTTTCTTTCTTAACTAGTGTTCATTCTGAAAACATCTAATGAACACGGCTTCATAAAATATATAAATACATATTAATTAGCTGGTTGAATGAATATATTAATATAACATTAAGCATACGTTTAATGTAATATTAAGGTCATCATTGCATATCCTTTGTGCACGTGAACAGTTGGTCTAAATACAAGCACTCTTTTGAAGGAATGGGGGTTTTCAGCTTCGCTAGGTATGACGATGATTTCTACAAAAGGAGTTATGGCGGAAAGTTAAAGAAGGCAATACAACAGAAGCCACGAGACTACAGTGTATTCCAGGGCTACTACACCCCTCCTATTAGCAGCACTCTGCTCCTCCGCTCCTGTAAGGTGTGACTGGATCTCAAAATCGTATTTTGAACTCTATTTAAACTAGGGTTGCACAATACAATAAGATATTCTTGCTAGAAGAGAGTCATATATAGTATATATATATATATATATATATATATATATATATATATATATATATATATATATATATATATATATATATATGTGTGTGTGCGTGTGTATATGTATGCTGACTTTTTTTATTAAAGCAGACTCTGACTCATGAGATTGGGCACATATTTGGAGTCAAGCACTGCCAATGGCTCCAGTGTGTTATGCAAGGCTCCAACCATTTAGAGGAATCGGATCGTCGTCCCCCTGATCTTTGCCCTATCTGCCTAAGGAAACTACAGTGTGCCATTGGCTTTAAGATTGCAGACAGGTACAAGGTATGAAGGTTTCTTGAAGGTGCTAAAATGTTACCTATTGCAAATAACTAAGCAAAGCCAATAAATAGAACAAACTGATGTCTGAAACACTTTGAAGCATTTCATTTCATTTGAAATGTCCCTTGCAGGCTTTGTTGCAGTGGATAGAGAATGGAGCTGGAAGCTCTAAACATCAGTCAGGAAAACCATTACAAGCTTTCCAAGACATCAGGCACTGGTTATGTAAGTGTTTGTCCATAATGGCAGATTGACACGCTTTAACTATCATACATGTTAAAATGGATGACAGGGTGAAATTATACACATGCTGCGTCATGTTTCAATTAAACATGATTGCACTGATTTTCTGTATAGACACTTTAATGTGAAACAGATGTTTACTACAAAAATAAGATTTAAATGTATAACACTTTGATTAGATTTGTGTGAAATATATAAATTTCAATAAAACAATAAAGTGCCATTGTGTGAACATTCTAGTCAAACAATAAAAATCAAGTTTTGTGAATGCACACTATTAATATGTCTTTCCCAGTGGTATTAATATTATAATTGTGTAAGTTATAAAAGTTGTGGTACAGTTGAAATGATAAGTTGATAAATTAAACTGCTCTTTTAGTTGCAATATATCCAGTACAGTCATTGTGAAAGAATTGTATTTAAATAAAATGACAGTCGCATTCATTGTGATATATTTAGTGTTTAGGCATTCACAGTTGAATTCATAATAAAGAATGAGAGAACAGTCATGAACTCTGTATCAACCTGACATTATCATTAGTACACGTGTCTAGCATTCACAGTGATTCAGCAGTAAGTGTACATATGTTCTGAATTTACCTCAAGTAAGATTTATAGTGTCAAAGAAAGAATTGGTCCGAAATCATGAGGTTAATGGAGATGTTAAAGATGCTCAAATAGTGAGCAAAACAAAAATCTAAGAACATATTATAGAACAAAATAAAATGACATGATTGTGCAGCATTTACAGCTTGGCAGTGAGTCGCTGTTTAATGTATGAAGTGCCCTACTACACTGCAAACCCAATAATGCAATTTGTCTGTATATCAGAACAGCCTTTTCAGTACCATCAGTTTCATGTTTCTAATTGTAAAACAGCAACTGAGTCAAACGCCTTTAATAGTTTCTTATTTGTTGCAATGATCTGAGCTCTATAGTTGTGCTACACTGCTACTACAGGTACTACAGCAAGGTCAAAGGTACAAATTGCATTGTAAAAATGCTTACATACACTACACCCCTCTCTCTCTCTATATATATATATATATGTGTGTCTGTGTGTCTGTGTGTGTGTGTGTGTGTGTGTGTGTGTGTGTGTGTGTGTAAAAATGTGCCACTACACCCTGCTCTCACTCACTCACTCACTCACTCACTCACTCACTCACTCACTCACTCACTCACTCACTCACTACTCTATATATATATATATATATATATATATATATATATAGAGAGAGAGAGAGAGAGAGAGAGAGGAGAGCAGGGTATAGTGGCATATTTTTCTCTTAAACCAATTCTTGACAAAATATATTACAAATGTATACATTTACATTTGAGATGCACATTTTGTTTGTCGTATCAAGTTGACCACCTGTCAAAGGTTCACCTATTACACCTCTGATTTTGAGATATTCTTTTCTAGAAGAGTCATATTACCTATTGCAGTTCTTCCCCCTGTTCTTGTTCAGTATTCGTCGTGAATTATGCAAAAAACCCCATCGACCTATTTTATTAATATAATACCCTTGAATTCTACCTGATTACACACTATTTACTATGATTTGGCGCACACAAACACACACACACACACACACACACACACACATATATATATATATATATATATATATATATATATATATATCTATATATATATATATTATATGCATTAGAATAATTAGAATGCATTAGAATAATACTAAATCATTTTATATTTTGGACTTAAAAATACTTATTTGTACACAAAACATGTACTCCCCTGGAATGTACTAGTCATTTATCTATTCACAATTAATTGCTTTATTAAAGAAATATTTTGTATGTAGTTTCTTCATTCTTCATAGTTTTCATTTATTTATCCACATCAAAATGTTGTTGTTTACTTTTCATTGCCATTCTTTGACTAGAATCCAGTGTGTGTGTGTGTGCGCGCATGTGTGTTTAAAATCATTTTTGTCCTCCTACATTATTGATATTTCTTTTACACATAATTTAACTCATTGTAAGTTAGATGAATAGTTCATATATCTGGTTCATGTAGGAGGATCATCCGGGCTCATCAACAAGTAGTGTAGTTTGAAAATATTGTTCTATATGACTGGATATATAGGGTGCACCTCCAGGCCAATTTGACTTGTTAACTGCAACAGATCTGGCTCAATATAGACATGGAGGTGTTTTAACTCACACTATCTGCACAGGAAGAGAGAACAACAGCCTTGTTGTAAAAGCACTTTGTAATTGTGATAGGTGAAGGCAACCATCCTGGGTTTGTCTGATATATTATTAGTAGATACTCTCTTGGAATTCAAGTAATACATCGGTTTTACCTCAGTTTGGCTTCAGTGTAAGATGTAGCCCGATGCTGTTCCTATCCACATCCAACAATTTCTGAAAATTTGCTAACTAAGTTCAAATATGAACTGGTTCTTTCCACAATGGACCCCGTGTGTCCACCTATAGAAATTCCTCTGTCTTGAATTTATCTTGATCTTTGTGCTCATCCGCAAGATTGTTTTGGCAAGTGCTGAGATCTTTCTTCGTGCACAGAAAACCTGTCTTCGCTGGACGTACCAGCCCTAGAAAGAGGGCGCCTAGTCCTGTACCAGCAGCACAGGAGTAAAAGGCAGAGCTGTATTTCTGCGTGATGTCCACCAAAACACCTGCGACACATTTGAAAGAAAATAAGGAATTAACATTTTGTTCAAAAAGGAAATTGATTGAATAGTAATCAAATTGTCAGAGACGTTTCAAATTGTGTACCTCCTAACGGTGGCCCAGCAAGTCCTGCAAAGCTCTGGATGCACACGTAGACACCTACAGCTAAGGGCATTCTGTTGATGCCCACTACATCATCCTCGGCCAGCATGGGGATGTGTGTGGATGCGATATTGCCTAACAGGAAGCCATACAAGACGCAGCAGGCGGCCAGGCCCCAAAAGCCCTCTACCACTGTAAAGAGCACTAACGCTAGACATATTAGCAACACACATCCAAGCAGGACAAATATCTTCCTAATGTATCCACAGCTCAGGATCCAGCCAATGGAGAGGCGTCCAAAGATCTCGGCCCCAGCCATAATTGACAACATGTAGGCTGCCTTGTCCCTTTCAGTCCCCAGGCTCACACTGAGTTCCACCACATACAGTTGTGGGGCAAAGAAGCCCAGTGTTGCAAAAAGACCAAATCCAGCATAGCATAGGAAGCTGCCTTCCTTTAACACAGAAAGGTCCAGGAGTTTTGAATCCTTTTGACACTGTAAAGTCTGAAAAGTGACTCCATTTTTATGTTGTTTCTCCATTTGGAGATCTTGTTCCAACTCTTTGAATGACTGTGCACTTGAGTCTTTGATGGTCATTGAGACACTATGCTCAATCTCAGGGAGAGAGTTCTTTCTCAGTGGTTTGGTAAAGCTCTCTGTATTGCTTGGCTTGATTATTATAGGGCGAAGCAGAAGTCCACAGAATAAGACTGTTCCCTGTAACGTTCCGAGTACCACCATTGTGTATCTCCAGCCAATATGTGCCTTAAGTGCTGTAAATGCTGTAAAAAAAAAAAAAAAATATATATATATATATATATATAGATATACTATATATATATATATTATATATATATATATATATATATAAATATATAATATATATATATATATATACTCTATATATATATATATATATATATATATATATATATATATATATATATATATGCATACATACATGTAAATTTTTTACATCATGGCCATTCTTACCTGGTGCAAAGGCGAATATGGCAAAAGATTCCCCTGTTGAGGCCATGGCAGTGACCAGGGATCGACGTCTGTGGAAGTATTGGGACAAGATGGTGACAGTTGGAAGAAAAGTCAAACAGTACCCGAGTCCTGCAAGGACAAACAATCAGAAAGGAGAAATCTGATTTATTCACTTGTTCTCTTCTATCCTATTTACCTTTTTTAATTTTTAATTTGACTTTTTGTCTAAAAAAAGGGCCAGTGTTTCTATTTTTTGTCACATCTTAAATAGCTGCTTCATTGTTATGCTTCTATTTTGTTATAAGGCCAGAATAGATAGATAGGTACTTTGAATGAAATTTAAATGCAGTCACTTAAAGTGACACATATTTCTCCACAAGGAGTAATGGTGTTGCTGACACATAGTGGTTTTGCTGGAGTTTGTTCATTATAACTGGTTAATCACTCAGCTTGTTAATCAAGCTAACCCTTATAAACCTTCAATGATTCTAGCGTTAATGTAGGAAGGGAGCTAGTAAAATAGTAGGTGAAGGATGCTTCCTTTTGTCCAACATGTATTTCCTTAGCCTGATGTTCAGGTAATCTGTACATTATAGATGATGTTATTCCACAAAAGATAGAATTGCTCATGATTTCCTTAACAATACATTTACATAAGGCTAACAATTAGCAATGTTTGTAAATGACCACAGAGATATAAATGCCAGTGAATATGTTTGTATTCACAGGTCTGAGATTGTAGTCTACAGATATAACTTTGTACAGATTTGTGTGAATGCACATTTGTTATATTAAAAGTAATTACATTAAGTTACACCTCACTTAACATTTATCAATGAACACTACATATTTATAGCACTGAATTTATTTGATGATTGCATTGTGGTTTTTAGATGTTGTCTGTGTGTGTATATATATATATATATATATATATATATATATATCTATATATATATATATATATATATATATATATATATATATATATATATATATATAGCTATATATATATATATATAGCTTTAGTCTTCATCAATAAGGTGTATGCTGCCTACAGATAAACACTGATCTTGCACCAATCCCACAATATTTTAGATCTTTATTTACTTTAGTTTACCTGAAACAATTCCAATTGTGATGTAAATCTGATTCATGCAGCTGGTGAATGCAGTGGATATTGTTCCCAGGCTAATTAAGAATCCTCCAAGCATCACAACAGGTTGATAGCCAAATCTGTTGCTCAGCCCAGTTGAAAGCGGTGCTAAACCAATAAAAACAAGTATATGTAGATCTATGAGAGTAATGTAAATCAATACATATATACAATGTATAAACATTAAGTATGATTTCATTCAAAGCTATGTTTGGAAAAAAGTCCTGTGTATTTACCTGTGAATGTCATTACAAAGACGCTTATTGAGATGATCCATGAAACTCGGCTGTTGGTTTCATTAAACTCAAACATTAGGTCATTGAGGAATATGCCGAAGCTTTTAATGACCCCGTATGTAAAAACTTCGACAATAAAAAAGACCACAGCCACAATCCAACCCCATCCACCATCTGGTACCTCAGAATATGTGTTAGGTCCCAGGCAACCACCTAATCTGAAGATCCACCATACCATGATCACTGATGTCAAAGCTGTGTAGGAAAAATAAAAGATACTTTTAGTAAATTACATGTTTAGAAGTGTCTTTAATAAACATTAAGATGTAATTTTAGATTGTACTCGGGTTGATTAAAGGGTTAAAAATGGTTGGTAATAACCCTAAGTAATGGGTTAGTGAAATAAAATGTGTGATTTTCGTATGTATGACAGAATCCTCAATAGTGTATCTCCATGTTCATTTACATTTGGATCTGTTAACACACTCAACCATGGGCTAGTTCTTTATAACAATTTACTCCCTCTTTTATGAAATATATGAAGTGTTTGTTAAGTACCATGCCATCTCAAGTTTAATTTAACTTAACACTTGTTTTATTATTGCACAGGCTTCTAATAACAGCCCGCCCAAGTATCAAAAGAATTATGCTTGTCTAAAAAGCCAAAAAATGAATCAATCCACACTCACCTGAAGGCACTTATCACACCCTACCCTGCACTGCATTCCCTTTGAGGCTCTGAGCATAGGTCGTCTAGAACCGCCAGCCATCAACATACAAGGAAAATATTTAGCGACTATTCTCAGTACTGGCACCCAGGTGGTGGAATCAACAAGCAAGTCACTGGTCTTTAACCTAATACTACAAAGAAGCATTGATGATCACTAATTTATCTAAAATGTTTACTTCTCTGTTTTTGATACATATCCATACTAACTCCACTTTAAATCATAGGCTTTTGTTTATCATTCATTCACCTTTATTAACCATCGTCACAGGGTTATGGTGGAACTGGAGCCAAAACCTGGGCACAGTGTGGAAAAAAATTCACCCAGAATGGCACACTGGATCATTTCTGTCACACGGTTTACACACGTTTGCACACTAATTCACACCTAGTAGTAATTTACCATGGTCAAGCCCCCTATCTGTGTGTTTTGGTTTTGAGGAGGTAGAATGAAGTGATAGAAGAGCTAAGAAAAAGGCATAAGAGGAGCTGTATTTGAAGTTGGGCATTGAGGAAGGATTAAAGGATTTGTACTGGTTGTGTGAAGCTGGGAAGCTGGGAAGGAAGCAATAAAGGATGTAGATGAAAATATGTTGAATAGCGAGGAGAGTGTGTTGAGAAGGTGGAGGGAATATTTTGAGCAGCCGATGAGTGAAGAAAATGAAAGAGAGGGGAGGATGTGAAGTGTGGAGATGTTTAGGAGAGATGGCAGTGGACTTTTGAACCAGATTGTTTAACAAAACAAATGAGGGTATGCCTGAGGAATGGAGGAGGAGGAGTGTGCTGCTACCAATTTTTAAGAATAAGCGAGATGTGCAGGACCTGCAGGGGAATAAAGTTGATCAGTCACACCATGACGTTATGGGAAATAGTAGTGAGCTTTAGGAATGTTGGTGTAGAGGTATAGAGAAGGTCAGAAGGAGCTGCATTGTGTGTTTGTGGACCTAGAGAAAGCGTATGACAGGGTTCCAACAGAGGAGTTGTGCTATTGTATGAGGAAGACAGGTGTGGCAGAGAAGTATGTGAGGGTGGTGCAGGACATGTGTGAGGACAGTGTGACAGCAGTGAAGTGTGCAGTAGGAACTGGTTCAGACTGGTTCAAGGTGCAGGTGCTTTGAGCCCATTCCTGTTTGCAGTGGTGGTGGTTGACAGACCATGTCAGACAGGAGTCTCTAACTATGATGTTTGCAGATGAAGGTGGATGAGTTTAAGTACCTGGGTTCAATGGTGCAAAGTAATGGAGAGTGTGTTAGAGAAGTGAAGAAAAGAGTGCAGGCAGGGAGTGGGTGGAGAAGAGTTACAGGAGTAATTTGTCATTAGTGAAAGGGAAGGTTTATAGAACTGTAGTGAGACCTTTGATGATGCACGGTTGAGAGACAGTGTTGTTGTCTAAAAGACAGGAGGCGGCGCTGGAGGTGTCAGAGTTGAAGATGTAGAGGTTTTCATTGACAGTGACGAGGATGGAAACAAGAAACAAGTTTAGAAACAAGTTTATTAGAGGGACATTGCATGTAAGATGTTTCGGAGACAATGTGATGGAGGTTGAGATGGTTTGGATATGTGCAGGATTAGGGTTAGAAGGAAGACATGAGATGATGTGAAACAGGAAGATGTGTGAGCAGTCAAAGGCAAAAGAAGAGGGGAAAAGGAGGAAATTATAGAATAGATCAGATAAGGGGTGGAGGTAAATACAACATTTCAAGTTTGTGTTACAAGCTGGTTCATGTAGTCAACTGTCTCTTTTGAGTGGCAAAAAATTGCACCTTGGTATCAGCAGATACTGTAAAGGATTGATTCTACTAGTTACACTGAATAAGCATTTTAAATCACGTGACTACTGCGACTTTATTCCGGGCCGCCATTTACGCAGCACGTCATCGGATCGGATGGCGCTTCGCAACGCTTCTCTGAAAAGCTGCTATGATCTGGAATGAAGCGTTTTAACTTTAGGTGAGCATTGACTCAATCCGGTTTAATGCACACTAGCGTCGTACTTTGCTGGGATCAAGGGATAGTTGCTCCCTCCCTCGTTTTAGGCGTCGCGCTAAAGTTGAGAGCGCTTTAGACAACAGATACACGGGATGCGTGCTGTAGCGTATTGTGGATGGCGCATGCGCTCTGGTCGCTCCGCTTGTATGAAAAGTGGAGGATGTGTAGAGTAGTGCAGCGTGTATACCACATGACCCGCACAAGTCAGACCCTCCTCCAACACGTGTGCATGCCACCAACATGAGAAATGGTGGAATATAGCGTGGTCCAGAATATATTTCAGATATTTAGAAAAGATACTGCACATTAGTCGTCCATTTTTAACGGTAGTCTGTATTTTGTAAAAGCACAGTAGGATCCATGCTGACTTGCATTGGGGAATCAAAGGTTCAAAAAAGTCCAAGGGTGATTTGTCCTGATCATTAATCCACACAGTATTGCTATAGTGAATGGTGGATCATCTTTAATACTTTAAGTTATTAATTAAAAGGTTCGGCTGAAATCACAGCACCACTCAACTGCCACTGCTGGGTCACTGAGCAAGACTCAACTAATCAACTGATCCAAACAAAATGTTGTTATAGATTTTCTTAGAAATATTGACTGGATTGTGAAAGTAGAGTATTAAAAAGCAATCAGATTCACATTCAACTGAATATATAGGTGCCAGAAGTGTCCGATCAGAGCTGCTGCTTAAATCTTTCACGTGCAATAACCTTTACAATTTTCTAGTTAAATGACATATGTCAATAAATGTCAATAAAACTGTTAGTTTTACAATTAAAATCTAAAAAGTTCTTACCTGTTTTTCAGGTTAAGGATAATAAACACACTTTGTTGGTGACCTGCCAAAGCTGTGTTCTCTCAGCTAATAAGTACATGTGGTGTATGGAGTTGCTGTTTAAAAAAAAAAATCTACTAGCCTGGGAGGAGGTTACAGCTGTGTGGACTGTGAGGATTGGGTTACAATGGTGCACTCACGGCTGATTGAGAAATCCAGCTCTCAACCCCCCTCTCCCAAGAACTGAAATCATGGATAAGCTTCTGCTGAACTCTGTGTAGGATATGCTGAGCAAGGTACTGAATTTAATTCTACACATATCCCTGTTTTGCAGCAGGAATGGAGCAATGTTTGTTAGCCTGCCATATAATAATTACTTATTATAGGCTTGGTTTCTTAGGATTCAAAGACCAGTGAATACATATACATATATATGTCTAATACATTTTGTATTATTGTTATTATTATTATTATTATTATTATTATTATATTTAAGTAGTAATAAAAAAAAGTTCATAAGCCATTTTATTTAATTTCAAAATGTATTTTCCCTATTGTTATATATTACGTTGAACAATTTCTGAACTAGTTTTCTTTCTGATAGATTTTGCATTACAAATGGCCGAAGCTGGAATCTCTGTGCTGCTCTTATTTTGCTCCCTGCTGTCAGGACTGGTGTATTACAGAGACTGTTTGTTTCAACATGGACGCAGCAGTAAGATACAAGAAAGGCCCAATTTTATTATTATTCTGGCTGATGATATTGGCTGGGGAGACCTTTGGACAAATGGCTTTGACAATACTACCCCTTGGCTGAATATCTTAAAGCTGGAAGGCAAACGGTATAACGTATGGATAGAATTGATAAGAAACAAATCATGAACATTGCACGAGTGCTGCTCATGTCAAAGTGATTGTGTTGCAGGTTTACAGACTTCCACGCTCCTGCTTCCACATGCTCCCCATCGCGTGCTTCACTGCTGACCGGTAGACACGGCTTACGCAACGGAGTCACTCATAATTTTGCAAAGGGTTCTATTGGAGGACTACCGCTTAATGAGACAACATTTGCTCAGCTCCTACGTGACGCTGGCTATTACACTGCTATGATTGGTGAACACTACACGCTCTCTGTTTAACATTCAGATGGTTTGCGGTGACTGAGGGCAGACAGGCCTGACTCTGATTAGTTCCTGATTAATGCATACAAAACGGTTACCCCAGCAACAAGTGTAATGAATGGCTAGAATGAATAGTTATTTATGGAACATGCTGTATTATATTGTGGTGATGTATTAAAAAAAATTCACCGTAATTCGGGAATTGTCAGATGGATAATGAAATATGGCGGGTAATCATATAATCCTCTCCTTGTTTCTGACTTTAGGAAAATGGCATCTTGGACACAGTGGTCCTTACCATCCAATCCACAGAGTTAAGTGCATTCAAGTTTGGCGTTATTTTCTTATACAGTTTGTGTCTAGATTTATAAGGGTTCTACAGTCCAGCTTGTTTTTATGAACAGGGTTTGAATATTATCTTGGCATTCCATATAGTAATGACATGGGGTGCACTGACAAACCTGGCTTTGACCTGCCCAGCTGTTTCCCATGTGAGCATAGTAGACACAGTAGGTAAGATATCAAATCAGATATGTTAGCCTGTGCATCTGTGGCATGGGATATAGTGATTGATGTCATTACTAAAAAGTCTTAAATTTCTCCGCAGAAGGAAAGATGCAGGCTGCGACAATAAAATTGCATTGCCTCTCTTTGAAAATTGGAGCATAGTTGAGCAGCCACTGGATCTGTGGGAACTTACAGAAAAATATGCTAAAGCAGCAGCCACCCAGATTTTGACTGCAAGGTATGATTTGTATAACCACTGTTAATACTAATATTAATTATTAGCTGTTTATTTCGGTTGATTATTTAATGGTTGAGTACTGTATATTTATTCATACTATATAATATTCTTCATGTCCTTAAAACTGATCAGAAATAAATTACTTGCCTGGTTTTGCTAATACACGTGACCAAGTTATTGCTTAACTAATGCTTCTGTAGTGGATATCACATATTATCTAAACAATGAAAAATAATATCTAATCTTTTTGAAGACATTATTTGGCTTGCAGATGTCCACTGGAAAGGTAACAGTTATTCACATAAACAGGCCCAGGTAAACAAATCAACACAACTGTTAATAGAAGTGTTGTATTCTTAATTATTTTATAGTAATGAAGACAATAATACACATACATATATAATGGCTAAGAAAGGTCAAAACTATATAAGTTCCTGTTGAAACTGCACTGTTTTTTTTAATGTCTTATTAAACTCTATTAAATGTGCAGTATAAATATAATTGCAGTATTCAGAAATATATCAATACAAATAATGTATACTGTAAAAAAAATACACATTTATTATAACATTTAGTATAAGTAATATTTTTATAGTTCTGAAATATATTTCTACACAGGGTATTTACTTCTCTACCTTCATTTGTCATATTTTTTTTTAATTTTTTTTGTTATTTTGTTTTGTTTTATTTTGTTGCCCCCTGTAATTTATGGGTAGGGGAAATGGTAAACAAGCCTCTATTTTTCCCGTTTGTTGATATTTCGATGTTAAAATAAGGCAAAGTCAACAGATTTTTTTTTGTTTTTAATGGAGTATGACAGCAGCTGTTTTGAGTCCAAAACAGCTGGGAGACTTTGATCCATCAGTGTATCATGCAGAGTCTGCAAACAAGCCTGTTTCGTTTAACTGACCAGGCACTGAGCTGTGACTTTGACCTTTGAAAAGGATATATCACCAATGGCCAGGATATTAGTAGTCAAGCTTCTCCTCTTTCACATTTCAGCTGCATACTGTAAGCCAAACCTGAAGACTTAAACTTCAGGGCAATTTCATGTCAAATGCACAAGCACTGAATTGGATGTATAATATATAGTCATACATAATGAAAAAAAAGTATCCCTAATTTATAATGAAAGAAAATACACATATATAGTTGTGATTTGTTAGAATACATAATAGATCATTATTTCTTCTTAATGTTTGTCTTTAAAATGCTTACTGTTATGGTGAAATACTGAAATACTGTTAATAGCAACTCTGTTGTCTCTTAATTCTGTTTTATATACAGTATATGTTTTGTCCTTGTAGGAATAGGGGGCAGCCTTTCCTGCTGTACATGGCTTTGGCCCACGTGCATGTTCCTCTGTTCCATAATCGCTTCCTGAATGTGACTCCAAAGGAAGCTTATTCAGCCAGCCTGAGTGATATGGACAGTTTGGTGGGGAGTATAAAACTTGCAACTGAGGCATTTAGTATGAAGAACACACTTATATGGTTTACTGGTATATCTCAAATATCCTCTGTAATTATTAGATGTACATTAAGTGTCATATATATATTCATTCATTCATTCATCTTATACCTTCTACCGCTTTATCCATCGCGGATTCCCTCGGGTCACGGGGTATATCTCAAATATCCTCTGTAATTTGCCTATCTCAAGGGCATTCACGGGGATGGGCATCTGGATGGCCTATGGATCTTCGCAGGGTCACAAGGGGAGCCACATCTCAGGTGTCTATGGGCGAAATGCCAACCCATCGCAGGGCACCACACACACACACATTCACATGTTACATGCCAACCCATCGCAGGGCACACACACACACACACTCATTTTGCCAATACACTAGGGACAATTTTCCAAGGGTGCCAAACATCAACCTACAGTGCATGTTGCATGTTGTTTTTGGACCGGGAGGAAAACCGGAGAACCCGGAGAAAAACCTCCTTGAAAAACCCCTTGAGGCTGAGGCACGGGGGAGAACATGCAAACTCCACACACACATGGCTGAGACGGGAATCGAACCCGGATCCTGGCGGTGTGAGGCGAACGTGCTAACCCCTAAGCCACCGTGCCCCCTCATATCTATATATATATATATATATAGATATATATATATATATATATATATATACCTGCCCCTATATATATATATATATATATATATATATATATATATATATATATATATATATATAGAGAGAGAGAGAGAGAGAGAGATCTGAGAAAGGAGAGAGAGATGAGGAGGAGGGGGAGAGAGAGAGAGAGAGAGAGAGAGAGAGAGAGAGAGAGAGAGAGAGAGAGAGAGAGAGAGGAGAGAGAGAGAGAGAGAGAGAGTAGTTAAAGTTGAAGAGAGCAATGGATCTTAAGGTGCTATCCATTTTGTAGGTGATAATGGCCCATGGGAACAGAAATGCGAGTTTGCAGGGACCACTGGGCCTTTTCTAGGAAAGTGGCAGACCAGCAGAGGTAATGAATAATGTATATTGTTATTAAACTCTTAGAAAATAAATATTGAAAAAAATATGCATTCTTTTGTTTGTACTCTAGGGGAAAACCTTTAACAGTTTTACTTTAGCCCTTTGAACCCTCATTCTGATCAGATTTAGTCTGAAACCAAGAACCCTCAACTATTAAAAGAAGCCGAATGGAACCAAAAAATGATGGAGAGTCCACAATAGGCAACAACAACTGTAAACCACTCTGTGTTGTTAAATGTTTTCTTAAAGCTATTCAATTTTCTGCTGAGCAGGTGGAGGCTCTGGCAAGAGGACCACCTGGGAAGGGGGTCATCGAGTTCCATCAGTGGCTTTCTGGCCAGGGAAGATATCACCTAACACCACCAGCAATGCCCTGCTAAGGTAGAAGTTGTTTTTACTATGTTTTCAGAAAGGAAGGCAGAGATGAATTTCCCTTGTTTTTTTTTTAGTGGTATGGATATCTTTCCCACAATCCTCTCCTTAGCTGGTGTGCACCCACCTTCAGACCGCCATTACGATGGCATTGATGTAACACAAATCCTACTCCATGGATCTGATATAGGACATAAGGTAGGGCCACTTTTGGGGAAAAAAAAAAACGGTGACACAGATTAAGGTATTTTATAAAAAAAAAAAAAAAAAAAAAAAAAAAGAAAAAGAAAAGAAAACCATTTAGCCCAGATTATAATTTGCTGTTTTCCATCTTCAGAGTCTCATGCATCCAAACAGTGGGGCAGCAGGGCAGTTTGGAGATCTACAGACGATTAGACTGGGACATTACAAAGCTTTTTACATTACAGGTCTGGAAAAACCAATGACTTTGTATATCTAGTTTGTAAAATATTAAATATGAAATCTAACAGGGCACGGTGGCTTAGTGGTTAGCACGTTTGCCTCACACCGCCAGGGTCCGGGTTCGATTCCTGTCTCGGCCATGTGTGTGTGGAGTTTGCATGTTCTCCCCGTGCCTCAGGGTTTTTTTTTCTCTCCGGGTTCTCCTGGGTTTCTCCCGGTTTCCCGGTCCAAAAACATGCATGGTAGGTTGATTGGCACCTTGGAAAATTGTCCCTAGTGTATGAATTTGTGTGTGAATGTGAGTGTGTGTGCCCTGCGATGGGTTGGCATTCCATCCAGGGTGTATCCTGCCTTAATGCCCATAGACGCCTGAGATAGGCACAGGCTCCCCGTGACCCAAGGGAAGATCGGATAAAGCGGTAGAAGAATGAATGAAATCTAACAGTAGTTTATACCCTCAGAAAATGATTCTTTGCATTTGACTCTCATGAATAAATGCTGTAGATGTAAATGAGTAAGTGGAATGGTCTGTGTTCGGTTTAAGAACTTCAATTCATAATTCATTATTATTATTATTGACCTTGTTTAGATAGATTAATTTAATGCCATCTGTGCAGTTCAAATAAAAATGTTTATGCTTAAAACTTCCAAAATTCTAAAATTCTAAATTCTGCCTTTACTTTGCCAGGTGGTGCAGAAGCATGTAGCGGGGGAAGCGGAATCCCAACACTTCACGATCCTCCTTTGATTTTTAACCTGGACAAGGATGAAGCAGAAGGGTCACCTCTGGACCCAGGCAGTGAAGAGTATCGACTCGTTCTCAAGGAAGTAGTGAAAGAGCATGAGGTGTTGCTATGGGATATTGCTACAGACAATGTATCTACTGCAGATTACAGAGTGTCCCAGCACGCAGTTCCCTGCTGTCAGCCACATAACCCGGCCTGTCGATGCCATAACCCAAACAAAGCTCTGGCATCCAGTCTAGTGTGAATTCTTCCACTTTGCGCCCATGATATGCTTTGGAATATTTAATATATTCCAAAGCATATCATCGGCTGCAGCTCTGACCAGGATGAAACTAATATAACCTTAAAAGGATGAACGAAAGCTGTATGATTGTGTTTATTTGTCTTTTATCTTGTTTTATTGAGTCTAAACCAGGGGTGGGCAAACTAACTAAATACATCCGGCCCGCTGAAGATTGTTACAGAACCATCCAAATCAAACAGTTAGAAACAATCCACAATTTCGTTCAACAATATCAAAAACAAGTAAAGTTGAGGTTATAGTTGGTCCGGCCCTCCTACACACCTCCCATGTGACCCTTTGTAAAATATAATTGGTCCACCCCTATTGCCCACCTTACTGACATTGTAAAATCAAGTGTTTTGATACATTTTGCTGCAACTTTTGTGTTTTTAAATATCATTTTTACTTCATTATTTTACTTAAAACGTTTTAACCTGACATTATAAAGTTAAAAGATTAAACGACACATAAACTCCGGATAGGAGACATCTGTGATATAACCCATGGTAATTTTCTACTACTTGTCCTTGTTAGATTTTTGGCCCTGTAGGCATCATGATTCAAATTCATGCAAAGCAGTAACTGTTGTTCTGTACTTTATGTAATATCTTATGAAGGGAGTACAGAATCTTTTGATACTCAACTTTTATTTGTCATTAATACATATAATCAATTTCATAACTTTGAGTGAGTTTGGCCCTTTTACATCCTTTTTTAATTAAAAAAAACATAATGACAAGAAGATCCCATTAATAACATAACTGGTTAGAGGCAAATGAGTGTGTAATATATTGCATTCTAATACACACCATTATACAATTTCCAAACAGAATAGTAGTCACGGTTAGGCACAGAAATAGCACTTCAAAGAAAACAGTACCCATTGCTATTAATCAGAACAGCATAAGCAGTCTTTTGTAAACCAACAGAAGCACACAAAAACATAAAACAGTGCTATAGCTTTAGTGCAACAATATGGGGGGGAAAACAGTAAATCCCTATTTACATATTTGTTGAATATATTCAGTTTTTGTCTTTGTTAATCTGGCCATAAAATATCACGTGCCAGTGAATGTTGTGCTCGCATATTCCCTTTTCTCACAGGCATAGAGGTTATCTGCTTTCTGATACACTGAAATCCGCCAGCACAACATATCTACTACAATAAATTGTTCCCATGGCTTCGACATTATACAACAAACATCAGTAAAATAAACAGTGGAAAGTACAACATGTTCTATGAGGACAGCCGTACGACCCAAACGTGACAACATTAGGACATAAAAGTGTCCGGAACATTAGGGGCACATCGGATCGAAATTCTTTAATTAATCTCAATTATTCATTCCGAAGAAACTTTAACATCGGTATTCAATATGAAAGGCACACCAGTGACTGCTTTATTCTATGATCTTAAATTCCCAACAGTAGCCACTGACATCCAACACAACACGGCTTTCAGGGCTAACATTTGTCTTCTAGGATGTCTACAACACCTTGTATTTAGCTGACTGTTGTAGAGCATAGAAAGTACTCTGCCATACAGGACCCCAGAATTATAAAATGTACACAATCTGATGAGAAATTAATCATTTTGTAGTAGACTGACAAGGGGCAGAGTGTGCAGTGTGTTCAACAGTGCAATTAGTTTCCTTTTTTTTTTTTTTTACCCAGTAACTGGACTGTTCTGTTCAGGACACACTACTTCGAACAACTTAATATAAAATAACTGGATTTAAAGCAATAAATTCAACAATGCATTGCAACAGTTTGAAGGTATGCACCTGAAATGAGACCCGACTTTGAGTAACAGGGGAGGAAAAAAAACAAAACAACAAAGTAAACAGAATGGAATATCACCTAAATGCAAATAAAGATAGCAACAGTTTTATATGTGCCCAAAGAGAAAACCCAGGGATAGTGAAAACATGGTGAGGTAGGCAAAGAATGAACCAAGACTTCTAATTAATAAGTTATCAAGTTTCAAATTCTGGTGATATATTCCAATCAAATTTAGTAATGTTGAACCTATTGGAAAAGACACATTTGCTCATTTGAGGGTAATCTAGAGGCACTAATCAGCATGATATTTTTGAAAAGCTGAATAACACGTCGATCCCCTTCTGAATAACAGAAGGGGATCAACGGTAAGGTTGGCGGTGATTTGAACTGCAAAACTGTCTTGCCTTTTATTTTCTAAATGGATGCTTCTATAATTGTGTTGACTGTACTCTACCTGGACTTCCTGCATAGGGAACACTAAGGAGCATGTTATTCCAAAAATGTCCTAAATCCTTAAAAATAATTCTTACACCAAATCAGGGCTCACTGACTGTCAATAGATATCTAGTCAAAGAAAGGACAGTCACCCATGCATGTTTTGCATGAGTCTACTTGAGAATCCATTTAATACTAGATTGCAAATTCCAGAATTTCACAGCTAAGCAGGAAAACAATGAAAAGAAACACATTACTGGAATCTCTGAATGCCTCGACCTTACAGAACAGGTTTAAACTTGATATTTGTTTACTCAATATAAAATACTTCCCAGGCAACATATATCTCACCTGGTTATCTTCTCACTAATCTGGAAAGCAGTTGTATTAGTCTGCGAGGTGTCGGAAGATTGAAATTCTTTGTCTCTGAGACACGAATGCTTGAATGACGGTATTATTTTCTTGAATCTGCAGTAAATACGAGCTCCAACACAGAATCCTTCTCTTCACGCTCGACCAAAATTATGTCTCGGATTACTATTTGTAGATCGGCTTAATGTACACTTTCAAGACTGCCAGAAAGCAGCTAGCCAGTGGCATCTCTTCTAAATGATTAGGTAACATTCCACCATGTTTGTAAAAGTAACTACCAAACACCACCACCAAAAAAAAAAAAAAAAAAAAAAAAAAAAAAAAAGAGTACACCATCTCTATTCAGCTACACAGAATTTTTATGTAAAAACAATTTCAGCCACAAGTGTTCTAGTTATGTAAAAACAATTTCGTCCACAAGTGTTCTAGAGAGGGTGTCCAGGGGTCTGGCCATGATTTGCTCATTAGTTGCTAATGAGAGTTGAATCCACGTTGAGCCACATATAAGCAGTTATCTGAGAAACAGCTTGGGTTAATATGGAAAGTGACAAACAGAATTAATATTGTTGCCATCAGAATTAAACGTAGTGCATTCATTGATCAGCTGTATTATATTTTCTTAGGCTCCCCAGGACAGGGAATATGGTTAGAAAATAAAGTTGACCAGTGTTTTATTGTTAGTTACATGGTTCAGCTGAGATTTACCCCCTGCAATGGGTGCCTGCGAGACCACATATCCACACTCCAATATGGTTAGAAAACTTAAATTGGTGTCCACCAGTGTTTTGTTGTCATGTAGTTACATGGTGCAGCTCCAGATTTACCACCGGGCAATCGTGTTCTTCATTAGCGTTTTGGGTGTCTAAAATAACAGCGTGCTGATGAACCTCCACTTCCAGGCGTCCATGGCTTTCCCTGTCCTGTACTCTTCCTAACTTGTCGTCTCTATGAGGGACGGTTGTCATGTAGTTGTGTCATCTTCTTGTAAACTTAAATCAACAGAGTTGAACACGGGCATCGTGTTCTTCATTAGCGTTTTGGGTGTCTAAAATAACAGCGTGCTGATGAACCTCCACTTCCAGGCGTCTATGGCTTTCCCTGTCCTGTACTCTTCCTAACTTGTCGTCTCTATGAGGGACGGTGTGCGTAGTTGTGTCATCTTCTTGTGGCCTTGTAAACTTAAATCAACAGAGTTTGGGTCATGGTCATCTGCAACTGCTTCTTCAGGTTGTGAAGAGGAAACGATTGGCAAGGGGCTACAAATGACCAAAAACAAAAAAAAAGAGGTCATGATGGATACCTTTCATTATTCGACAATTGTTTTGTTAAGTTAAAGGTCACCCTTTACCTTTCCATTGACTCATATGAAATTGGTACTGGACATGCCTCTAGTGGCCCATCTTCTTCTTCCTGAGCCCATCCACGATTGGACGAGGCGTAAGTAAGGATGGCGTCAGTCACACTGAAAGGAGTGTGACCCTGCACACAGTCTTGAATGTGACTAACAGGAAGCTGAGTCTGCAGAAAAAGATGGAGCTGGCTGTCGGACAGGCATACCGTCATGTGCACCACCCTGTGGATAAAACGGCTTATTAGAATGTGCTGAAGGGCAAAATTAATTCTGCTGCATAAAAGTCATGATCAAATTGACGCTTTTCAGTACATTTTTAGTCTCTAACAGGGTTTTTGTGTGGACTTCATTTAGCCAAATGGTGAAACACTGCTCTGACTCACCTATGGTTAATTGTAATGCAGAGAAAAGTGTTAGTCAGCATTATTCATCAATTATTTTCTAGATTCAACTGACTGATCACAATTATCACTGACTGACTATTAAAATTATCTTAATTCAGTCACATTACAGATTAAAGATGACACTGACTTATCCAGGAAGCTCTGCAAGCCCTTTCTCCTCTTTTCAATGAAGTCTGTGTTGTTAAAGTGGATGAAAGACTTTCCAGGCAGGTCAGGAACAGGCCTGTGTGAAAGCAAGCCAGGCAGTCATATAAACGTACATGCTTTCCATACAACATACAGAGCATACTTTTGTTTCTGCTGTGCTAAATAACCTTTTGGAAATCTGAGAAGTCGGATAACGTAACCGCATGATAAATGCATTATGCTGTCTTTATTGTAATTCACTCAAAGACTTGATTTAATTTTTTCCACTTACACCAGACCAGCATTCTTCTGCAGTTTCCTCTTAAGCCACACAAACTCACTATATCGCCGACGCACACAGGAGGTTTTGGCTGTGAAAGCCTTGCTGTTTGTCTGAAGACAGAGAAAAACATTTATTTATAAATGAAATAAAATCATGAATGGATGTAATTATTGGCAACTAAACCGTATATTATACAACATAAAATCATTTAAATAAGTAATGAGAAGTGTATGTGTATGAGAAGAGGACAGAAGTAAATCTATGCAAAAATTTGAAATCAATTAGCATAAAGTACATTGTATTATTCCCACTTCTGCATTTAGTACTTGTGAAATATAGCATTTTCTATAACAGCACTTTCTGTATGACCTAACCCTCTTCCCATTTTATACCAAACTAAGATGACTACCATCTTCACGAAGCTATATTTGAATTTAAAATTCAGTCCAATTTTAAATTCCTGCAGTGTCTAGTGAAATGCTGGTGCTTATATTAACTCTAAAATGGTTCTACTATATCGTTGGCATGACTGCATGCTTGATTACATGACTGTGATATTTAGAGAAATGTGTCACTGTCCAATCATCCAATTCCACAACATGTAGAGACAAAATGCTCTGAGATTTGATGATCTAAGATTTGAAAATGTAAGATTTAATGAAAGTGGCAGTATCAAGATCTCTTCCTGCCACTTTCATTACAGCTCTAATTCATTCAAATCTCAGTCGTTTCCCTAATGATGACCAGCAGCATCTTCAGGTGAGCGATTCTTTTTTTAATTTTTTATAGCCACTTCCTCTTTTATAAAACATTGTCTCATATTGTCTCACATATGGATTTTCTAAAAAAAAAACTAAGACAAATTTGTAAATATCTACTTTCTGTTCAAATCCATTTCTATTGTGAACCATATGGTTATGATTAAATGATCTTTCGTTTTTATTTTTAATCTTTTTTAAAAAACTAAGACCGGTTCAGTGAAAAATGTTCTCCTCAACCCATAAAAGAATTAAATTTAATAAGAGAATCTTCTTTTTCTGTTAAATCAGTTTTCTAAATGAGAAAGGGGAAAAGAGAAAACTAAACAGGATTTGACTTCTACATGTTAGTAAAGCATGGAAATAAATAATAATTAAAAAAAAAAAACCTACATGAAGAAAAATCTTGAAGTCCACATACGATTTCCAGGATCCCTCATTCATCATGCGAGGATCCTGAACTCTTACAGTAATGAATTCCTGTTAAAAGCAAAGCGAAATTTGGTAAAACTCATAAAGTGCTGTTCCTTGTCTTGATCCAGATCCAACAATACTGCTATTGTATACTTAATGAGCATAATACATCTGTTATGCTCTGCTGATAAAGCTTATTAAATATATTGTAATAAACTACATTTGTTAATTTAAAAAAAACATATGTTGATATGAGTTACATACATTATTGTAGACCGGGTTCAGCATAAATTATGAGTAGTTTTCATACTTTAAACTTCATTTCCAAGGATTCATTCAATAAGAATACACAGATATTAGAAGAAGAAAAAAATTCCAGGAAACACCAGATAAGAACAGAAGCTATCACTATGAAGATGTACTCAACTACTATAGCACAACATAGTATCTCACCATATATATAGAAAACAAATGATTAAATGAATTAATTCTTTATGGTAACATGTTTTATACTGTTGTAAATTAAAACGCTTTCAACAATCAGAAACAAATAAGACAAATACGGACATTGTACAGATCATGACAGACAGATAAATAGTAAGAAGCATTACATCTCCTTGACTTCTCATCATCCTGCCAAATGTGATCGAAGACACATGACATCTGGGGAAGAAGAAAACAGGAAATTACTAAGACGTCAGCAATCACATTTTTGCCCTTTAATAATGCTGAGGTATCGTTTCTAGGATATTAAAGGATTGCGATAAACAATTTACTTGTAATGAATCCAGTTAAGCCCATCTTTACATCTCTCTGCCAGCAAAACAACTTATGACGATATAAATGTCACTGTACTGTAGGGCTCTTTAACAGGACTTTAGGGCTTTTATACAATTTTCTACATCTACTCATAATAAACAACAGTTCATTCCAGCACTATATTCTCATCTCACACACTAAAGAGAGAAAACATGGTTTCATTCAATTGTTTGTACATTTTACCCCTACTCATACAAGCAAAATCACTTTTTGTGTCATAGGTTTGACAGAAATCGAGGCACCACCAGCCTACTGAGGTAAAGGATATCAAAGGATATCTCTGGATATATCTCAGGAAACATCAGTAAAATTTATTATAGGGTCTGAATCTGTACTGAAGATGCCTGGCACATGCCATTATGATTAATCTTTCCTCTTTACTCCTGAGAATCAGCCTCTTCTTTTTAGCAGATGACTACAGACATTAGCACTGCTCACTAATCCGATTTGGACACAGTGGTTAATAACAGAGCCTAAAAACATGGCTGTTATCTGCCTGAGCAAACACAGACATAGGCAAAGACAAACTTCAAATCAATTTAATGTGCTCTGCATCGCATTCGACACATATCAAACCTACACAATTAAAAATATCCATTATATATGGCTGCATTTTTCTGTATGATAACTACACGAATTTGAAGCAAATGCAAATGAACAAAGTTATAATATAAACCTTTGCTATGATTTTCGGCTATAGAAACCTTCTGAAAAGAGATATGTTTTTATCGACTCGTAGCTGAAAAAGAGGACAGAAAACATCGCCAACGCGTCAAACATAAGAAGTCATTACCTTTAAGTCAAATATCCCTGACAACCCCCTGTTTTCAGCATGACACCAGTGTAGACTGCACCGCTACCACGTACAGATCGGGAGAGTACACGAAACGGATAAAAATAAAAACACAAATCTGTACAGCGTTCGGGGACTTGTTTAGGTAACCGCCAACTTCCGTGTTGCGAAGTCACCAGCGACCACGAGCAGAAGTGCACTGGGGCAGTGTGCAGAATTGCGCCACCGACTGGAGCGGAGAAGAACAAAACACCCGTCTAATCCACCTGCGCGCGCCCACACACACACACACACACACACACACACACACGAGTGTTTACACACTGTAGCCAGGGAGAGGGAGACAGTGTTTAGGAGGGAGTAGCCAGGGAGAGGGAGATTGGGGAGTAGAGAGGGAGTAGGGGAGAGAGAGAGAGAGATAGAGAGAGAGAGAGAGAGAGAGAGAGAGAGAGAGAGAGAGAGAGAGAGAGAGAGATAGAGAGAGAGAGTAATATAGAAACTTTTAGGCTGTGTACCAGAATATTTAAATTGCTCTTTACCAATACCCTTTACTCGTCTTTAAATCGGATAACAGATGTATAGTTTATATTTTGCAGTACAGATCTGAAGTAAGTGTTTTAAAAGAAACATAACGATGTGTCAAAATGTACATTATATCAGGATTGCATTTGTATATTATGGAAACATATGGATTTCCAGGTTCTTTGTGATTTTTTTTTCTTATTCTGATTTCCACTTTTCAGCTGTGACACCAATGATTTGAAAATTTCTTTTCAAAAAGTCTTTTCAGCTTCACCAATGTGAAAAGGAAAACAGTGGCTGATATGGTAACCACTGTTAAAACGGTTGCAATGAAAGTGACAGCAGAAACTAACCGGTTTCCAGGACTTTCCGCAATACTAACTGTAGCAACAAAGTAATGCTTATTAACTGCAGTCTATTATTGAGCATTTCATGAAATTATTTCTGTTCCTGTTTTCTGCTCTGCTTTTCATTCATTTACTCTCATGTAGTCTTTCTCTGTTTTAGTGCCGCAAAAAAAAATTATTATTTACATGTAATATGTAATACTTGCTTATGAATTTATATATATATAATATATATATATATATATATATATCTATATATATATATATATATATATATATATATATATATGTATATATATTGCATATTTGTGAATATTTATGATTTATTTCTTCGTAAATATTTTTATGCAATGGCTATATATATATATATATGGCTATATATATATATATATATTTTTTTTTTTTATTATTTTATTATAGCCAAAATTTTAATAGCTATATATATATATATATATTTTATTTATTTTTTTTATTATTTATTAGCCTTCTTTAGTATTTAGTTTTTTCAATTGTATGGCAGTCAGCATTTTTTCTTCTTATGCTGCAGCAAGTTTAAAAGTGAAATGAAAGCAATAACAGGAAAGTGTTTTGAGGATATTCATCAACTTTCATTATAATGACAGCAAGTTGTTTAATAAAGCTTAAATGCTTTGGGAAATTTCTGTGGTATACAGTAAACTAAATAAAAGATGTTATAGGAAAAACAAAAAACCTTGAGCACTGGAGGTTTTGGTAACAACCTTTACACTGAGCCTACTACACTGTCATTGATTATTTTCCTGTAGGTGAAATAATGTTAAAAATATCAGATTGTAAGACATTTCTGTAAATCAAATATACATTTTTACCAAGAACAAGAGGAAAAGTTACACTTTTACCAAAAGGAACTGAATAGGATTAATGATTTTGGTTGGATGTGCACTATCTGAGCTGTGTGGAGTGTAAGAACATTATCTCCCGTAATCTTCTTATCCTTCTGTTGTATACAGGTGGAGGAGTGAGATGGAGCAAGCGGGAGCAAATCAAAAATGCATTATATTTGAGTTGGCTTGATGCATGTTGTGCCTCAGGAGTGTGTATGCGTCAGCCAGTACATGTTTGTGGATGAAACAGAGCAGCCACTTTTCAACAAATTAAAATGGAGGATCGTGAGGTATGGCAACAGAAGCTTGACAAACAGGTAAGTGTAAATGTCACAGTTCTTTTGTATTTGGACAGCCGTATACTAACATCACTTCCGACAAAACTTTATTATCGTTTTTCTGATTGTTATTATCCAGTTTGGAACATCTTTTAACAGTGTACCTGTTGACATCTATTGCAAAATATTGAAATTGGACTTGCAGGACGTCCAAAATCTTTGTTTGTCTGCTCTTGTGCAACAATGATATGTGTAATAAAGAATTTTCATTTCTACAATGAGTGTATGAGTGAAACATATTGGAATGCTAATTCTCAAATGAATAACAGACACCGCTTTATATAAACAGCGAACACTTTTGATGAAGAAGCAGCAAAAAAGAAGAGCTAATGTGCAGATGATTACAGCAAATCATGATCGACCAAAGAATCGCAGGCAGAAACCTGCAGCTGAAGACACAGCTCTGTTGATCATTCAGTCACAAAGCAGCACTTCCTTAAATGGTAGGCAAACATACATCTTTTTTTTTACATCACTTTAAATTTGAAACCAGTATGTATACCATATGTATAGTAAACTAACCTGAGGTGACAAAATTAGTCTTTATCCACTCACAACCATATCATTTCAAAATTAGAATGTTTAATTCCGTTTTATAATTCGGACTATCATACTATTATAAAGTTGACTATAATATGTGGGATCTATTCCAACCTTCTTATGTCAGACACTCATCTGGAGCCCGGCTATGATAACATTGTTGAAGAGATCAGTCTTGATGAAATGAATATTTCATCTCAAATGAGACCACAGGACACAATGCCACTGACTGATCCCATGATTAAGACAATTGATCTGGATACAGATTATCACTTGACTCCCATACACACACCGAACACACCCAGTCAGTCAGAGGAGAGGAAAATGAAGAAGAAAGTTGTTAAGAAGACTGAAACCAAATGTGAGTCTTTTACCATATAAAGTGATCAATTACTTGTTCATAGCAGGTTTTTATATTCTATGTTGTATAATATTTAAGTGCTTGAGCATTATGATGTTGAAGAAGGACAAGAAAAACAAGAGAAGAAAACAATGAAGAAAAAGCCAAAGAACAAGTCAGAGGAACCACAAAGTAACAAATATATTACTTTATTATTATGTATTTTGTAAAAAAAAAAATTCTATCCACAGCAAATGGCATCTTTATTGTTTAGCAGTTGAGATTGATTCAGTGGTAGAGTTCAACGTGGAGGAAAACAAAACTGAAATCGAGAGTGAGGATGAACAAAAAGCTTTGTTCAAGAGTCCAGTGACTCCTACACCAAAGAAAAAAACAACTTTATCTGCTTGTAAGTGCAAACTAAAGTTTTACTTTTCATTTTATGTTTACAGCCTACAAGCCTTAGTTACAAGAGGCAACATACGCATTTACAAACTTATTGCTACAGTGTGTAACTCATATGACTTATGGAGTACTTTATAAACACTCCATTTTTACAGCACACCTATCTGACTCTGAAGATGAAACAGAAATCCAGGAGAATAAGAAGGAAAATCCAAAAGCACAGAAAAAGTCCCAAAAAACTACAAAGAACGATTATGATCTTGCGTCACTGAATTCCAACTATAGACATTTCTCTACTGAGAGTGACTCGTCAGACGTTGAAAAAGTAATAAATAAAAATACCTTGCATTTTGTCTTATTTTCTATATTTCTATATTGTGTTACTATTTTATTTTTCTTTCTGCCACAAACCTTGTCAGTCCTCACCAGTGTCTGTAGAAGATCTAGAACAGTTTACACTTCGCCCTGCACCAAGAGATGTGACTTTCCAATGTAGAATCACCAGAGACAGGAGAGGAATGGAAAGAGGAATCTATCCTACATATTACCTCCACATGGAGAAAGAGGATGGGAAAAAAGTAAGAGGAATATATTATTTTCAATTAGGCTCCCACACAAGTGCGTGTGTGTGTGTGTGTGTGTGTGTGATAAGCTGCTAGCTGTTTGTGTCCCATCCTTTGCACATTACTATTTCACATTTAACTTTCCTGTGACAGGAGCTAAATCCAGAAACAAAAAAAAGCTATCACTTAAGAGCGACCCCTTTTATCTGCTTTCATCTGCTTTCATCATGTTTCATTTATAAGGTCTTTCTCATGGCTGGAAGGAAACGCAAGAAGTGTACCACTTCAAATTATCTGATCTCTATTGATCCAACTGATTTATCCCGAGATACCAGCAGCTATATAGGCAAACTAAGGTCATAATATTTTAAAAAACATATTTTCCTTGCCTACATATATTTGTATCGTGATTTTTTTTTCTCTCTTTGCAGGTCAAATGTTTTAGGGACTAAATTCACTGTATACGATAATGGAGAGAATCCAGAGAGGAAGCCATTTGTAAAGGAAACTGAATCCCTTCGACAAGAACTTGCAGCAATATGTTATGTATGTGGACATGATGTCATAAGGACCTTGAAAAATAATGAAATCCTTTTTTTATATGCTTGACTAATGGTGAATTCCATTCAATAGCAATATACAGTTCTGTTTATTTATTCAGTTTTCATGAATAAATGATCTTCTTATATTTATGGATACTCAGGAAAAAAACGTGCTGGGTTTTAAAGGCCCCAGGAAAATGACAGTGATCATTCCTGGCATGCATGAGAACGATGAAAGAGTCTGTATTCGGCCAAAAAGCGTGAGTATTTAAAAATTCCTAGATATGGAATTTAGATAGGGTTTATGAAATCACTTTTGCTATAGGTATAGTATATGAGCCATTGGTTGAGAACACCTGATAACCACACATATTACCACACATTGCACAATAGTATGTGATGACTTGATATGGTGTAGCACAAGCATTTACTTCTGCTTTAATTACCTTTTTGTGTGCCCCTGTGTACAAAGTGCTAACTATTAAGACATGTACTGTCATGGGTGGAGTCTTCTGCACAGATCTCTCATCTTAACCCCACTGAACATCTTTGGAATAAACTGAACACCTCGCCCCTCATCTGCAACTAGTGCCTGACCCCATTAATGCTCCTGTGGCTAAATAATAAAATCCCCACCGTCATCCACCCGTGAAAACAATGTGTGCATACAATCATAGGTTATTACTGTGTGTCCATATACTTCTGGCCATACTGTAGTGTAGTTGTTACGGCTTAGTAAAGGATTATATTGCATGTACAAATGCATCATTTATAATGATGAACTATTTATAATGTACAAAAGTGCCAAAACGACTGTTGAAAATTTGTAGATAAACGCAAAATAACATTTAAATTGTGCTTATTAAATATTATTATTTTCCATATCCTGCATCACTGTCCTCAGGAGCTTGAATCTCTTCTCACTCGTCTCGAAAATGGTAACAAAGAGAATTTAGTTTGCCTTGTAAACAAATCACCAACTTGGAATGAGCAGACACAGTCATATGTGCTCAACTTCCATGGACGGGTAACACAGGCATCTGTAAAAAACTTTCAGATTGTCCATCCTGACAATGGTGAGTTGGCAGATACAATAATATTGTAATGTAATAATGATTTTAATGTAAAGAATGATAATGTTTCCTTGAAAATGGAGCAATACCAAGTTGGTTATTGTGGTCACATCATTAAGGGTTCACAAATACACATTTTTTTTTACTTTTGTTGTATCCAGAAGACTATATTGTTATGCAGTTTGGAAGGGTGGCAGAAGATGTGTTCTCCATGGACTACAGCTTCCCTTTGTGTGCCCTACAAGCATTTGCCATCACTTTGTCGTCCTTTGATGGCAAACTTGCTTGTGAATAAACAAATGGATGTTTTAATTGCTAGTACCACTGTTGTTAATGTTTAGCCAAATTATATATTGTAACACTACATTAAAATCCATTCAAATAAACTACATAGGTTGCTGTGAATATTCATGAAATGGCTAATCTGGGAAATTCATGTGTAGCGTTTACACAAGCAGCAGATCTGTGGGTGGAAATACTTGCTGTATATACTTCTGTAGAAATTGAAGTATCAACTCAAGCTTTTTAAACAAGTAAAATTGTAAAAGTACCAGTTTCAAAACTACAAGTATAAAAGTAAAACTAATAGCTAAACTAAATAGCTAACTAAAAATAGCATTAAGGACAAAAGCTTAAGACGTGCTAATCGCAATCACTAATTTATTCAAAGTCTCTCTACTGAACTACATATTGTAGCTTAATTTTCAGAAGATGAAGAGAAAGCACCCGTTTGATAAATGATCCAGTAGTGGAGAAATAATAACTTTTAAGAAATAATCTTTTTTGAAAAACGACCCCAACACTGGCTATGTCCTGACCTTGTCCATGACGTGATTTGTGTCATGTGCAGGTGCGATGGATTGCATACAAACCAATATGTTGTCGAAATGGTAAATGTTTATGCTTCATCCAACCACAATCACATTAACTCTATCCGGCTGGAGCAATATATCTGGATAGGGTTTTTTTTTAACGATGACAAGCCGGGAAGAAAACGAGCAGAAATTAAATTGGAGTAACTAGGCTATTTTTAAAATGCAAGGAGTAGAAAGTACATGTAACTGCGCGAAGGAGTAGAAGTAAAATGTCAGCCGAAAAATAATTACTACAGCAAAAAAAAAAAAAAAAAAAAAAAAAAAAATATATATATAATATATATATATATATATATATATATATATATATATATGTTTGCACAACTGTTGTTTGTACATATCCACTTTATGTAGCCCAGTGTGTAGGTCTGCTTATACATTAGTTTCTTGTTTAAATATGTGGCACCTTGGTCCTGGAGGAATCCTGCTTTGCACTCTACCAACTGATTAGGATTAAAATGACAGTAAAAAAAATACTTGACTACATATAAAGACAAGAAAAGATAATTGCAACCTATACTTTTATTTAAAAAAAAAAAAAGTTTCATTTGCAGCTTCTTACTGGAGGCTCAGCCTCAGCCTCCCCTCATCTCACCAGCCACGTGTGAGCGGGCATCATTATAGGAAAAGTAATAATTGTGCGATACTTTTCCTAATTAAGCAGGGGGAAACTGCGAATTTATGTATTATTTGTTTATTTATTTAAGTATCCTCACACACACTGCAGCAGGTTGTTTATGGTGTGGTTTCAGTAGGTGGTAGTGTTCTGAACGTGCCGCAGACCGACTCGAAAAGAAGAAGCACCAGGGGACTCGGAACCACTTTGAATGGAAACTCCCTTTTTCTCCTCTTACTGTCACTGTGCTTTGGTAACTTCGATGAAGTAACTCGGGTTTCAGAAAGCGTCTTAAAACTAAAATTAAGAAAAGATGCGCGACCGAACCAAAGAACTGGGGAATGTAAGTTCAATGTTAAAGTTTCACTCAAATGTATTTAAGAGGTTAGCACTTGTAGCTAGTAGGTCATTGCAGTAGCGTAGCTAGGGAGGTTTGTAATGAGTAGTTGAACTTTTTTCCTCCAAAAAAACCCTTAATATCACCTGTTGCTTCTTTCCTTATACATGTAGTTAAACACTTTTATTTTACTAACTTGGCTTGCGGGATAATTGAGTGTGACAAACAGAGGCTCATTGAAATTGACGGCTAGCTGCCTTTTCTGTTTAGCTGCTGCTACATGTAGCGATTAGCACATGCAGTGATGCGTTTTCAAATGCAACAACTAACCTCCAGATTTATTGTGATCACTAATCGACAATGAATTAAAAGCAGTTGAAGCTCTAAACGTTAGTGTCGTTTGATTTATGTGAACACAGAACTATCGCTATTGCGAGTATTAGTTGTAGTAGTCGTGCACCTTCAAGCCAGACGTGGACCTGTTATTCCTTATTCATAATGCTGCTTGTTTACATTTGATACAGAATAAGACGCGTTTTGTTCATTGAAACACTATGGCCTGATTAAAATGTGTTGATAGAAAATGGGTATGTTTTGCATTTCAACATTAGGTGACAATCAGCAGCTAAAAATAACCTTTCTTTCCTATCCTTTCCTTTCCTTTCCTTTTCCTACCCTTCCGTTCAGTGAATGTTTCTCTATATGTAGTTGATGTTTTGTTCCCTCTGTCCACTCCAGCCTGTGGAGGGCTCAGATGAAGATGAGGAAGGTACATCACTCATGATCAAACCAGGCACAGGCACCTCCTGTAAAGAGGACAAAGAGAATGAGGTTTTCTTCCGAAAGGTAAATCTGCTGTGCTGTTTTCCTCCCTTGTCTAATTAAAGGATTTGGTTTATTTTGAATCAAATATGAACTTATGAGATCATGTGATTGATCATGTTACATATAATGATCTGGTCAAAAGTTTGTGTGGGCAAGTGCTGCTTATTTACAAGTTTGTTTTCCTTATTGTTATCTCAGTTCACGCTGAGATTTTCTTTCTTTTTCTTGTAGGTCCATGAGATTCGTGAGGGACTTGAAACTCTTAAGAAGAAAGTATCTGAACTGGAGAACAAACAAAAAACTGTTTTAGGTGTAGCACTTCCCGAAGAAAGTTAGTAAGATAAGATAAACATTTGTTCGTCCTGCAGTGGGGACATTTCAAGTAGTAGCTTAGACATAGTTAATAATAATAATAATATCACATCAAAATTTTTTGTTGTAAACTCTTCTTAACACATTAAGAGACTGTATTCCGTACCGTATATATGATGATATAACATATAATTGTTATAAAATATGATTAGTAATTTTTTTTTTTTTTTTTTAAAGTATCCTTTTTTTTTCCCAGGTATGAAGAAGGAACTTCAGACTATAAGGGATGAGATCAAAACATTAGCTACCCAAATCCAGAAGAAACTAAAGAGTAAGAAAATTATATCCAATGTGACCATTCTGCAAGTATGAATTGTGTCTGAACAATTATGTAATTTGACTTTCTTATAGGTATTGAACCCAAAAAAAGTGACGAAGATGGGAGATATGTTCCAATAAATTTAAGAATGCAAAGAACACAGGTTGCTAAGTGCATTATTTAGTACAATGTAATATTGCACCAATGTAATTTAGTCACTATTGTTAGTACAGGTGCTTTTTGTTGTTGCTTTTACCTAAATACTTTTGGATATTATTTGTTTTGCAGCATGCTGTCCTGTCCCGAGAGTTTCTTGAGTCAATGGGATACTGTAACACAATTCAGGCCAATTACAGAGATAGAAATGTGGAGAGGATACAAAGGCAACTTAAAATAAGTGAGTATCTAGTTTATTTTTATATGACAGCATTATACATTACATTATACTTGTTATGTTCATGAAACCAGTTTGAGTATCGTCTTTACAAAACACAAAGTGTCAAAGATCAATGCTTTTTCCAAGAATTCAAATCATATTATCCTTGACCGCATCCTAAATTATGATTCATTAGACCAGGTTGTGGAAAACCATGTGGAACCTGACATGGGCTTTTGCTGTTGTAGTTCATTTGCCTGATGTTTAGAACTAGGGCTGTAATGATTCCTTGAGTAACTCGAGTAATTCGATTACAGAAATGAATCGAGGCAAATTAATGTGCCTAGATTATTCATTTAGTCCATTTAACTAAACATTGCACTGCGTTTCCCGAAGACCATTATGAATCATTTCTTGGATCAGCAAAAAATGGGGAGGAGAATAATTTGCCTTCCATTTTTATATATATATATATATATATATATATATATATATATATATATATATATATATATATATATATATATAAAGTTGTAATATGGAAATGCTCACCTATATAAGTTAGGAATTATGTGCAAGGCAAGTTCTCTTGCTCCTCTGCTAGCCACTGTTGTTGGCTGATTAACCCCGTGTAGACGATTGTAGAAAAATCACATCAAGCTGCTTCCCATTGCACAGGCAATTCAATGTATGTATTCCTCCAATGCAAGTTGAATATTTGATATGTACCATACATTACATATTTAGGCACTAATAATTGTATCTGTAGTATCTGCTTGAAAGCAAAAACATTGTGATTGTAAATAAATGTTTCTAAAAAGAAAAACAAATTACTTCCTTGTTTTAAGAGACCTGTCTTAATTTCTCTATTTTATTTAGTACTGCTCTTTAACAAAGAAGTACTTTTTATCCAATTAATCCGTGTAATAATCGTTATTAGAGTACTCTAATAACGTACTTTTTGTGACTAAAATAATCAATAGCAACAGCCCTAATATGAACTGCTGTTGTTTTTATGACATGTTTTTTTTAATAATGGCAGTTCTGTTTATTACAGAATCAGAATTTATTTGATTCCGAACCCTAGACTTATCGGTCTTATCATGCACTTCTGCCAAGTAAAGCAGGATATGCAGGTGTTCCTAATAAAGTGCTGAACGGAAGCATGTTTCCTGACATTATTTATTAGGAATGTGGACATTATCAGTGTATTGTTGGCTTAGTACATTTATCCATATAAGTGGCTAAAGAGTTATCATTTTCTTGAAAACTGAATTGGATTTGTTTTACCCATGTTTCTTTTGAAGTTGAACAAAATAGATCTATTTACCATATATTAAGTTTTTGGGAAGATATATCAAGTTGTTACATCTCAGTAAAGTACCTTGGACAGAAGTGCAGTTATATGGGTGACCATAACTTTAAGAAATGGCTGTTTATAACTAAAGTGATTAAAGAGGATCGCTATTAAAATAACAATCCCAAATATCAGGTTGTTTTGAGTGGTATCATAACATTAAAAACATGTTGACTCCATTTAAATGAGGTTGGGTGTTAATTTTGTTATTGAGTAAATAATGCAGAAGAGTTTAATATGCTTTTTCTTCCCATTACAGCTGGCAATAACGTAACAGATGAACAGCTAGAGAAAATGCTGGAGAGTGGAGAGACGGACGTATTCACACAAAATGTGAGTAATATCAGTTTTCTATTCAAATTTGCTGAGGCTTTGTCTATTTAATATTTAATATTCAATTTGAGCTTCAGTATCTTCCATATTAAAGTTGCTGTAATGAGCTGAATGTGTTTAAACTGCTTAGTGTAGACGAACTGTAAAGGTTAACTGTTGGGGCTTCAGAAATTAAATTGACCTTGTCAGTTCTTTGTAGTTCTATTATTTTACATGTCTCCTATCACCTGTTTCCATCCAAGTACTCTTTCTTGCTTTCTGAGGAGTCAGAGTGAATTTGGTAAGATCATTTGTATAATGAAAGACACTTCTGCTTTTGAAGCCTCATGTTCTAGAGTTCAATTAATTATTTTCATTAGATGTAATTTCTCTCATCATATTCAGTCATGACATTAGTGACCATAGATGTTGTTGTTTTTTTTCTTTTATCGTGTTTATAATTTGTTCAGCATGCCAAAAAAGCATGACCCATTAAGTTTAGCATCCTCCCCCTGCAAAATGGGCATGATTATGTTGTCTTGGATGAACTGACTATACTTTGTTCACATTTGAAGTTTTGACTTTTTACACAGATCTTAACAGATGCCCATGCCACCCGGCAGGCGCTAAATGAGATTGAGTCACGGCATGATGAGATTCTCAAACTGGAGAAAAGTATCAGAGACCTCCATGACATGTTTCAGTATCTTGCAATGGAAGTGGCGGCACAGGTGAGCGGGGTTGAGGGAGTGAGGAAAAAACTAACCTGGCAGATTTGGCAAGTGTTAACCGATGGTAACATTTATTTAATGTTACCATCAGAATGGGTTTCAATCTGATGAACCTTATGGATTTTGAAATAAATCCAGAGCATTAAGGTTTGAGCATTTTATGTAATTTTTTATTTTCAATTTACTTTTAGGAACATCACATCATTTTGACTAAGTATTAATAGTATTTATAAGCGAGTCCCATTTTCCAATTGGTGGTAGAACATAACCCATAGCATGTGATGTCCCATTAGTGAACATAAATTTGATTTGAATCTAATGAATCCATTGGGAAGAATATCTAAACATTTAGCAATAATTTGGTACTAAAATTGGCAGAGCCTGCTGCATGCTTGTGAAAATGTATGCTCATAAATAAAAAATAAAAAAAAATCACAAGGCAACTACTGATCTCCAAGATGGTTGGTATATTAATAATCTGTTAATGAACTATTTTTCTTTCAGGGTGAGATGGTCAATCGTATAGAGAACAACATAATTAACTCTTCTAATTATGTAGAGAAGGCTGTTGAAGACACAAAGGCAGCGGTTGTCTCTCAAAATAAGGCCAGAAAGGTTGGTCATATACCATTGTTGATGTGCATTTAATTTGATATTGCAGTGATGTGATTTATAGTAATTGTATTTTGTTTTTTTGTGTTTTTTTTGTTTTTTTTTAGAAAAAAGTCTGGATTGCAGTGTGCCTTGCAATTGTAGTTCTGATAATTATCATTGCCCTGGCTTCTACTTTAAGCTGAGATGAGCCCAGTTCTATTAAAAGCAGGTTTGTACACCAAATATAGCAAGCTTAACCATACATTACAAATGCGTACAATAGCTCAATTGCTTCCTTAATTTAAATTTTACTGACATTTCAGCTTGATGGTTTATTTAAAAAAAAAAAAAACTTTTCTGCATAGCATTTTTGTTTTTAGTAGCAACACTTGTGATCCAAATTCTGAAATCTAAAGGGAACCTTTATAGCAGTTTAAATGATGGTGTAGCAGCAAAGAGGCAATTTGGGTTTAAAATGGGATGTTCATATATACATGTTGCGTTGTGTGTTTTAAGTTAAATGGCCAAGCGTTTTTAAAGTGTTATTCTTATATATAGTGTGTGTGTGTGTGTGTGTGTATAACATCTGTTACAGTTAGTTAGAGATCTAGAGACATGAAAAGAATTCATTGTTCGATTAATCACAGGTCAACTAATGGCAATCGTGCAAGTATTCATGATCACATATTTTAATCTATTGGCAGCCCTAAAGTGTGTTTGTGTATATATATATTTGTGTGTGTGTGTGTATTGCACACACAGATACTTTAACATCTCAGTCCAAAATCTACAAGTTATTATGTACATGTATACCAAAAATACAATTGTTTGATTCGTCTTATTTTCCCTCCTTCCCCCCAGTGCCCTCTTTCTGCTGGTCTTTTCTGCTTTGCATTATAAACAAATGACGTGTTGACACAAGCCTGAATTTCGCTCATATCCTCACAAGTTACAGTTCCTTCAAATTAATCATTGATGGCCCTTTGACCCAGAGCTGGGTATGGATTGTGAAGCGGTGCTGTAGTGTGCTGAATAAGGATTACCTACGCATTTTTTTTTTTAACAAAAAGTTGTTCTGTAATAACACTGACCTGTTCTCAGGAAACCCCATAATGGTAAAATAGATTTTTAATATATAAAACAAACAGAAGAACCTCAAAATCACTGCATGATATTTGAGCTTTGTTTTCATCTTTCTGTTAAAATGTATTTTGTTAGTATTGCGTTCCAGAATATATGTCTGTATGTACATAAATAATCTTTTACACCATTGCTTTTATTTTATTTTACATTGTGTTTCAGTCATATTAATTACTCTAATTTCATTTCCAGAAGTATGGACTCTTTTAACTTCATCACAACTGTACACATAGCTCTGTAGTGTGAGCTGCATGCTTACGAAGGAATCTAGGTTGTGGAAATCAATTCACAAATTGCATGCGTAACACTAAAAAATGTGATGCGTGTTGCTGGGGCAGGGTCTCAAATAGATCATGTATATCTGCTTCTTTTTTATGCATTTCATATGTACAGTCAAAATTTTTTTTCAATAACATTTTTTCTAGTAACCATATGTATGAATTTAGATGCAGGTAATATCAGTCAAGAGTTTTGCAGTATTTTGGTGCATAATTTGGTGTTATTTTGTACTGTACTACCTGTAATTTTAATACAGAACTGTTATTTTAAAATAAAATGTATCTTCCACTAAAATGTACTGTACTCTGGCTGATTCTAGTATCTCATAAACTTGGATTTAAAAAATAAGGAACGACTGTGAGAGAATAGAACTTCACTTCCCACAATGCAAGGCTCTGCCTTGATAGACACACACGCACACACGCACACAAACCCCGATCAGGCAGGAAGCCCAGAGCGGCGTCGACATACGGATCAGGTAACATTTGTTTATTCGTGAAAGTTGACTTTTCGGATTGTGTCAACAAAAACGTTAAGTAAATAAACTTCTCATCATGACTATAGTTTGATGTATAGACTGTTATTAGAACTGTTATAGGCCAGAGACGTCTTTATGTTTTTTAAGTTTAACCACATGTATGTAGGATCATTTATAATATTATTTAATATGAATAATTTGTGAAGTCTCCATTACAGTTTATTTACAAAACTAAAACATTTGATTTCATTGTCTCGGCCGTGATAACGAAAGTCGAACTTTTGTTCAGGTTAGATACTTTCGTTTTCATGTCTTATCTGGCTTTTTTTCTGATGTTTATTTATTTATTTTTTGGCCTTGTGACAGATCGCAAAGGTTTGTCTGTACGCTAACAATGAGTGAGAGCGCAGAGGAGGATGGAGTGCAGGTGGATATGGAGTCCTCAATGTATTCTCAGGTGGTGTTTATTGATGTTCCTCGTTCCTATCCACTCAAAACAAACGTGGCCTGCTGTTACAAGGTGACAGGAGACCTGATACCAAGCCCTAAAGACTGGATCGGCATGTATAAGGTGGACGCAAGTTTTCTCTTTATGTTTTGTTTGTGTTGTTTATACCTATCAGACCAAACCTTCACCACTTTCAGGGAAGGACTGCTCGAAATTTTAATAATACATTTATAGCTCACATATAAGCACTATAATTAAACGTTTTATAGATTATAAAAATCTAAGTTTACAGATTTTTAGCTTACATTTAAATTTACTGGAAACTTCAACCAGAGAGGTTGAATTCTTTTCACTAGAATGTTCTACAAGTCTGTTTTTTCAGCAAATACGGTTTATTTCTTGTAATTAAGATAATGAACTGTACACATATTCAGTTTGTTAATTATTTTCACCTATTATTTATATTGGTGGAGGTAACTCTCGACAATACCAATGTTGTCTATATTAACTTTTGTATAGGTTGGATGGGATTCTGTACAGAAATACTATTGTTATCAATGGGCAAATACTTGTTTGGAGGATAAAGGACTTGAACCTGTTACACAGCAAATTACCTTTAAGGGTAAGTTGGCAAAAATGATAGATTGACCTGGTATATGCATTAGGCCGATAATCCATGTCCTTTCCAAATCTAAACTCAGCCCACCTGCTGTACCATTAGCCCAAGTGTTTCAGAGGCAGTACTGGGTGTGGCATAAGAAAATAGTTGCTTGATTACGTAAGCATTTGACATTTATAAGTCTAGTGAGTCATTTCTAGAGCACTCACCGTGAAGATGCTGTTGTATTGTGTTTTTGTGTTTGTTTAGACTCCTATCTCCCTACGGACGATGGCGAGTTTTATCAGTTCTTGTACGTGGACAGCAGTAGAAAGGTGCGAGGAGCGAGCACACCATTCTGCTTCCAAAACCCAGCAGAAACCAGTGTAGATTGCAGCCTTTTAGTGATTTCAACACAGGTACATCACCTTTTTCTGTAAGCACTTTATTTTGTGTCCTATAGGTACAGACATGCTTATATCTAAATATTCTTATAAATATTCAATAATGTTGTTATTGAAATGCAGCATTGCATGTTTTTCTTTTTCCATTGACATTGTTTTTTAATTGAGGTGTGAAAACAAAGCTCTTGGCAGTCACTAAGAATGGTGTTTCAATTGTGGGTACAGGAGCAAGTGGAGCAGAAGGAGAGGGAAATGGAAGCCGTACGGACTAAGTTGGAACTCTCAGAAGAACAAAACACGATTTTGAAAAAGGAGAAGGAGGAAAGACTGTGTGAAATCCACCGTCTCACGGTTGGCTCTGCACACTCGATTTGTGATCTACTGAAGTTTTTAACTCTTCCCAATACCAAAAGTTTAATGTCCTCTAGATATGTATAAATATCTGGATAAATACAGTACTGTTCAAAATTTTTAGGCAGGTGTGAAAATAATGCTGTAAACAAAGAATGCTTTCAGAAATATGACGAACAAAAGAAAATCAAAACCAAATAAATATTTGGTGTTATTAACTTTTGAAGAAATAGAAGTAGTAGAAGTGATGGCACGACCCTCCCACAGACCTGATTCATAACCTGATGTGAATTGACAAACATCATTATTTTGTGTCAATTTACAAAATGCAAAGCAAATAATTAACACTTTCATTTGATTTTGTACAGTTTTCACGAACAAAAGAAAAATCAAAATGCCTAAAGTCAAATCAATATTTTTGGTGTTATTAACACCTGTACTTTTTGAAGAACCTTGCATAGAAGTAGTGGCAAAACCTAGAAGTGATGGTTTAATGCTAATATCTATATAATATAGAAAAAACAATAAATGCTAGTTATTCACTATTATTAACCTGCTATTAGCTATTATTTAATCAAAACTAAAACCCTCCCGTATGAACGCTAAAACCCCCGATGTTTAATGCCACATTTTGGCAAATTAAGAGTGGTGCAAAAGTTTAATGAGCCCAAAAGTTTTGTGATCTCAAAACATCATGATCCATGATTCATAGGACTTCCATAGTGTGTGTATCATCAATATTTTTTGGGATTCCATGAAGAGACAGAGTCTGGTGACTGGGCTGGCCAATCCTGGAGCATCTTGATCCTCGCCCTGAGGAACTTTGATGTGGAGATGGAAGTATGCGATGGAGCACATCTGCATTTGGCCTCTTTTATTAAGGTTGGGAATATAAGAGGTAGCTAAGATCTGTGTTTACTTCTTGCCTTCATGCAGTTGCCGAGATCGTACACCCCCATACAGACGATGTCTGTTTTAAACCCAGACCATGATTTTTCCGCCACCAAGATGGAACAACCTACCAGCCGACTGTGGTGTTCCTTCATAACTTCTGCCACTTTTCCGGTCCATCCTTTTAGACTGTGCCTGTTGTGTAATTGCAAATGCCACTTTTTCATCCTGCAAAAATCCAGTGCTGGCTTCTGGGCACTTTTGTTTAGGCTGTGGGCCTAGCCAAGAATCCGACAAACTTTCTGTTGACAAGGGGACTTCAGGCTGACCAGGCTGTGGAGCTTTGCAGTGGAAAATGGACTTCTGGCCTTGGATTTTCGAGCCAACAAACGGTCCTCTCGAGCAGTTGTCTTGCGGGGTCTGCCTGACCTGGGCTTGTCAAAAACGTCTCCAGTCTCTTCAAATCTTTTTTTGTTTTTTATCCTCTGTACTTGACGCTGAGACACATTGAAGTGTATCTGCCACATCAGCATAAGCAGTGGATTTTGGATCTTCCATTCAGCCTCTTGATAATCAACACTTTATCTTCAGGGTGAATCTTAGGCATGTTTGCAGAGGTCTAGTTCAGTTGAGGTGAGGTCTAGTGTCTAGTGGGGTTACTGGGGTTCTTTTTAAAGCTTTTTACCTAATTGATGAGACCATTATGATATTATTCACAGGTGACAGCTCATATAACAAGGCGACAACACTTCATGTCTTTGCAACCAAAAATGGACTCAATGGGCTTTACCAAGCTGTGAATATTAGAATACTTTTTGACAGTTTCGTTTTGCACTGAAACATTATTACAACAAAAGCTGTTGGGATTAAAATGAGCCATTTCTTGTAAAAAAAAATCTTGATTAGAAATTAGAAATTTCAGCGGCACTTCAGGTCAGCGGCACTTTTTACACAATTTGTACACAAACTTTTGTCAGACTTTTGTCAGGGATTGTATATATATATATATATATATATATATATATATATATATATATATATATATATATATATATATATTCTTGTAATGTCTACAATTTTCTTTTTAGATTGTTATTCACTTTTTTTTACATTAACAATATTAGTAACAATGCATGTGATAACAATGCATGTGACATTCACTAAGAATAGTGTTTCATTTGTGGTTACAGGAGCAAGTGGAGCAGAAGGAGAGGGAACTGGAGGCCATACAGACTAAGTTCAAACTCTCAGAGGAACATGCCATAATTTTTAAAAACGAGCTGGATGAAAGACTGCGTGAAATCCACCGTCTCAGGGTTGGTTCTACATTTGGTATCTACTGAATTTTGCTACTGTTTCACCAGTACTAAAAGTTTCAAATCCTCTAGATCTACATTGATGACCTGAAGTCACATAGTACAAGTGAAACATTCTTGCTAAAAGAGCAACCAGAAATTCCAGTCCTGGATTCCCTAGAGCAGCCTTTTCTTTCGCAGAGCATGGCAGAAAACAAACCAGAAATTGAGGTGCACAAACATTCAGTCAAAACTAATATCTGTTTTTATTGAGACATACTTCAAGAGCATGCCTCCTTTTATGCAGTCACTGAACTCCATGCATGGGAAGTATGAGAATGCGGTAATGAAGATTAAGAGGCTGAAGCAGGAGAAAGCCCAGCTTACACAAGAGAACAAGGAGAAAGATGCAGAGATTTTAGAGTGAGTCTTTACCGTGGCATCACACCTCATAAATAACCAGTGTGTGTAAGATCATTCGATAAGTAATCCTGCTCCATATTCATACAGACTAAGGCCCAGGGCAGAAAAAGCCGAACAGGACTATAACCGAATACAAGATCAGTGCCAACTTCAACAGGTGTGAATGAACCAGGTTCACTCAGCAGTCATTTTAGCACAAAAGACACAACAGAATAGCATTATTTCCTTTATTGTTTCCCTCTCCTGCTTTAGGTTGATATGCAATGTGTGCAGAAAGAGAATGAAAGGTTGCATGCTGAAAATGAGGGAGTAAAATGCGACCTGGAGAGACTGCAGGAAGAGATCAAGGTTTTCAAAGCGACTTTGTGTAAGCAAGGTCCTCCTGAACAAGACGAAAATGACACAAAGGTATTGAACATGAAGGTCATTTTAGAAGAAAATATTTTGTTTTGATTAGTATTTGTTTGGAAAATAATCTGAATTTGGGTCAATGCAGATTTTGAGCCTGACTACCGAGCTTGCAGACGTCCGAGGGGCACTGCGCAAAGAGATCTCGAACAGCAATGAGGCAAAGAAACGTGCAGATAAAGCCGAGATACAGTTGACCGAAATTCAGGTGCAGTGTGCTGTGAGGACCGTGTCTGGGGAAAGTCAGAGAGGGGGCTAATGTGGCTTTCTGCGTACATTATTACATGAAGTACTTTTCCCTCAGTCTCAAACGCATGTGATGTCATTTTAGTTGGACATTGATAAAGCTGCGAGGAGACACGCCGAACAGGCGAACGTGGCAGAGGCCTCACGATTAGAAAACGAAAAGCTGTCAGAGGAAAACAAGGTGATTTCCTGTTGGGTTATGTCAAAGTAACCACTGATGTTTTCTCTACACGTGTGCAGTGTGAGACTGTAATGTTGCGTCTGTGTTTGCCAGAAACTTAAAGATGACATTGAAAAGTTGCAGAAGATGGTATTTGAGCTTTCCTCAGCGGCAAATGGTAGCAACCCTCAGCAGCAACAAAACCCCCTCAGTCCAGTACCTGCAACTCCCAACACCACCCAGGAGCAACCACAGTCAGACCCGTATTTCTTTGAGGACAATCACGGATCTTTTGGTGGGTACTTAACAAAGACAAACATGCTAACAAAATAGAGTCGGTATAAATTAGCTGACATCTTAAGAGCAAAGGTATAATTGTGCTTTTTAATGGATTTTATTATAATTATTTTTTTTAGGAGATCTCAATAATGCAGGAAACAAGGTATTGTGTATACATATAGAAATACCCGAGTACACTCTCACAATATTACTTAGCAAGACATTTAATTAGCGTGGAAAATAATTAAAAGCATTTGTCTGGGCTCTGCTTTATGAATAGACAAAGGTGTGCCGTCATTGCCAAGAAAGCTTTCCTGATATTACTGAAGAAGAACTGGTGACACATGAGCAGTCTCATAAGGTGTGTCCGTTCTGCACACTCATCTGTGATGACTGTGGACAGCAGGAGTTTGAAGACCATGTCTACAGCCATGAGGAATAGACAGGCCACATGAAATATATACTGCATGAATAGCGTAAAGATGTGTACCATTACTATTTAGTAAACATTTTAATTACTTGAAATTTCTACTGTAATATTTATATATTTGAAATGTTGTTCATATCTGGCAGGATTACCCCTAGAGGGGTGGAAATATAATACTTGGCAAATTTGGAGACTTCATTCGGGTCAATTATTAAGGAAACTAAATATATACACAGTATTTGTTTATACTGTATCAGGGCTGGGGTTTTTTTTTGCCATTAAGTGTGGCTTGAAATGATAAGGGATTTTCAGTTATGATACTCCACTGACATTTCACTCAAAATTGAGTCAAAAATGCTACCGATCTTTGCTGTACAGCCAATATAATGCTTGAAAATCTCAGAAACTACCATTGCAGACAATATTGATTGATATAAAGCTTTAAAAATGAGATGTTCAGTTTCTGTAGGGAGCAAAGATTCGGCCTAAAAAAAATACATATTAATGTTAAACAGGATTTCAATGTGGGTAGGTAAAAATTCCTTGTTGCATTTAATTAAAGAAATCGATCTGACAGGGACAACCATTGTTGGATTCCTGTTAGTGTTCAAAATGTAATATAAGACCATGTAGAGTCTGACCTGTAGCTGTTCAGCATCTGTGATTTTATAGTTGTTGCTTAAGGCATTAGTAATAAGGCTATTGCGAATAAATGACTATTAAATGTGTGTATAATAACTGTTCTCTTTATTTATGTCGTTTGCATTTTTACATGTATGAAAGAAGCATCCAATGTCACTTCAGATCTTCAAGTTACAATTTTCCATGTAGTCAAAAGCTTTACTTCCACCAAATTCTCATCATATAGCAATACGCTGTCACGGTGTCATCTGATTCACCTCCTCGGGCGTGACATCACGTGAAGAAAGTTCAGAGAAAAGGGCAGGCAGCCAATACTGTGATTCCCCTGCAGCCTGGGTATCCAACCATGCCAACCCTTCTTTCAGCAGGTGGTCCTGGCAACAATTAATACACATATCATGCCATCAATATGCTCTGGATTCCTATCAAACCTCGCTGTAAATGTGTTTCAGCAATACTTACGAGAACATGACAAGCCCGTTCTTTCTCCCACTTCAGGCTGTCTTTGATCTCACTTACTGTTACATAACCCTTTTTCTGCAAAAAGAAGTATTGTATTTTTATATTTTTGATGAAGAAGAACAATCATCCGTGGTCTTTGTTTTCAACGTTGTTTACCTCAGCAAGCTGCAGAACAACAGTGTGATCCATGTTGAGTTCAGCTGGGACTGACTGGACTAAGTAAGAGCCTCCAACAGGAATCATCCCAAAGCCATTCCCCATTGCCTTGAGTTTTTTAATGGCCCGTATTAAGTCATCTCTGTTGAAAGAAATGTTGGAATGTGTTTACAAAGTTTACATTTATATACATCCTTTAGTTTAAGTCACATGCCAAAGTCAGTGTAAATAGTGTTTTCCAGAACACCATCGACTGATGGACACGTAGTAGTATACTGAAAGAAAAATGAAAAAAATAACTCACTGACTCACGTCTTGAGCAAATTTCCCTCTTCCTTTTAATACACGCTGATGAAGTTCATTCAGCGTAATTAGCCCTATTAATAGACAATATATTGCTGGGTTCTTTACTCGGTTCTCAGTAAAAACACACTGGAAATTGTTTAAGAATCAATAAATCAAAGAATGTCTTTTTAGACAACAAAGTTGAACTTACCGCCATTCCGATGCTTTAGGGCTAAACAGACTTCAATTATTTGTACCCCGAGCTCATAATAAAAATCTCCCACTCCGAGCATCTCGGACCAAAATCCTTTCCCGGCTGTTTAATGTGACAATCACAAATACAGAAAAAAATGGGTGAACTTGTCCTCTTGCTTGGTTAACAGTATAGAAAAAAGAAATGGGTTTACTTACATGCCAGTGGATCTACTCCTATAGTGGCACACATTTCTTGAAACTGTACTCTGAACTGTGAATTTTTCCGTATCTCTTGCTTGTGTTTGCTGGCGAAGGCTTCCAAATGTGTTTTAAATGTTTCTAACTGCTTAGACATCTACATAGGAAGGGGAAGGTCTCAATACATAGTCCAATATACAGTCTATTAACACATCTCACCATGTCCTTACCTGTACAATCTGATCTTCAGCCAATACTGTACCCCTCTCTTTGTACTTGGCCTGGAACAAGTGGTGCAATAAATTCCAATATAAATCCCAAATATCTGTCATATTTCATCGTTTAGACACTAATGTGTCGCAGATCACCAACATCTCTTCTATAGCTCACCTCGGCAAGTTTCTTCTTGGCGATAGCTCCTGCTCCAACTCCTCTTCTGTGCATAGTGAACTGTCTTATAACTCGAACTGCTGATTTGGGATTCGATGTCAACACTCTCAACCTGCAGGTTGTGTTTTTCCTCTTAGTTAGCTCAGATTAGCAGTGAGACAAGCACAAAAGGGTCCTTCGAGTCAAGTATTACCAAATCATCTTCCCATTGGTGAAACTCTTAATGTATGTCAATCAATTTTAATATTCCGCTTATAACTCTTTTTTTTTGGTTAAAGAAGTAGCGATTGAGGAAGGAGTAATAACTCTTCTTCGAGAAGTAAAACATGTAAAACCAAACAACCACCACCTTCCTAGCGCCACCTTCTGGCGTGCTGTAGAATCAAGTGATGAAGGTGTTTTTTTTTTTTTTTTTTTTTTTTTTTTTTTTTTTTTTTTTAAATAGTTTCAATTTCACTATTAAATTCTGATTGGTCAGAACGAGAGGTTCATATTAATACTCTAATATGAGAGATTGGCTACATTTATTATACTTTTATCTATGCCATTATTAATAACTCAGGAATAGTGAGGTGGTCCGTATGTCTGTTCATTTAATTTTTCATTTAAGCAATCACATTTGAAAAAAAAAAAAGAAAGAAAAAGAACCATTCTTTTGAACAGAACCTACCAAAAATATCACTTTCCCGTTTCTTCGTGGATGCACAGAAAAGAAATAAAGGAGACTGTTTTAATTGAGTCGGTTTGACTTTTTATGCAACCAGGGGAAAGCGCTAAAATGAGGAGCCGGGTGTTCTAACGATTTATCCTACCTTATTAGATTTTACTGTCGTAGCGCAAAATGATAGTTATAACTATCGGGTTTTCCTACTTTATTAGAAAATCCTACTCATATAAACGGGTAGTTTTTAATTGAACTGCATTACATGAAAAAAAATCCAACCCCACGTCAGGGCAGCACAGTTTTATGAAGTGGAGGAGTCATGATACAATCCTACCTCATCTCAGAACAGCACAAAAAAAAACACATACATACACATATGATAAAACATGTCTAATGACTAGGACAAGCTAAATGGTCTGCTAGAATAAAAAAAATATACAGCACATGTGCTGGTAATGGATTATATAGTGAAATATACGTATATATTCATAGAGAACGTTATTTGTACAATTGAAGTTAACATATAATCACACAAACATGACAAAAGGCATCCTATTCTAAGATTTTAGACTATCTGTAAGTAGCAACATGCATTTATGGACTTTCCGCAATATAGCAGAAAATTTTGTTTGCGCATGCGCAGTAAGCGTATGTAGGAAGGATGCATTTAGGATGAATTTATAGAACACCGGTAGATGGGACCTATAAATGACGTGGTCTTCCTCAATATCAGAATAATGGTGAGTGAATATGGGGAAACTCTGGTTCTCAGCAAAATAAGTAGGAAGAGTTTTATCTCACTTGGGACTTTACATCCAAGTTTATGTCCAAGTTTACATCCAATCCGCTCTTTAACTTAAGCGCTCTTCTCCGATGGAAAACAATTACGAAGAAAAATATCTTGGACTAAAATGTATAACGTGAATTATATTTTAAAATAGCGCTTACTGTATACATTTTTCAATGTTGAATTGAAAACTGACCTGATTGATACAATAAAAAAAAAAACATCTAAAATCGGTTCCTTACGTCACAAATGATATAGGTAGAACTTCTACCGGAAGAAGTAGAAATGATTTTGATATATTATATATATATATTATATATATATATATATATATATATATATATATATATATATATATATATATATATATATATATATATATATATATATATATATATATATATATATATAGATATAGGTATTATATGAATATATAGTCTATATATTATATTTATATTTATATTTATATTTATATATAAATATAGGTATTTTGTACAGAGCCAGGTAGAAAGAGGAAAATGATTCTCTTCCTAAAATGAAAATTTTACGACCAGAAGGTACACGGACCATTAAATAGGTTACAATATAAGACAACATATGTTTTGATTCCAAAATATTATTTTATTTGAATTGTTGATCACATACTTTAAACCACTAATCAATTATAATAATCATGTAATTGATAGGAATTTTTTTGCTTGAAGCATGATGAACAGAATTCAGTCTGCTCTTCTTTTGGTCTGTCTGACACTCCTGTTGGGCAGAACAGTCTAGCGTTAATATAACGTAACTTTTTCTTTTTTTTCAAATTACACGTATTATTGCTAAAATATTGCAGACGATATATTTATGCACTTACTTAATTGTATCTATCAGCATTACTGTGAAGCCATGTAGCAAACTCTTTATTTAGAAGATCTTTGCAGAAATTAAGTTCTGAATTCTCAGGCATCACACTTGGCCTAAAGAAAAGGGCAAATAATGACATTTTATATTTCGATCACTTCCATGGCAATGCTATGAGCAAAAAAATAGAGCATGCTAAATATACTCATACATACACACTCCTTTTCTCTCTTTGAGCTAGCAGGTAGTTCACAAAGCTCTTCTGCACCAAGGAGTCCATGATTTTACTGATATCACTTGCAATAGCGGATTCAGCATAACGGCGCACCAAGATTTTGTCATCGTCTGCTGAACTATTTTTGCCGCATATATAATACATTTTTAATGACAGCAATCATTTGCTCTATGATAATCAGAAAACTCTTATCTATGAAAAGGAAAGAATGTCTTTGTCTTGCCTGTTATCAACGGATCGTGCGCTGACCGCCAGCATACCACCCAAGCCCAAGAAGATCAGTGCAAATAGTTCTACTTTCATTTTTGTCTAATACAGAAATTCGGATAAACATTATTATCAATTAAATATGTAGGGTAATGGAAGTATGCATCTGATTCCTACTAATTCTTTTAAAATTAAATGCCATATTTTTTCTGAAAGAAAATAATGTTAAATTTTCTTACCTTGCACAGCTATGGTGCTGGAGCAATGATAATTGCTGAAAAATAACTGGTTGCTTTGCAATGACCTGTAGAGGCCTTATATACTTCCCAAATGCTATAAACAGGACAAACAACTTAGTTCCACATCATTAAATTGATTAATTATGTGTGATGAATGAACAAGTAAATACTGATAAGCTTAGATCTTACATTTCTTTACTCTGTTTGCTGATTATGTACATAAAATGCTGTAAATAGGGGGGGGGGTATATACTTTGTGTCGTGGAAAATAATAATTTAGTACATTGTTTAGAAAAGTAAAATGGCCATTACACTATGCATGTGACTCAAAGGTCATAATATATCTACTTCAAACGTGTATTTATCTGGGTAATGACTCAAATAAAAGTACATTTTCCAGGTAAATTGCTAAATGGGCAATTTATCTGGATATGAACAGATTTTACACACCATTTTGTTTACACAAAACAACTAGCTTGTACAAATAATTAGAAGAAAAAAAAATTAATCACAAAATATTCTTCATATTTAATCTCCTTATTCTGTTTGAATTCTTACATAATAAAACTAATTGATTCATTTAAAATTATATAATTTGTTTAAATTGCATTTTTACAAATTAAATACTGATGTATCAAAAGGCAGTTTGGCAGTTTAATAGTTTGGTATATTACTAAGAATGACCACTGAGGAAATTCTCTGAAACCCTTAATGTTCCGTAACACTGCTGATCCAGCAAATGTGCCAGTTGATAAGTGATTCGTGTTCCTGTTCTCATGAATACAGTGTTGATATTTTTCCCCTCTAATTTTATAATAACACATTTTTCACCTTATTTCACAGCTTCCATGCAATTTGTAATGGGATAATTACTTTCATCGTTTAATATTTTATTGGCATACAAGTCAAAAAAGAAACTTGCACTTTTGCAATTCATTTCATAATTTTGTAGTCATATTATTTGGACTTTTTATTTGGCCTATAACTTGCTCAAATCAAGTTGTTGGAAATGGCAATCCATGACAGACAGATAACAACGTTTGTGTGAGTAACAGGGAGTCTGTGCTACAACTTTAGGTTTTAATCTCTGTACATCTTGTGGGTCTGTAATTCCTGTATAAGTATAATATATATAGTATAATATATATATATATATAGACTTTTATATATATATATATATATATATATATATATATATATATATATACTTACTAATGTACCATTATAATAGAAAACATACAACTTTATAAAACAGCCCTTTTTTTTTACACAGCCTTCATTAGCTGTTGAATTGCCTAGCAGCCAGCATCCGCCCTCACGTCCAAGCTCCGCCCACTGTCGGTGTAAACACGCCTCGGCTGTACGCATGCGCAGTGTTTGGTTTTTAAATTGAACCTATGAACAACATGGTGCTCCGGATCACGCCAGAAAATGGGGGACAGTAGTAAAAGTAAAGTACACCATCATGCCAAACATGGTTTTTCTTCCTCCACAGAAGAACGCAAGTGGAATAAACCATGACAGTTCATCGGCAGCGTGGAACAGATGCATCAGACCGAGTGGATATTAACCCAAAACACGACACAAGTTATTGTTATTGTTTTCTGGTCTCTTCGGTGTGCTAGCTATTAGCTAGTTAGCATTGTAGCATCACAGCCGCTAGTTCTCCGGTGTATTGCCGATCAAAATGGAGGCGAGGTGCAGTCAGTGAGGCGCCAAGTTGCTTCTCTGACAGGACGTATTTTGCGCGCCTCGGTTTGTTGTTCGAGAATGTTGGCGCTGCAGTGAATGCTTATGCACAGTGTGAAGCTAAAATCTGTTTAGCATCTAAGCTGATTAGCAAGCTCGTAGGGCTGTGTTTAGCAGCATCATGTCGGATCGCCAGTGTTGTTTTTGTGGGACGTTCCGGTGCCACGTTCATGATTTGTTTTTCACAGCGTCTCGGTTTGCTGTGGCTGCGGCGGACTAATCGGTAAGACACAGACGGGTTTTCGTTTGGCGCTATGGTTAATTCTGTGGCCTATTTTCGTCATGAATATGCGGACTGAGTCTATCTCAAACGTGGGACTGCGCTCCGAGTCGAAGAGTTTTTACCTGCCAAAAGGACACGGTATTGGTGTCCCAATAAATTCCCACAGCTTGCTGACAGAAACGCATGACTCTGTTGGAATCACCCTCAAGGACGCGGGGCAGCGTTTGGTTAAATCAAGAAACCTGGCCAAGGATCTGGGTGGGAAAGCTGCTCGGCCTTTATTGCCGGTCGGACAAAACAAAGCTGGTGCTTCTGGGACCAGCTCTGAGGGCACAGACAAATCAGCGTCTCAAACCAAACCAATGGGGGGCGAAGGAACCCCTGTTAAAAGCAAAACTCCGCTTGGACAAACCAGTGCTACTGATAATAAAGCAGAATTTGTTTCCATGAATTCCCACAATTCAAGAGAGTCTGGTGGTGAGGACATCACAAAGGGGTTCGAAACCATGGGGGCTCATAGCATGGTGTCTCGTGAACATACTGAAGGCAAACGAAACATGAGGAAGACTTCTGGTCATCCTAATTCACAAGCCAACTGTCTTCATCAGTTGCTTTTGCTTCAGCTGGACCTGATCGAGCAGCAGCAACAGCAGCTGCAGTCTAAGGACAAGGAGATAGATGAATTAAAAGCGGACAGAGATACGGTATGTTTTTGTTTGAATATATAATGGGGTGTTTTGGAGAATGCCATGTCTTCTAAAACACTTATCGAGTGACGGATACCTAACATAAATGTGTTTTTTCGGATGCAACTGCCTCATGCAGCTTCTCGCACGGATCGAGAGGATGGAGCGGCGTTTACAGTTGATGAGTAAAGAACCACGCGACAAGCGTCTCTTTCAGCCTTTAGAGAGATGGGTCCCAGACACTGATGACTTCTGGGATTCAGATGTAGGGGACAGTGCTCAGACTCCCACACCCAAGACCCCGTTTAGTCGAAGCAGCAAAGCGCAAAAGAGGTAAAAATAATTCTGTACCTTGTGTGTGTCCTGCCAATTTTTGCTTTCTTTCTTTTTCCCGATTTATAACGCACTTTATTTCTATTTAGGAAATGTGGTTTCTTGGATTCCAAAATCCAGAGGTCACAAGGCAAGTCTTCTAGGCTAACCCCCCAGAAGTCTGACACTGGCGCAACCTCGCCATGTCACAGGGAGCTGCGCAATAAAGAAACCCCTGAGAAGACTTCACCGGGGAGGTTATTGGGCCAGACAGAAACAACAGTGGATGCAGAAGAGAGCTGTGAAAATGAGGAATTTCCATACATGACGACAACAGAAATGTACCTGTGCTGCTGGCACCAGCCTCCTGTTTCCCCCCTCTGTGAGCCGTCCCCTAAGAAAGAGGACGATGTTGCCAGTGAGTGCTTGGGATTCAGCAGTTTCCTTTTCAATATTTGGAGTTGGTTGTGTCATCAAACGATATGTGCTTTTAAATCTTTTAAACAGTTCCATCCTGGCGGGAAAACAGCATTGATCCTTTGAGGGATGAAGATGCTTTAGATATTGCAGAGGTAAATATTACTTTTATTTTCGTTTGGCTCCCAGCCATGTTGTGAATCAGAGCTGAACACATGTATCTGAAAGCTTATATATCTGATATCTGATGTATTCAATTGACTGCAGAATCTAGAGGACGGGGCATTTTTAAAGCGTCACTCGAAGCTCGAGCTGGATGAAAAGCGAAGGAAAAGGTAAAGATCCAAGCATAGGATCTATGGATTCTAATATAGACTTATTACTTCTGTACATATTTATAAGATTTTTTTTTTTCTATCCAGTGCACTGACCAAACTCTCTCACATTTAGATGGGACATTCAGAGGATACGGGAGCAGCGTATGCTTCAACGGCTCCAGCAGCGCATGGAAAAAAGGAAACTAAACATTCAGGAGAGTGAACCAGAGATTTCCTCATTTTACCCTGACGGTGATGATGGTATGTTCTGTACTTTGGTCTGTAGCCTATTAATAGTCATGCTAGCATATTTCCATTGGAATAAATTCACTTTTTTTATTGTCTCATACTTGATACCAAATGTTTTTGACCTGTAATCCCTACAGTGGAATCAGTTGTTATAACACCTTTTCTGCCAGTTGTGGCCTTTGGTTGGCCTTTACCCAAGTTGACTCCACAGTAAGTACACTAGCAGCTACACAGCTGTTTTTACACATCTTGTTTCATGCTATATTTGTCCTGATGTAACATCTGGATGGTCCTCCTCCGTAGGAACTTTGAGCTTCCGTGGCTTGATGAAAGAAGTCGCTGCCGTATAGAAAATCAGAAAAAGCAAACGCCTCATAGGACCTGTCGGAAATAAGATAATCTTGCACAAGAGTGCACAAAGCTGAATGTTGAATGCTGCAGGATACTTGATCAAGTTCATAGATTTGTGTGGGTATATTGCAGATCTATTTATGTTAATACTCTCTAGGACAAACCCATCGTTAGAATGCCTGTACTTTCTCTTTAAAACGCATATTGTGTTAGTCTTGATTGACATCTGTATTAAATAGTTCTGGCCCTGGTCTATTTTTATATAAATGGTATTATTGTGGTGGGGAGGATTGTTCAGCCAGTGCTTTCACCTTGTGGATATTGTGCATCTGATGCATTTCTGCATGCAACACTTCAAACGGTTATATTCTGCACACAGCGGGCTTCTGAGTACCACACACTGCTACACCTTCTATGTACTTGCACCATGAAGGAATGATGGTGAGAGCAAGTTAAAAGAAAGAGACTAAAAAAAAAGTTCTCAAAAAGGCTAATGTTCTCAAAATCTGAATTAAAATTTTAGAATGCATGAATGTCTGTTGACAAATTGTAATGAATTTCTGTTCCATTAAAACCTTTAACCATCAGAAATTCTAAGTTAAATAACAAGTGTGAGCTTTTGTCTTGTAGCAAATATTTTCATAGTAGTACTTCTTTGTGAGCTTATACAGAAGGCTTTAACATCTCGACAGCTACTCAGCATGCCCTGGACTAAAATGGCATCTGTTTTCTCATCAGCTAAACGAACCTGAACTTATAATTTGATGGACGTGTGTGTGTGTCATTCCGCATGACAAAATGTCTTGCTTTCTATAGTTGCTCGATTGCTTTTTTTTCCTTTCTTTTTTTTAGATTGCCATGCATTTTATTTTGCCATCACACATTTCTTATGAGTGCAAGATTTTGTCAATCCCCATTATACTTGTAGGTTGTATATAGGCAGAAAATGTTATTTTTTTTATTATTTAATGTTTGAATGTTGTAAGTTCAGTGTAGTTCACTGAAGCAAATTGTTTTGCAAGAGGAAAAAAAAATAAAGACCATTAATTTTGTATTTTTGTCTTTCTGTGTGTCAAAATTTGAAAACATGTTCATTTATGCCATTTGCCATTCCTTGTTTACATTTACATTTGCAGCATTTGGCAGACGCCCTTATCCAGGGCGACTTACAACTGAGCAATTGAGGGTTAAGGGCCTTGCTCAAGGGCCCACTAATGGCAGCTTGATGGTGGTGGGGTTTGAACCCATGATCTTCCGGTCCAGAGTACAACACCTTAACCACTGGGCTACACCACCTCCCTATTTCCTGTTTCAGTGCACAAATTTGGTTTATTAGCATTTGGATAGTTTTTGTACATCTTGTGTGACAGGTTTAAAAATAATTAAATAAGGATTTAGTACTTGCACCTTTAAGAAACAGGTCTTGACTTGTGGGCCGTACAATAATCTGGGTTTATATTAAAGGTGTTTGTGTAATAACATTACAGTGAATGATTTTTGGTGTATAATCTATATCTTGCAGTTAATCAGGCTTTGATTAAATGTGAAAAATATTTATTAAGAAAGAAAAACAAGGCAAAACCCCCATTTAACTTACTTGTAGTTAAATACATTAATTAAGTATACCAACAATCACATTTATTTGCATTTTCACCACCATGTGATTTAAAATCTTTAAAGAGGAAAAAAAAATTACTTTAGATACATGCAATCCAATGACCCATTATATACTGTTGTGTGAAACATGTAGGGAAAATATAGCAAAACGTATTGTCCAATCATGAACTTGAACCAGTTATACATTATGATTGTATAAAATAACACCTTTTTAATAACATTACGATGTATTTCACTACCTATCAGTCAATTATATATATCTCTTTATAGTACTACTTAGTGTTTATACCTCATCTAGATCCAGCGAGGTTTTAAACTTTATAAGGAATCAAATCTTTGTTTTGAGCACTTGTTTGGTAGAATAACAGCATACAGAAGAATTTACAGTAGAAAAAAAAAGAGTACAAGCATTCACATAGAATGCTTAAGACAAAAAAACAAAAACCTCTTCCAATGTCCATCTGTCCTCTTATTTAATCTCCGAACACTATAGCAAGCTGTTTAAAAAAAAAGCGTTTTGTACATTTCCACCCTACCCTAAACTTAACGTCAAATCTCCCTCAGTCTCTTCTGAGGTTATTCAGTCTTTCCTCCAGGTCAGCATCTGCATCTGCCAAAGTTGGTTGTGGCTCAGCTTTCTTCCCAGCAGCAACTGAGAGACTTCCCCAGTAGATGGTAGGTCTGTATGGAAACATTCAAATATTCAAATAATCTATAACAACTAACATGGGGATATGAATAGAATGATGATTATACTTTACATACTTGAAAGTTCATCCGAAAGATTCAGACCCAACTCATCCAGCACTTGAGAAACCACAGCGTCACTAAAATTGCAACATAATGTCAAGTAAAATAATTGCAAGGTCATTTCGTGTACACACTCGTGATGAACCTTTCCCCTTTCCTCTTTCTCTTCATCATCATACCTTTCCTCTTCATCATCCTCATCTCCCATTGCATCATCAATGGCGTCGTTCATCATTTCTTCTTTCATTTCCATAATTTCACTTTGGCGTTCAAACTCCATCATGATCTTCTGTATTTGTGGCAACTTTAACTGCATAAAGATTTATTTATTTATTTTAATACATTTTCCAAAACAATATTAGGCTTTATTTCAAACCAGAATTTCTTTGTTTTGAATACTAGGACATGTCCTCCAAAGAAGGTTTAAATTTGCAATTGAAGTTATTTCTATTTATAAAAAAAAAAAGGTCCAGCAGGGAAGTCATGGAAGATTGGGAGCTACCTTAGTTCTAACTCACAGCCTGTGCTGTTTCTTTTGCTATATTTTCTATTCAGACTAATTCTGTATTGTTCCTAGGAACAATACAATTTCTGTGATCCCAAACTTTTGAGTGGTGGTGTATGTCTGACTGGTACTGTAGACTGCACCCACGTTTCAGCTACCAATCACTCTTGGGAATCACTTAATAATGTGCCCAATCTATGATTTGCCAAGATTCCGCATGTTAAAATAGCATATGACACAGAATAAATATTTCAACTGAGGAATGAATGAGAGCAACACGATCAGGTCGAGTGGAATTAATAACCCACTGCCTAAAAACTGGTACCTGCGCAATAAAGAAAGCTGAGAAATCATTATCAAATGTAAATACTCCAGTGTGATTTGATTATTTCATTGAATTCATACATTTCTATAGATGGAAAAATAAGCCTAATTTTTCCTGACAGCTGATTGGTCAAATTGCATTTTTTGCAGCAGGTTTAGTTGTGCATCCTATGTTACCCGGGTAATGCAAAGCAGTAAAGTAAGACCCTTGTTCTTAGGCAGTTAAGGGCCCTCATGCATTTGTTGTGGTAAGTATTTTTTTTTTTTATTAGAATGTTCTTAAATAAAACATGTGTACCAACAGGTAATTCAAACATTGCATTAGGAGTTACATATAATATACATTGTATAATAATGTATGTTTCTGTCAAAACTATACATGCATAGCATTCAATATGAATGACCCAAAATGTCTGCTTTACATAATGCACATTATATATTTATTTACACAAAACATGCACCTCCACACTTTATAAATGGGGGGGGGGTGTCATTAATTATACACTGAAGATTTCTAACCTGTCTGTTCATTGTGGCCATTGCTTTGGTGACTCCCTTCATGGCTTGTGCCATGCTGTTGTTTGACTTGAGGGTTTGAATTTTAAGGCTGACTGCTTGTATACTGGCTCTCATCATGATGAACTTCTTAATGTATCTCCTGGTGCGAACCAAGTCCTTAGCCATGATCTTAACAGCATCCTGGAACAATCAGGAAGACCAAATATAAATACCATTTTCAATTATGGGAGTAATGATCACATTGCTTATTAGAGGATTAGTAGAGATAACTAATATAATAAGTAAATGACAGTTTACCATCTGTCCCTGTTTTGCCATTTTCTTAATATCAGCTATGATTTTCTTTTCCTGCTGTTCCATCCTCTGGCGCTCTCTGTCTAGCTCTCGCATAGCTCTGTTCAGTGCCCTCTGGTTCTGTCTGAGCATCTCCTCTGGGGTCTTTCTCCGCCCAAATAAGAACTCCATCTAACAGCAAAAACAAAATGAAATTTTTTCACATTTGGCAGACACCTTTACCTAGACCATGTTACTGTTATCTGAGCTCTTCATGATGGTTATGGGACCTTGCTCAAGGACCCAACAGTGACAGGTGCTGGAATTTTAAGTTGAGGCATTTAGTTTAGAAGTGCGATATATTAACAGCTGAACTCTCACTGTATCATAAACCAACAGATTTAACTGTAGACAGATTTTGGTCCCTGGTGAGAGCATGTCAAAAGTATTCCAGGAAGTCACGTGAGAACCCAACCTTATTCTGACATCATGTTTTTAAACAAAGAACAATGTGCAACATTACAACAGCAAAATGTTTCTCTTTTTCCCCCTGATTTACAGAGCACAAGTCGAGCTGCAACTTGGTCTGATCTCGACTGAAACTCCAGCGTCCTCCTTTAATTCAGTAAATAAAACCCAGACTGACGGAGTAACACAGACTCCATTATCAGATACAATCACTGGAACATGCGCTATAATTAGCGAATATCAACACCACAAGCTAACTACGACGATGAGGAGGAATACAGATGACGCTGGTAATTTTAGATGTACTCTTCGAACAAATTTTGGCTCGCCATGGTGTCAAAGACTCTTAATTATTATAAATAAATGTCCAGTCACACCAGTTGGGTCAGGCAGCTGACAACTTACAACTAGCCAACAAACCTGCTAGCAAACTAGCTAACGGAAAACTGGACAAACCTGGCGTTGAACATTAAAGACTTACGGGGGGGAGAAAAATACCCGGTTTACCTTTTACTGATGTTGTCGACCTTAACGTCCTGAAGACTGACACCGAAAACGTCGAACCTGCAGCGTACCCCAAAACTGTGAGTTCTGCCTCGATTGTTTTCCTTCTTTTACTTCCGTATTGAGTCGGTTTCTAATGTCATAGGCAGGACGCCCCATTACGTCATAGGATGGACGTCGTGCAAGTCAAAATCCTTTATTGTTGAAACTGTTAAAACAAACTTATTTGTTTTATTTATTGTTAAACACTGCTCAAACAAACAAATATCGAACATATCACAGAAAAGTTTCGATTAAATGCGAAAATCACAAAGGAGTTTCGAGATTCATAAAAAGGACGCAAAAAACTGACAATGATGTGCGTTTCTACATCAGTTAAAGTTTGGCTACTGATATGTATTATTATTATTATTATTATTTACAGATAAATAACTAACGTTATATATATATATATATATATATATATATATATATATATATATATGTGTGTGTGTGTGTGTGTGTATATATATATATATATATATATATATATATATATCTATATATTATTATATATATATATATATATATAGGTATATATATATATATATATATATATATATATATATATATATATATATATATATATATATATATATATATATATATATAGGGGGCACGGTGGCTTAGTGGTTAGCGTGTTCGCCTCACACCGCCAGGGTCCGGGTTCGATTCCCTCGTCTTGACCATGTGTGTGTGGAGTTTGCATGTTCTCCCCGTGCCTCAGGGGTTTTTTTTCTCCGGGCCTTCTCCGGTTTCCTCCCGGTCCAAAAACATGCACGGTAGGTTGATTGGCACCTTGGAAAATTGTCCCTAGTGTGTGTGAATATGAGTGTGTGTGTGTGTGTGTGTGTGTGTGTGTGTGTGTGTACCCTGTGATGGGTTGGCATTCCATCCAGGGTGTATCCTGCCTTAATGCCCATAGACGCCTGAGATAGGCACAGACTCCCCTGTGACCCTGAGGGAAGATCGGATAAAGCGGTAGAAGATGAATGAATGAATGAATATATATATATATATATATATATATATATATATGTATATATGTGTGTATATATATGTGTGTGTGTGTAGGATGTTTTGGAGACAAGGTGAGGGAAACTAGATTCACTGAGATAGACCTGTGCAGAGGAGGGGACAGGAGGAGGTTTATAGATGTGGTAAAGAAAGGCATTGAGGTAGTTGTTGTGAAAGTGGCAGATGTAAGTTTGGAGAAGGCCTGCTGTGGTGAGAAGTAGTAGAAGATCACCAAAACTGCCAGACACAGGAACAGTTTCTTCCCTCAGGCAATCACACTCATGAAGAACTGATCATCATCTATGATGCACGTATTAATACCACTTTTTGCACTATCACACTTTATGTACATCACTAATCTGCTATATATATTCTGTATATTGTGATAGTATTTAAGATGTGTAGTCTGTATAGACTAGTCTTGTGTAGTTTATATTGTCTGGCACAGGGGTCACCAACCTTTTTGAACCTGAGAGTTACTTCATGGATACTGAGTCATACAAAAGGCTACCAGTTTGACGCACTCTTCTAAAATAACACATTTGCCTTTAGTTATATATTATAATTAATGACACTGATGATTTCTTACAATAAATATTGCGAGTTAACTATTGTGAGTTCACAATGAGTTAACTAACATTTTAGATGCATCTCACTGATGAGTTTTTAGAACAAGCCTGAGAGCTACTCATGTGGTCCTTGGGGGCGACCTGGTGCCCGCGGGCACCACGTTGGTGAATGTGGTCTGTGTTGTCGGGTAAAAGTCCATGTTGTCTTGTATAGTCTATACAGTCTGCGTTGCTTTGTATAGTCTGTATTGTGTTGTATAGTCCTGTCTGTAAATTAAATGTATAGTGTAATACTTGTCTATACTCTTGAGCGTCACCTACAGCTGGGAACAAATCCTTGTGTGTGTGTGTGTGTGTGTGTGTGTAAACACACATGGCCAATAAACTGATTAGAACACCAAAAGGAACGCTTGCTATGTTTCGTTTTAATTGCTGGATGTGTGTGGATAGCAGAACTTGATTTGTTTGATTTGCCGCATCAGTTAAATATGTTTAGTTATTAAAAAACATTTTTCGGGGGACTTATATACATGTATAATTTCAATTGGCTGTTTCTAATATGTTATCTATCCATGTGCTTCAAGTTCATATGATGAGTTTCTAAAAATAAAAATAAAAATAGCGCCCAGTGTTGGTTTGCTTTCACACCACTAGACGGCAGTGCCGCTTTACACTCACTTACACACGGCTGTCCATGAATCACAGAGGAAAAAAAAAAATCGACTGAGGCACACAATGCAGTTTCACTGTAGCGCTATCCACCCAGGACTCCTGATATTGCCAGCATTTCAGCTCCCCTGAAAAATATCTATTTATTTCTCCGATTTTGACGATCGGGATTTATTGCAGTGGTTTTACGAATTCCTTTAAAGACCACACTCGAGAGATAACGTTGATTTGAGCTTCGCGAACCGGGAGATAATTGAACTTTCCGGGACTGAGTCGATTAGACAGTGGGCCGCGGGAGGAGGAGGCTGGCCTGCTTTGCGGCCGCTGACACTCAAGCTGCATGTCCATGTAAATCGAGCCCGAGGCTTCGGGGCCTACACCACTGTCGTCTAATGGAGATGGTACCAAGCGAGCAGAAGCTCGGAGAGAACGATCGTTCGTCTCGGCATCTATTGAACGGTGGGTGATCTCCGAGACGCGTTATGTGCAAGTAATAGTAAAGGACGGGGCGAGCGAGGTTCGGATCCTGGTTAATCCACGCAGACGTGGGGAAACAATCGCGCAAAGGGAAGCGATTTTCAGTCCGCAGCTTAGACGGATTCACCTTTCTCTTTTGCTCGTCAAAGGATCGCTAGCGTAGTTAGCCTGGGCTAAGGTTAGTTTAGTATGGGTGGTGATTTTTTTTAACCCGTCAAACAGGTTCACTTCACCTGGCAATTTACTCGTTGGTTGCTATAGATTAATCGGGCCGTGGTATGGATAACCCGGTCACCGCAAACCTGTCATCAACGCTTAGGCGAGCGTGTGGGATCATTTTGCCTGATTAGCAAACAACTTAAGCTAGCTTCAAGGTATAGCGTCGTTAGCCGAGAGCTAAATTGTATTGACCTGCTATCCAGATGTTTGTCATGTTTTTTTTGTCAGAAAGATTCGCTTCTTTTTATACGCCTTTTTATGCATTTCCCCCAACATATTATACCGCGTATTAAATCGGTATTAAATTATAAACACGATGTTTACACAGGAGGGTCTCAATATAAGCAAGTAGCAGGCTAGCAGTATGTTAATTACCTTGCCGTCATGTTTGTTGGTAGCGAGCTTGCTAGGTCAGTTAACAGGTTAAATAAGTAAACAACCCCCATCAGATGTCGGATTAGGAGAAGATTCGTTTAATCTCAGTGTTTAACCTTTATTTTTCACTCCTGCTTTTTTTTTGGCCCGCTTTTGATTTAACAATGAACTTTAGGCTGCCCATTTTCCAATCGTAAAACCTGAACTGCACCAAAATGATGACGTTTGTCTGATCAGACCTCAGCGTTAGCTGTCAGTTTTCAGACAACCAAATAAATAATAAGTAATGAACTGTCTTACCGATTTTATTGCGTTATGTCATATTTCTTAAGACTTTATAGTTGCCACTTAATACTGACAGAAACCATGCATATTTCAATTCTCAGTTGCAGCCTTTTGAAAGTTCATATTTTGGTTTTGTGTCTCCCCTATAACAGAATCTACCTGGTGAGTGATATCTGTAACAGGTAGCAACCAAAATGATAATTAAATGAGAAAATATGGCTAATTTCTTGTCAATAAGCTGTTTATCATAAAATCGATTGTATTAATGATTAAGATTTTTATGACTTAATTGTTGCCACCTGCTAGAAACCCTGAACACTTGATTGCTCAGATGCAGCCAGCTGAAAATTCAAGTTTTGCTTTTGTCATTTTCCAACAACAAAATCTACATTTTATATATATATATATGTGTGTGTGTGTGTGTGTGTGTGTGTGTGTGTGTGTGTGTGTTTTCCCATTTTCAAAGATGTGTTATTTTTTTGTGTAGGTTATGTATCAGCTAATTACAAAATCTTGTATCTTTCCATTAGATGAAACTCACAATGTCTTGACTCTAAGACAATAACGTGGAAGGAAATAGTCTGACGTACACAACAGCCTGGTTTTATGGAACACGCATCTTCAGCCAACATTTGTCAGACTGCAGTGTGCTGAGGACATGCATTCTTCAATGGCCACTAAGCTGTAAGCAGACAGATTAACTCCACTCTCAACTGGGGTACCTAAGTTGGTCCAGGAGGTGTTTGATTTTCCTCAGTATAAGTAAGGTCCCTCTGTGGACCGAGGTTCTAGTGCCTTTTGTACGGCCTGTGTAGGGTTCACTTTGTCATGGATGGGCCGAGTCGAAGCGGAGGGTTGAGACAGAGCCGTCGCTCCCGTTCTCAGCGCGATCGAGAGCGGCGAAGGAGGAGAGCGGACATCGGGGCCTCGTCACCTTCCTCGGGCTCAGAACAAGAGCGTTGCAGAGACTCCCTCCTTGGTGCTAGCGGTGGCGAATGTCGGCCAGGCTTTCCTGGGGTCAGGCAGCGGCCTCCACGTCGGAGGAAGCGGGAATCTGTGTCTTGTGAGGAAGACATCATTGATGGATTTGCTATTGCCAGCTTTATAAGTTTGGAGGCTTTGGAGGTATGTGGAATTAGGGTTTGTAGTATTTATCCATTTAATTAGCTTATGCTTCTTGCTTTGTTATTTGCCGTGATTGTTGGCCTCCATTTCCTGTAAGTGATTGGCACAGCAGAGATTTCCGTTGTTAATTATTTCACATGTGGGTGGGGGCATTTTTAGTATCAGTATAACCCACTCATTTTCTGCATATACGCTATAAAAGATGGATTGTTTTCTGAAGCCGCCAGAGCGAGCTGGTATGTTGATGGGGAGAGGGAGCAAACGGAAGAGAGGCCTGGATGAGAACGGTGGACCACTCACAGAGCCAGAGGAAGGCGCTCCAGCTACGTACACCACCAGCAGCTGGGAGAAGCGTAGAAATGAGAAGAAAAAGAGAGACGCCAAGGTGAGGGACAGAGTTTACTCACAAATCCCATTAGTCATAATAGCTTTTTGTCTGATCTCAGTACTTCATTAGATACTCAGCTTGAGCATGTTATTGGTTTTGTTACTTGTTTGTTTGTCACATATATTCTGTTGTTGAAGTGATTTATTTTTCTTAATAGCCATTTGTTTGTGCTTCTGTAAAAGTAAACTCTAACCAACTTTTTGTGAATTATGTTACAGGTGTCTGGCAACCTCATGGAGACAGGATACATTGTAAGGATGTTTTAATAGTTGTGTAAAATACTTTTAATTAAGAATGTATAGGTATGTTTTACATATGAATATACTTAACAGGGCATTTCTTTTTGTCTTTGTCACTTTGTTCTCAGTGCGATGCAGAAAGTGAGTCGGGGGATAAGGTGAGTTATTTTATGCAATCTAGTTTAATTTTTGTATTTATAATTTAGGGGCGCTGTCAAAAGGTAACTGTTACTAAACATTGCTTTGTTTGTTCTCAGGCTTCTGACAATGATATGGAACCCACATTCATTGTTAGCACCAGAGAAGGTAGATCTTTTGCATGTTTTGTAAACTACATAATGCTAGTCACTTTTTCTTGAATTCTGAATAATAATATTAGATTTTAAACCACTTAAATACCCAGTCATGAACTAATGCATATCATTTGAATGCACATGCAAACGTTTGTGACTGTGAAAATAGATCAGCTTTGGAGGAAGATGTTTGAAGGTGTTTTTCCTTGAAAAAAAACATTATTACTTGTATACTGCTTTTGAAAAATGAAAATTTTTCTAATTTGCCATCATTGCATAAAACCTGGAACCCAGCACGTATTTGGAAGGGCAGTTAAAAAAAAGTGGTGTATGACATTATTATCATAGCATTTATGGCATTATTATGATTGTTTTGTTTACAATTTGGACTGTTTAGATACCCTAACATGCACAGGAATTTTGCCTCCAACTTTTCGCCCTCCTGATATTTTTGTCTGTATCTATTTTTGGTGGCTGAGATGAGCAAAAATTAATTTGTATGTTTGCTGCAGTGTCCTCCAATCCAGTAAATATGGCCTCTACTGTGAGCAATGGCTGCGCCCTGTTGCCATCAAACAGTGGCCCACCTCGCTTGTCAGTGACTCCACGAGTCTCTGGTCTGGAGCGTAGTCAGGAGAGGAGTCTGGAGCTGCCATACCCTGAAGCCACCACTACCTCAGCCTCACTTCTTCTGCCCCGTACTTCAGCCTCTGTCTCCACCTCACTGGCTGAGCAAAACGGAAATGCTGCTCCACATCACCGACGTGATTGCAGCCCACCACAACGTAAACCGAAACAGTTCCTTCCCTTCCCAAGCCGCCCACAAGGACTCTATGGCATAGCTAACAGCAACAGGTCTGTGCAAAGCATTATAGTATGCTGTAATATGAGTTTCTCTAGGTACAATATGGTAAAATTTTAAGTACTCGATGCCACATTAGATTTGCTAGTGTGCTAAAGCTGTTATGAAAGATGAATTCATTCATTTAAAATGTTGGTATGCTGTTTAATTTATTAATTGTTTTTTTTTTTTAATCAGAAATGGTACCTCAGTTAACACTCCGCCTTCATCCGCCTCTTCCTCTTCAATTCGACCGCCCACTCCTTCTAATAGTGTGCCTGCAGGCCGAGGCCCGTCTGGGCCATCTGGTGTGCTGCGGCCTTCATCACGACCAAGCCCTAGTGCACTCTTCACCCCTCCGCCTGGTCTCCCTCCCCCTCCTCCTCTTTTGCAGGTGTCCCCTCGCTCGTCAGCAGGTACATTTTACTCTACTTTTGTGCATACTTAGGATAAAGTGTTTCCGTGCAGCTACTCAGATGCTGGTTATAGGTTACTTCTGTAAAGTGGTTCCCAGCACGTTTTCCTCTCGTATGGGTAATTAAATTGTTTGTTCTCTGATGCACGTAGATCCCGAGCTGCTCCGCCAGGAGCTGAACCCGCACTTCCTCGAAAATAGAGCCTCTGGGAACAGTGCCGGAGTAAGTGCTACCTCAGCATCAGGTGGCGCCTCAGTTTCCTCCTCCAGCTCTGGGAGCTCCAGCAGGGCAGTGCAGGGCCAGCCCCCTATCCCACCGATGGCCTATCAATTCCATCAGCACAACCATCAACACCAGCACACACACACCCACCAACACTTTCTGCACCCACCGGCTACTGCTCCGCCGATGGTGAGGTCACAACTAAGTCACTCAATTGGAATAGCTGTCAATAACAATTGTGTAATTTTGTTGTCAGTAATACTTATATATCTTTTATTAATGATTTTCTTACATTTGTTTTTCTAGTATGAGAAATTCCCAGGCAAGATTGACGGTCTCTTTCGGCACCCCGTAAGTTTGACACATTTTAAATGAATATAAGAATATAATCTCGATTAACAAAATGAACAGTGATTGTTGGACTCATCTTTGACTGTCTACAATGGTGGCAAAGTAGTACTTGTAAAGTGCCATTCTTTTGATATTGTTTTATTCTGCTATAAGTTTTTTCCTCAGTACCCTCCGCCTGTGCCTGGAATCCAGCCTGTACTTCCCCCCACTGGACCATTTAGTTCCTTACAAGGAGCCTTTCAACCTAAGGTAAGGAATGTTATCACTGCCTAATTATTTTAGTTACAATTTTCGAAATCTTGTTTAAGATTTAAATTGTAAAATGTTGCAGTTCTCCTCTACTCTTCTTTTATCTTTTAAATAAATAAACACATCGTGAGGTTGCATGCATTAACTTTTGTACTCGTATGCATTAGATATAATAACTTGTCTTATACCATATCTAATGCATACGAATATAAAAGTTAATGCATGCGATTAGATGTATTAGTACTTCGGTACTTGTAATGGTTTACAACGGTGTCTTGTGATAGCTTGTTGCCCTCCAGGGACCTGCTCCAGATATGCCTGCTCGCCTGGGAGTTGTACCTCCCCACCTACAACCTAAAGACCCCAGGGTATGGAGCTTGCAATAATGCAATTTCACAATATATCGCCTTATATTGCATAATATATTGCATATATACATATATAGATAGATAGATAAGATCGGTTCACCGTTTATGAAAATTCTCGTTTAACTTTCACAGATAACGGACCCTTTTGCTCCATCAATTAAAGTCAGTAATGTAAGTGTGAGTTCTCTGCCCATCAAATGTCAGGTACCTTTATATCTAGTTTATTTTGGTAAAGATCATTCATTCACTAGTACACTTACTTTTCACACATTTGGACCTTTCAGAAGCCTGGGAAATGGTGTGCTATGCATGTGCGTGTTGCCTGGATGATTTTGAGGCATCAGGAGAAAGTTAAGGTTTGTTCTTTAATTTTGACTATTCTTTTTGTATTTGTCTCATTTGGGGAATGTCTCAAAAAATGTATTTGGTATCCTGATATTACAGTGGTGGGACCCCCCCCCCCCCTTCTTCCTTGTCTCAAAATGATTTTATATTGATGCCTTATACTTTGAACTCTTTCAGTTGATGCAGGCAGATCCTCAAAAGCTGGAATTACGTAACGACTTACCACCCCGTCTCCCTGGCCCTGGTGGTATTGGAGGAATGGGCAACCTAGGCGGCACTTGGAGGCCCTCTGCCCCCAACCCATGATCTCACTAGACCCGGCAGTCTCTTTGCAGCTGCTAGTATGTACATTTATTTTTGCATCAGAGTATTCCAACAAAAACACTAACTATGCACATAAACCGATATGTCATGTTGTTCAATTTGAGACCCTTAATATGACTTGTAATAACTAAAATACAGTTTGCTTGGCGTTGGACTGACTCGCATACACAAACAACTCAGTTGCGATTTTCTCAGATGGCTTGGAGAGGATCGAACATATTAAACAATGAGTAAAGTGAAGACACTAAGTGGCCCTCTGTTAAAGGGTGTTTATATAAATATTTGAGTTGACCCTTGTGTCTTCTCAGGTGGAGTCAATCCATCCTCCACTTCCTTCATCCCTCCATCAACACCCCACTCCTCTTTCCTCACCCCAGCAACTCATCTGGGTAAGAGATTGGACGAGTGAGCATAACTATAGTCTAGTTTTGTTTTATACAAGGTAATCAAGCTGTTAAGGGAATGAGTGGCATCGGAATTAAGAGGGCATAGAATAAACATACCCTCCCAGACAAGCAGTTAAAAAAAAAACAACAATGCTTATTTTTCTGATTTTTGTCAGTCTGTTATTGACACGGGTATGATCAATACTGATTTTGGTGTTGTACATTACAGATCCATATGGCCGCTCACCCCCCTTTCCACCATTGGGAGCACTTGGTGCTGGTGCTTTTGGGGGACTAGGTAGCCCTTCACTTGGTAAATCATTTAGCTTAAGATTACTTGTCTTGCTTATAGGCAATTTCAACATGTTTAAAACCTATTTTCTGTGTTTTTATTTATTTCTTTTTTTGGATTAGGGGCTAGTTCAGTTTTTGGTCATAAGGCGGAATCATCTGCAAGTGCAGTAGGAGGATTGGGCAATCCACACGATCCATGGAACCGTATACATGTTGCCCCTCCTTTCCCTTCAGGACCCTCTTGGGCCAAAGGACTAGAAAAAAGGGATGACCGAGATAGAATGAAAGACATGGGAGGAAGGGAACTAACTCAAATAAAGGATGAAAAAGACAGGTATGACTCAGTGTGCACCTTTTCCATATATTCCCAAGAGACAATATACATTTGATCTTGCATCGGTTTTTGAACATAATCATTTACATACTGTGTTTCACATCACTTCTTAGGGACAGTCTGCTCTATGGACGCCAACCTGTGCGAATGTCCCCGGGTGCAGCGAAGCACCGCAGCAGCACTCCCAGCTCCCACATGAATGGACTTGGCCCTTTAAACATAGTTGCTGCTCAGTCTGATGCACAAAACAGGGACCGGGATCGAGATCGTGAAAGAGAGCGCGATCGAGAGTCTGACAAAAGACAGCATTCATCCTCCAGGGTACCAGCATCAACTTCCTCAGCACCAGACAGGCCTCGTTCATCCACGTCGTCTATTCTTGCAACCCCTCCTCCAAATGCCCCTTCAGCATCCTCTCCTCTGGACTTGTTTGGAAGACAGACGCATGCTCTCAGCTCAGAACCCTCCCATCCATCCCAAAGAGAGAGCAGTGGTCCGGCCTCCTCCTCCTCATCAGTCGGTTCACTTCCAATCAAGAAGCCTGACCGGACGACAACACCAGTGTCCAAGCCTCCTATTAGTCTCCCCCCTGGGCTGCTTCCTCCGCAAGTGAAAGTCAAGGAAGAAAGAAAGGAGGAGCCTGAACCAGTACCCATCTCCCTACCACATCCGGCTGTACCCGCTCATAGCTTTGAGAGGCCTAACAGTCGCCATACACACCATCCTTCAACTCCTTCTTCCACTCTTTCATTGACTCCCAAATCTGGAGTGCCTCTTCCTCCTCCTACCCCACACCCCGCCCACCACCATCTTCCACTTTTGGATCGCTCTCGGTTAACTCTTGAGGCTTATCTTAGTGGAGCTGGTGGGTCAGCTGGACTAGTTGTCGGCTCTCCGGTGGATCGATTTGCAGCTCATCCGCATACACCACCTCAAGGCCATTCACAGGCTCCTCACAGCTTCCCCTGGGATCCATGGAGGGAACTTGCTGCTCAGCAACAGCAGCAGCAGCGTAGAGAAATCTTAGCCCAACGGTCAGATCCCCATCTTGCACTGCGTACTGATCCGCACTTGTCCCGTCTACTTCAGCATCAGCACGCTCGATACCTGGAGGCAGAGCGAGCAGCTGCAGTAGCAGCAGCAGTGGCTGTGGGTCCCCATCATCCGGTGGCACCTACCTCCGCTCCTTCAGCCTCTTCCTCTGGGACCCGCCCGGAGTTTGGATTGATGGCTCATCATTTTGATCGCCCACCTCAGGTTGGTGGCCATGGAGGGGGGCTGCTGGATGATGACCAGCGTACTTCAATGTTCCGTGACTTTGAAAGGGTGCGATATTTTGGGATGCATCCACATCTTTCAACACCTCACCTTCCCAGCCCATCTCATCCAGCCCACCTGGACCTAGACTTGCTGTCTCACACTCAGCTCCATCCTCCAGGAGGTTCCACACCGTCACATCATCCAAGCATCTATTCCCGCTTGGGTCCATTGCATCCACATTCTCATGTTCCCAATGGAATTCTCACCAAGACGCCCAGTCTAGTTGCACCCTTGTCAGTTGGGGCACCCCCTCCACTTATTCCGTCTGTGACGAGGGCCTCTACTCCACCCCGAAGCTCCAGGCTCGGTGGGGCTGGAGATTTGGCCCTGTTCAGCTCACATAAGGATGGCGAGTCCAGATAGTACTAAAAATGGCTGGTGCAAGGGATTTATAGATCTTGAACTGCAAATCTAGAAGTAGAAGTTTAAGCAGGATACCCCAAGCCTGCTGAAGCTACAGTGATCATACACGAGTGTTCAAATGACCCGAGTGGAGGGCAGAGACATTTCAAAAGGCTGCTCAGTATATTTATCCACTGTGGTTATATTGGTGCAATTTAAGGTACTCTTTCCCCATCCTCTCCAGTGCTTTTTCATTTATATTTAGGATTTTCTTAAGAGGCCTGTGGATGTTCAGAGACTAAAGGCAATGTTCTGTAATATGAAATATATACATACAAGCCGTGCAGGTGGTGTCTCCAAGCTGATGGCTCCAAAGGTGTATTCAGAGATAAAGTCTGCATTGTACTGCATTTTGTGACATGTATTTCCCATTAATGAACTCATGGCTATAAAAAAAAGCCAGCTATTGAAATCTGCACATGAAGAAATGGGGAAAATGGAGTCTGACAGCTTAATTAGTGCTTTTCTGTTTGTCTAGTGTGTTCTCTGTCTATAACTAGATTGAAGAAATGGCACTGTTGGAAAATGAACTTAAAGAAACACATCGTCTGCTTTCTGCTCTCAATGCATCTACAGCAAAACCGTGATCTGAGGCACAACTTCCATGAACGTTACAACAAACGTCTGCAGAATTATTTTATTTTAATCTTTAAAAATATTATTAACTGTACATCTTGTTTGATATTTTAAAATTTAAATGGAAAACAAACTTTCCCATTTTCCTACATTCTGACTCTACAGGAGCTGGAACAGAATACAGTAGAATAGTGATATTCCTTTTGTAATTATTATTGTTAACATTAATTACCTTATATAATAAACATATTCACTGTTTGTTATAATGTCATCGTTTCAGGTCTCGGCAGTGGCACTCTTGTTAGAGCAAGACAAAAACTGTTTCAAGAAATTAGGGATAGCAATTGCTTGTGAACTGAGTTTGTAATTTTGAGCAAAACTTGTCCACTTAGCTGTTGATTGATGAATATATTTATAAATTGCGAGATTACTGTGACCAGATCTAAACATCCATACGTGGGCAAACATTTGCAGAAAAAGATGCATTTCGTAGAAGCATGAACCGTCAACTGAATGAAAGGATGCTGGTTTTGTATGTGCGAAGAAACCGCAGGAATGAAGAGACTTGTGAACAAAGAAGACGACATTACTGCGTAACTCGTTGAGCAAAAATCTTTTTATATCTTTCAATATGTTCCCCTCCAAAAGAAAGCAAGTAAGAAGAATTATTAAACTAAATTGTTTATTTAAATGTGTGTTATGTATTGCTTCATTATCATAGCCCCCCTGTGTGGGGTTAAAATAATGATTTGTAACTTAATCCAAATATAGAAATTGTTGCTACTTTCTGCAACTCTTCTGCTTCAATTGCCCAGGGTTTCTACTCATTTTTTTTTTTTTTAATCAAGCAAGGGATCATTTTATTTTCAACTCCAGTCCTGTAGTACCCTGCTCAGTGTATAATTCCTATTTAATCTCACATGTCCATCCATTAGGTTTTGACAGTCAGGTGTATTTTCTGTAAGGAATGTTTAATTGTGATGGTTGTGGCATCCAGGATTGGTGTTATAAAAGGTGTTCTCCACAGAAGTTTCCCAGAATAGAGGTTAAATCCCCAATTTAAAACAAACTACTAATAATTCCAAGTAAAAAGGATGGGGGCTGGCTATTTTTGTTGAAGAGGATATCAGAAGGATATTTTGTAGCCATAGCCATTGGTCTGGGAATGCAGCGAGCAATGGCCCCTTGAATTAATCAGAAATTATTTTTTAAAACAGTCTAACAAAGTAATGGCTTTCACCTTTCCTTACAATGCTCAGACCCGGCTTGTTTAAAAGGTACGTAAAATGAAGATACGCAAAGATCTAATTGTTTTTTTTAGCGCATTTAGTATTTATAGCTAGTCAACAGTAACCTTGCTGGCTAATATGTAGTAAAACCGAGCGACATGAAGCTTCGCAAGGAAATAATAATAATAAAAAAGGTCTCTGCTAAACCAAATATACATTCGGTATAAGGTCGAAAATAAAACAACTACTTTAAAAGAAAAACATACCCCGAAACAGTAACTAGCTATTCGCCTGCAAGGCGATGCGGAAATCGCGCGGTAAGACAAATCTCGCGAGATGTTGCTCGGCTCCGCACTTTTTGTCAGCAGTCGCTCGTTCCTCCATTTCGCTGCGTCGAAAGTCTCCTCCCCGCAACCGCTAGACTCAGCGATCCAAACCCAGTCTCTCTCGGACCGGTCTTTAACTTGCTCAAACGAACCGACCAGTACCTCGTTGGGTACCGAGAGGTAGTTTGGAAAACTCCGATTACGGATTGAGTGCGATTTGAGGCGGATGGCGACTCCTTCAGCGAGAATTTAGTAAAAGAAAAGTGCTCGGAAATTTCAGGTAGGTGGGAACTTAAGATGGCGGCGACGGTGAAAGGAGGGGGGAAACTGTAAGCGGTGGGAGGGAGGGGGGAGTGGAGGAGGGAGGAGAAGGGGGGTATCTAGAGGCAGTAGGGGACTTTGATATGGCGGGTTAAGTTTATTTGTTCATCAACATAGCCTTGAGGAATATAAGCAAGTCATCTTAGCTGCATATCAGCCTGTCTGTTACAGCCCGATAGTAGCCACTTTAGTCACGTTGTTATAATCTAAAGCCAAATGCTATTAAACCTTAATCATGCTGACATTTTGGTCAGCCTGAATTCCGTTAAAAAATCATTATATAGTTAAGTGAAATGTTTTACAGCTACAGCGTGTCTCGTCCTCAAAACAGGACTGGCTTCAGAGATGCAACTTATTTTTACTGTTTATTCTATACATTAACTCTTACTCCTGTTAGTTTGTTTATTTTTCATACATATAAAAACACTATACACAAAGTGTGTCTGAACATTGTTAAACACACACGTTGCGTTTCCTAGTAAATATTTGAAAGTATGTAAAATATATATTTTTTAGCATATTGCAGGAGAAACGTTGACAGTCATCTTTTGATCAACACACATGACCCCGCGTAGTGACGTCATTGAGTTGTCCGTGCGGCTAAAGCGAGCTAGCTGTAGCTAGGTAGGCAAGCAGCTCGCGGTGTATGAAAGAGCAATGCGACCTGTACGGTGTGCGTTAGACGGCAGGGTTATAACGCTGACACGGGACCCAAAATGCAGCCATGTCTAGGTCTTTTCGTCACACAAGCCCCGCCGGTTCACGCAATTTGAGCTTGAGATGATGGCGCGCGAAAGCTAGCTAGCAAGCTGCCGCGTTAGCTTCGCTTTCTTTAAGTTTGCGTCGCAGCGGCTACCAACGCACCGATAACGCACATTTCCCTCCTGCGTTTAAATGGCTGCACATATAAAGCCCAAGCAGCTCTGGTTATGGTTCTGAGTGGTTCTGATGAGGCCCTGGATTAGTTCACAACACAGCCTCCACACCGCACTAGACAATTGCCTCTGCTCACTAAACTTGCTGTCGATTATCGAGGGATTCAGTCTTATATTTGTACACATGCTGAGATATGTCGTGCTTCATATCCCGTTTCACATATTCGCAAATGGCTAATTAACTTCAACAGCACACTGCTAGCTACACTATTCGCAGCTGCAGTCCTTCTTGTAGGCTACATCATGAGATCCTCCATGCACTTGATTTATCCCCTTTTATAAACTCTAGCAGCCTTCTATGTTTGGTAGCCTTCATGCTGCTTGGTTCCTGGATCACCATCATTGTGAGCACATGTAGGAATTTAAGGAAGTTGTATGTAAATGTAGGAAGTCGATGCCGGTTAATACAGATCCATGTTTATCACTAGCTAGCTATAACCTATTATTTATTTAAGGACATTTTTCACTTTTAATTTCTTTCATCTGCAGATGCAGCGGTGTCTTTGATCTCAGCATCCTGGAAGTGGAAAGTACAGAAGAGACTGGGCCTACACCACATACAGGTGATGCATTTACACCCCCCCCCCCCTGTTTGGAGTGTGTACATGTATGGTGTAACTAATTCAAGGTGTTTGTCATTTTGTTCCTTCAGGTGCGGTGTGTAGCAGAAGCAGTCCAGAAGGAGGAAGACTTGGGGGGGAGGTGGTGCAGCAGCGCACCCCTCCGGCTGTGGCTGTGCTGGGTGGCATTTTTGCGGCTGCGCAGAATGTTGCCGCGCCACCCCAGCATGTCCTGCAGCCGGTCCAAGCTGCCCCACTACCATCCACACTGCCTGACCCTGCCACTGAAATGGACCAGCAGAAAGCAAATGTGCAGGCTGCAAATCAAGAGCAGACCACCACAATGGCTCAACAAAGCAGCAATGCCAAGGAGCCTGAGAAGTCATCATCCTTGGACTTCAGTACCGAAGCTGTTGAAAATCAACCTATTCCCCTTGGTTCAGAAAACTGTCAAAACCTCTCTGATAGACTTTCAGCTTGTGACACAGGCAACGTTAGAAACGATACAGAGTTGCATTATGGGGGTAACGCAGAGAAAACAAGCTTTGAACACAGTGAGACAGACATGGCAGATGGAGCTCTCAAGATGGAAAAGGGGCCGCTGTCTACAGAGAAAGCATATCTGGAATGCCAATCAAAGACTGGTAATAAAGAAGAATGTGGAACAAAGCACACAGCCAGACAGTGTATCTATATCCCAGCTATTCAGCCCAGCTCAGCAGTGTCCAGTGCACATAAAGCAACCGATGGAGACCACAACCAACGTGGAGACAGAGAACACATCCAAACTACACCGTCTCTGCCCTCAGGTCAGGGCAGTTCACTGCTCGAGTTTGATGTCCAGCAAACTGCGCAACAACCTCTTACAGCAACAGTCACAGCCAACACAGACATACATGAGTCAAGTAATGCTGGTGATTCCATGGACAAAGTCACAAAAGAGAGGTTTACAGCAAATGAAGAAGGGACTGTTGATTCATCGACATTTGAAAAAGAGAGGCATTCCTCAGACACAGAGGGTTTCTCTACTAAGCACAGAGAATCTGTGTCAAAACTACCTGTTCCCACAGGAAACGGAAATGGCACCCCGAATAACATAGATGATGGATGCTTTTCTAAAAATCTCCCACAGTCATCTTTTGTTGCAGTTTCCACATCTAATGCTGCCTTTGTTCAGAAAACATCCAATCCTGCAAACCATCCTCAGAACACACATTTTACACACGCGAACCAACTGAGCCCTGACTGTGTGAACTGCAATGAAAACCCTAAATCTGTTTTGACTGGGAACAAGACAAATACAAGTGGATTACTGGCAATCAAGACTGTTTCTTTAGATGGAACAGCAGGATGCTATGATATCTCTGTTAACGAACCAAAGGTGTTGGGGGATGAGACACGCGCTCCGAATATGCCGACTCCCAAAGTGACTGAAGGATCCAATGCTGTTGATTCCTGCGCATCACATGGGATTACAAAACAGAATGACTGTGCCAAAAGTATGCAATTGAGTCCATATCAAGATCACCAGCCAGATGGAAGCTATATACTCTTAAACAAAAGCAAAAAGACTAATTCAGGGGGACTAGACTCAAACGAGCCATGTCTCTCGCAGGTTAAAAATGACTGCTTGATCCAACAAGAAAAGGAATCCATTATAGTAGATCATAATCTCCCGCAGATGGAATGCCTAAATGATGGCATCTCAACATCTGATAATATGAATGTGGATGAAAAGCATGATGAGGGTTCAGAGGCTTTCTCTGGAATAAACGCTGTTGAAATGAAAGAGCTAATTGACGTAGGCATTCTAATGCAGCCAGGCATGGAGGAAACAACTTGGTTAGTTGTAAGCGATCATTCTCCATTGATAGATGGACAGTGTCAAAGCACAGAGGATGCTGAGATGATTGACGTTAGCACAGAAGCTATGGGACATTGTCCTGAATCACAGACATCTGTTGCTGTTTATGAGTGCACAGTACCCTGCTTCCCCCCAGATGCTATTCATGAAGCTGCCAAGCTGCTTTTACCAGAAAAAGACGTAGAAGTCCCTGCAGATAAACACACGGTTGAACCTTTAACAGAAACATTGACAGAAGACCTTTCATCAACTATTTTAGATTCACAGAATGTTTTATCTTCCCCAACTTCTGTTAGCTCTTCAGAAAGTGTTTGCATGGAAAATGTGGTTTCTAACCCCACATTTTGCTCAAATTCTGAGAGTACAATTAGTGTGGTAGATTCTGCTGTAATCAGCGGCCCTTCTGCCCTCCAAGAAGGCGTGAAATCCACAGAAAACACATCAGATGTGTCCCCGATTTCTCTTACCTCAAGTATTATTGACCCAAAATTGCTTATACTTAAAAGAGGTGAAGCTGTCCTGAAACAACCTCCAATGTTGGCTTTAGTTTCCAGGAACCAGAGCCCACCTGGTACCTGTAGTGATTACCTAGATAGAGTCTCTGTAGAGTGCCTTTCAGAATATGACTTAACTACAGATGCTGGAGCTGAAAAAGCAGCTCCAGCACATCTCGGCTTTCATGTGCTTAATGCTGCCTGTAATGTTGTTGGTTCATCTTCAAAGGATGAGTCTGAAAAACAGGCCTTAATTAAATCGGAACCTTGCTTAGCATTTGAAAAAACTATTGCTAAAGACGAGCCTCTCTTAAACTTTGCTTCATCTGTACAAAATCAGACGCATAACTCACCCAAACTGCCTTCTAGGTCAGGTAGTGTGTGTAGTACTGTCACTGATCAGTCTGATGGGCCTGTTAACCAGCCATGTCAAGATTCTATGCTGTTGGAAGAGCAACACTCACCAGTTCAACATTTGGCAGAAGTAAAGGATGCACAGGACAACACTATGGAGCAGCTTGATGCCTCTATAGGAGAGAGCAGTGAGGGAGAAGTAGACGGTTCTTTAGAAGCCCAGACTAACGAAAGAACTGCTATTCCCAGCCAAGCACAAAATAAGGTAAAGAATTGAACCTTTTTGTTGTTGTTGTTTGTAATAAAGCAAGACCAAACTATCTAAGCAATATTGCTGAGTTGATTGCTTGGTTGGTTGCTGTTTGTTTCAAAGCTGACTATGAAAGTGAATTACCACCACAATCATTAGTTATGTCATTCATGAGTGTTTTAGGCTATTTTGTGTGCATGTTCACATAGGCATGTAATAATTATGATGCCATAGTTGGCTGCATGTTTGAGCCATGTGTGTTTTGCAGCAGGGACAGAGCAGAACAGACACAAAGGCCTTTTTATTAAAGGTAAGAGGTGTCATAATTTTTTCGTGACATCTCTTGTTTTGAGGCTGTCGCACTTTGCAAGCTGACATTTCTCAACATGCTTAAATAGCTGAAGTTTGGTGTGAAGTCAAAGAAACTCGTAATTGCATGTTTATGTAATAAAGGCTGAATTAAACAAGGTTAAATGTCTGAATACATCCAGTGGCCTTTTTTGTTTTTGAAAGTTTTGTGTCTGTTTTCTTGTAGGCAAGATGCATTACCATAAGTTTCATTTCTTTTCACAGGTTCGTCAGTGGATGGCTGGCAGAGCTACATCAAGCTCCACTCCGTCTACCTCTCGTACACCATCACCACCTCCTGCTTCATCATCTATAGACTGCAAAACTACCTTGCCTTCTCCCCAGAACTCTGGTGGAGTCTCTCAATCAGACCAAGCACTCAGCCAGCGGCCTCGCTCTGAGAAGCATACTGATATGGCAGAGCTGGCCAAGCACGTAAGTGTATTTTCACGTACTTGTGAACCAGTTTGAATAAAGTTATCATAGAAGGATTGATTCCTACAAGCCTTGACTTGAAAGAACCTTATAAATCAAAAAATTTCTCACAGGAAGCAGAAATTGAGCATCGGACACTTGCTTTGAAACGTGAGGGCTACTGGTCCCTGAAACGTTTATCTCGTGTGCCTGAGCCAATTCGGACCAAGGTGCACTGGGATTACCTTTGTGAGGAGATGCAGTGGCTTTCGGCTGACTTTGCGCAGGAGAGGCGTTGGAAAAGAGGCGTAGCCAGAAAAGTAAACCTTTTCGATTCATTGCCGTCTCTTAATTACTATCGCTTTAAATACATTTTTATATTCCTTTACAAACCATATCTGATGAAGTTCATTGTAATAAAGTAAATTGCTGTTGGCAGGTGGTACGGATGGTGATGCGGCACCACGAAGAGCTACGTCAGAAAGAAGAGCGAGCAAAGCGCGAAGAGCATGCCAAACTTCGAAGGATCGCTGCTTCTATTGCAAAGGAAGTCCGTGCTTTTTGGAGCAGTGTTGAGAAGGTGACTATTGTTCTGAATGCGCATCGTAAGCTGCACAAATTTGTGTTTGAGTAAGAATATCTGTATTATTAATTACGAAAACTTTATTTATTTAAAAGTCCATTATTATCCACAATGCTTATTTAATGATATCTTTTACTGTTTACTCCATACAGGTAGTGCAGTACAAACAACAGTCTCGACTTGAAGAAAAACGTAAGAAGGCCCTGGATCTGCAGCTGGACTTCATTGTCGGCCAGACCGAACGCTACTCTGACCTACTTAGTCAGTCTTTGCAAGCCACACCTGCAGCCCCAACCAGTGTTCCTTCCAGACAAGGTCAAGTTAAAGCAACTGAGGAAGATGGTAGGAAAAACAACCTACACAGAAATCTGCTTGTGTTTTAATGTTAATCACAATTTTAACGTCTTAATGTTCCATAAGCATGTTAAGCGTTTTGACGAGAGACACGTTTCGGGCAGTTGTTTTTGCAAGTTGCAACTGGTTAAATAGTACTGTGTGTCAGTAGACAAATGGTTAACATTACAGGTAGTTTTCTGTTTTTCTTTTTAAACATTTGTGTGTGCCTGTGATGCATGACACATTTTTGTGGTACACAGTCAGTTTATTCAAATAGGTAATGAAATGTGTAATTAGAATCAGCACCCTTCAAATAGTAATGGACATTTTTTGTTAAGGATCAATTTGCCATGAGTAATAAATATCTGAACAGATTGCGGTGCCTTGGATAGAGACATGAAGCCGCCATACATGCATTATCTGCTACTCTTCAAAAAAGAATGCCCCTGCCAACATTTTTCTATCGAACCTGGCCTTCCAAGATAATGGTGCTGGATAAGGGACTGTTTGGGAAGTAAAAATACTGAGCATTAAACAAATAGCCAAAGAGGATATTGGACACTGTTGACTGTTTGGGTTCTTGTTCACTTCTGTGATTGTCTGTATTTCTGCCTTTTTGCTAGTCATCTCTAATGCCACCACCCTCGATCATGAACTTAATTTATTTCTTTTACTTGCAATTTAAAATGTATTGATTGATTTTGTTGCTATTGATGATTGGATCCAGCAGTAGCAGTATGTATACAGTGTCTGTTTACAGTGTGTGTGTCTGGTGTGTGTGTGTGTGTGTGTATAGATATGTATTTTATTTATTTATTTAAAAACTTTATCCTGTGTAGATATTGACTTTGAGCCTCCGTGTGAGGAGGAAGATGATGAAGAGACAATTGAGGTGGAGGAGCAGCAGGAAGGAAATGATGCAGAGTCTCAGAGAAAGGAGATTGAGTTATTGAAGCAGGAGAGCACATTACCACTGGACCAGCTTCTTAGTACACTCACTGTCCCTCAGGTAATACATGAACTATTAAACAACAGACTCAACAACTCCGGTTGAACTGCTCTAAATATCTAGTTGTCTATGGTTGACAGTGATTTATCATCATCCTACAGGGCTCTGTATCTGAGGAAGAAGGATCAGATGAATCTTCTTCTACAGTTGAAGATGAGGACAAAGAGTTTTCGGCCAATGAGGAGGATGGTAAGTGTGTCTCTCTTTCATGTAATTTCGTTCATTGTAGTGTCTGTGCTTGAAGAAATTTCACCTTTTAAATAACTGTAAATTTCCCCAGCCGAAGATGTAGAGGACACCATAGAAGCCCAGGAGGTGATCGAGGGAGAGGGAGGCCATGCAGAGGAACTTGATGACTTGGCTAAAGAGGGTAACTAATATTCAGATATTTTTAATATTACTTACTTATTCCTGAACAATGTAGCTTAATAACAACAATGTGACAGTTCAATGCTGACAGTTCAAATTAGCTTTGTAGGGGTTTTCTTTGTTTTGATCCATGAACATTAATCCTGAGATTTCAATAACTATGCATGAATCTGTGTTTACCTAGATAGAATAGGTAAGATCATTCTTTCTTCTAAATGTGTTTAGGTATTTTGTGACTGTGCATAAGCTCAACGTTTTACAAGATTTAGTTATGATACTAGAGGAAAGTACACCAGTTCTCCAAGAGTGATTGAATGGAAATAACTGTCATTGTCCTTTGGTGTTTGTGTTGAGAGGCGTTTACTGTGTGTTTCTTTCAGAGAGTCATGTTTCATCATAGGATACCTTGTCTTGATTTGGATTGCCTTCCTCTAATAAAACAAAATTTGCACATGATGGACTTTTAAACAGTTTTTTGGAAGTGTCTTCACACATTTACAGATTGTGTGTTTTTTTGTGTCATAAGTGTGTTGTTTTATCTGTGCTCTTGGTCCTCAGGTGAGATGAGTCTTGAGGAACTGCTAGAGAAGTACAAAGGGGCTTATGCCTCTGATGTTGAAGAACCTTTAGCATCACCAGAGTTTTCAGAGGGATCAGAAGGAACTGAAGACGAAGAAGAGGAAGAGACTGACCGAGATGAAAGTGATGATGCCTCGTTAGGTAACGTGGCATTTCTTTCCTTTAAAAACATCAGACGTGTTCTGTGTCCAGGGCTTAAGCTGGGAATCTTTATAAACTTATAAACCAATTATTCAGTCATTGTTATTGTTCTTCTGATCTTAATTCAACTTTCAGACTCAGCAGAAAACAGTGACGTAGAGGAGGATGCTGAAGCTGAGGAAAGTGATGAGAATAATGATGATGATGCAGGAGAGGGGATGGAGGTTTTATTGAGAGAGGGAGATCACAGCCCCTCTGTCCCCACATCTCCACGTCCCAAAAAAGAGATCAGCCATATAGCTGCTACTGCTGAAAGCCTTCAACCGAAAGGATATACCCTGGCCACAACAAGTGTAAGGGATCTTGTCATTCTAACTATGTCTGGGATACTTAACGTTTACTTTATAGATAATTTGTTCAATGTAGTATCTTGTCTTTTGTAATGTATTAGTGCAATATTTTTAAGGTAGATTTAGAATTGATAATGGACAAGAGTCGATTGCGTTTAGAGTAAATAGTTTTAACTTTATAAATCTGCACTTTCTAGGTGAAAACACCTATTCCATTCTTACTGCATGGTAACCTGCGTGAGTACCAGCACATTGGACTTGACTGGTTAGTCACCATGTATGAAAAGAAGCTTAATGGTATCCTGGCTGATGAAATGGGACTTGGTAAAACTATTCAGACTATTGCCCTGTTGGCACATCTGGCTTGTGAAAAAGGTATGAGAATACCTGATTGATTCAATGAATCGTGTCATTCTAGCAAGTTGTAAGCAAATTGTTTGATGGGAGATATTTTAAAACATCTTTGCATTTTACAGGTAACTGGGGCCCTCACCTAATCATTGTGCCCACCAGCGTAATGCTGAACTGGGAGATGGAGCTGAAACGCTGGTGTCCTGGCTTTAAAATTCTTACTTACTATGGCAGCCAGAAAGAGCGCAAACTTAAGAGACAGGTAAGCGTAGACGTTAGCTCACTAATACTAGAGCTTTTGTGTGCCTTCATTACCTTATAAAAAGCTTCTTTCTTTTATTAGGGTTGGACCAAACCCAATGCGTTCCACGTGTGCATCACTTCATATAAGCTGGTTTTGCAAGACCATCAAGCATTCAGACGCAAGTCCTGGAAATACCTAATTCTAGATGAGGCGCAAAACATTAAAAACTTCAAGTCTCAGCGTTGGCAAAGTCTACTAAATTTCAACAGGTGCTTTATAGAATATTTTCTAAAAAAAAAACAATTTGTCTTTGTTAATTTTTATTTAATTTATCAAAATTAATATTGCACTGGCATGATTTTTCTTCTCTGTTTCTACTTGAAGTCACCGGCGGCTACTTCTTACTGGTACTCCGCTACAGAACAGTCTGATGGAGCTGTGGTCGCTCATGCACTTTCTAATGCCGCATGTCTTCCAGTCCCACCGTGAATTCAAGGAGTGGTTCTCCAACCCACTGACTGGGATGATTGAGGGCAGCCAAGAATATAACGAGGGTCTTGTAAAACGGCTGCACAAGGTGAGTGCCTTTATAAATGGCTAAAAATGATAATTCAGTAATTGGACCTACGAAACCCTTCAAATAGTTTCCTGTAATTCTTTCTGGCTCACATCTACTTAATGTAACCCTTGCTCTTAGGTGCTAAGGCCCTTCTTACTTCGGCGTATAAAGGCAGATGTGGAGAAGCAAATGCCCAAGAAATATGAGCATGTTGTGCGCTGTCGCCTCTCCAAAAGACAGCGCTTTCTGTATGATGACTTCATGGCACAAGCCTCGTGAGTGTAGTGAAATATGCAACATGAACAAATGATGCTACAACCAGTTTTATTAAAAGTTAATTGTCATTATATTATAAAGAATATGCTTTAGCTAGATTGATCCTACTTTCTTAAATGTTCGCTTTTTTTCTATTCTTATTTTAATCTCTGACTCATCCGCAGAACGAAGGAAACCCTAGCCAGTGGACACTTCATGTCTGTAATCAACATCTTGATGCAGCTGCGTAAAGTGTGTAACCACCCAAACCTCTTTGACCCGCGCCCAATCCAGTCTCCGTTTATCACAGAGAATATAACTTACTCCACGGCCTCCCTGGTTCTAAAGGCCTTGGACAAATACCCTTTCGAGGTGAGCATTTTGGACATTTGAATTTTATCCACTTAAAATGTAAAACATTAAACTTTGCTTAATTTTGTCCTTTGTTAGTCAGTTTTCATAATTGTATGCTTTTCTATACAAAAGAAAGAAAAATCTATTGCACACTATGCTTGCCTGTTAAGGAATATACAATAATGATGCATATATTTTTATGTATGTTTGTATACGTTTGTGTCTGATGATTATAGCTATATTTCATAGTTCTGTGGCAATGTTTCCTTTTATAGCGCTGTGACCTCTCCATGTTTGATCTGGTCAGTCTGGAAGGCCGTATCTCTCGGTACCAAGCAGATGTTTACCTTCCTCAAAGGAAAGTAACACGTCACCTGATCCAGGAGATCCTGGAGTCCCCTGAGCCTCCACCCAGACCTAAACCTATTCGCATGAAGGTCAACAGGTAATTGATTTGTACAGCATGTATAGTGTACATTAATTTACCCAATTCATCATTATTCAGTAATGAGCTGTTGCATTGTCTTTATGTAAAAGGATGCTTCAGCCACTTCCCAAGTCTGATGGACGTTCAGCAACGACATTAAATAATCCACGGCCCACTTGTCCGGTATCTCCTGCAGTCCAACCTTTACGGCCACCTCAAATTACTGAGGTCACACAAACTCAGTCTACTGTGCAGCCGGCACCTCAAGGTCGGTGTGGCATATTAGTTATTTGTGTATGAAAGAATCAACTAGCCTGAAGGGCAATCGCTGTTTTGTGTATATATCACTTAATGGGTGAGTTTGTCTTTCAGTGTCAGCAGTTACTGCAATTGCTGCTCCACCAGCTGCTGTGAGCCAAAGTGTTACTGCCATGGGGTCTGCAAACCCGATTATGAGTATTCGACAAGCACCACCATCCACTGCCACAACTGTGTCTGTTACGCCTCAACCCCCCAGTAATGTTATTACGCAGAGGGTGCTTCTCAGCCCTGATATGCAGGCCAGATTACCATGTAAGTGCATTGGAACTTAATATTCATGTATAACGAAGTGCGTATCTCCTCAGTCTTTCTTTTTTATTTTGTTTTGCTTAAAAGATAGCTTTGGTTTAATGCAAACATTTTTCATGCAGCTGGAGAGGTTGTGAGTATTGCCCAGTTGGCTTCCTTGGCTGGTCGTCCAGTGTCATCCAGTCAGGGCAGTAAGCCAGTCACGTTTCAGCTGCAGGGTAACAAACTTACCCTATCTGGTGCTCCTCTCCAAGTTCCTGTTGCCCAGCCACGATCTATACAAGGTGCGTGCATTATTATATTACCTGCATGAACAGCTCTGGCTTGGGTATATTTTCCTGCACACCTGACTGCAAGTACTGGTTTAGTTATGGCCTAACACTTTGTCTCCTGTGGTTGTGTGCCCTTTAGGAAATGTAATGCATCTGGTATCCAGCGGTGGGCAGCACCACCTTATTAGTCAGCCAGCTCAGGTTGCAGTTCTCCATACACTTAGTCAGTCAGGTAGCATCTCAGCAAATCCCAACCCAACCAGCACAATCCCAACCTGCTCTGGACTAGCAGTACCTCTCACTGCTGCTCAAGGTACTGGCGCTGTCCTTGCTGTCCTTGAGTTTATTACAATCCTTCTCACCTTAATGGCTGTAGTGCAGTAGCCTGGGTACCAAACTACCTGTTACTCAGCAGAGCAAGATATGGGTGCATGAATCAGAATTTGTTAAAAAAGAAAAGAGATTGATCCTATAAGGCCTTTCATGACAATGTTTGAATTTTTTTTTTTTTAATTTGACTAATTAATGTTTACAAAAACATGAGACAGGAATATTGTTATATGGTAAGTGACAGGGTAGTATTTCATGGCTCCGTTTGGTGGTTCTTTTTAAAATTAAGAATATTGTGTTGTTGAATAAACAAATGTTTTTCTCTCTTACTTTTCTACATGATGTGATATTTGAAAACATGTTTTGTAACAGATTCAGAGGCATCTGAAATATGTATACATGCTTTCGCAAATTCCCATTGTTTCCATGTCGCTTTTGCTTTGGATATTGCACTCACCTGATCAAGGAACTCTAATTCTAATAACATCACCAGACCCAGCAACTGAGCTAGCTCTGCTATTGTAATCCATAGTATGGTGCCCAGTCCGAAAGAATTGGCACTTTTTCTATTTATAGTTTTGGGTTTGAAAATATTTAACCTACATTTGTTTTATCATTCTGTCATTTAGTTCCATCAACCAGAGTAAGCGGCCCAGGAATTGTTAAGATTGTTGTTCGCCAAGCAACAAGCAAAGAAGGTGGGCAGGTCCCCACTTTGGCTGTGCCCCCATCTCCTCGTGTTGCCGCTCCTCAGTCAGTTTTGTTGCACCCACATGGGACCCCAAGTTCTGCTCTCAGACCACCCATTCCTCAACAACCTTCCCAGCGATTTCCTGTTCATCTCATTCCCCCTCAAGTTCCTACCACCAGTCCTTGCCAACCTCAACCTTCATGTTCTGTTGTTAAGGTTGTGGAGGGAACATCCTCAAGCACAGGATTAGGTGAGCAAAATCTGGTTCATAATTTTGTAATGAATGCAGTCTATAGGATGCTTGACCTTCAGCATAAGAATAAGTATAGACTAATGTCTGTGACTCCCCCACCCCTCCCCTCTCTGTCCTCTATTTGTCCTGTAGCTAAGGCAAATGCCTTATTAGGCAGTGAAGAGAGCGGCAGTGATGTTCTTGCTCATAAACCTATGTCCTTAACTCAAAGCCATGCATTTGGACTTCAGCATCCCAGAATCCAACCTCCACCTCCACCGCGAACACCATTTTACATGGTACAATTTAAGTAGAACCAAAACTGTGAAATAGTCTCATAATTTATTGAATTGTAATTCAAAATTTGAAATGCTTATTTTGAATAAATAAACTTGTTTTGTCTTTCAGTCATTGCTATCAGATCGTCATAAGGCCCAGAGAGATGACCAGATCTCACAACTCTTTCGAATCAATGAATTGCACTGCAATGCAAAACCTGTGTTTGGTCAAGAGGTTTTGGATTTTCTCACCTTCCTCCCAGGCTCTAGTCCCACACCGTGTCGACAGGTACAGAACAGGTCAAGAAATTTGGGGTATGGTTCATGCCTCATTGCTCAATCCCAGCATAACAGAGATTACCTGGACCAGAGCAAAACTCTGCGAGAAGTCATTCATACGTCTGGAGAAAGACTATGTCAGATGTCTGAAGTCATAGACAGGTATGCTTAATGTTATATCCTTAATACATGATGTGGCTTCATGAATTAAGTCTTTGTTTGTTCAGTTTTCTTATGCAAATTGTTATTTAATCAGTACTTCACCACACCCCACAGGTTCACGTTTGTCATCCCCCCAGTTGAGGCCAGGCCTATCACCATGCATTGCTGCCATCCACCCCCTTCCATCGGTTACCAGCAGGCTCTTTTTTTCTCCACGCTCTCTGCTCATTTTTCTCCCCTCATGCATATGCTACACCGCATGCACTGTAATATGAGGACACACTTCCCTGACCTGCGACTTATCCAGTATGACTGTGGTGAGTACCATAATAAGAGAATAAGTGTAATGAGAATTGCAATTATTTTTTAGTGTTTTTATATACAAGCATACTAAACAAGCATACTTGGGCAAGCATACTTCTGGATTCTGGGTGTACAATTTATGCACATTGTGGAATAAATTAGAATCTTCTCTTGACTATTTCATACATTTTATAATGAATCTCATTTTGCATTTGTGAAATAATTAGGAAAGTTGCAGACTCTGCATCTTCTGCTGCGGAAACTTAAGTCTGGAGGTCACAGAGTGCTCATATTTACTCAAATGACCCGTATGCTGGACGTCCTGGAGCAGTTTCTCAACTACCATGGACACATTTATTTACGGTTAGATGGCAGCACGCGGGTAGAGCAGAGGCAGGTAAGGGAAGAGATTTGGTTCTCACATCAAACCAATTTTAAATACACAATGTTGTTTAAAGTTCATAGCGCCATGCATTACTGTTCTGTGCCAGTACTCATGTTGCTTCTACGTTATCATCTACTTAGGCTTTGATGGAACGTTTCAATGCAGACCGCCGGATCTTCTGTTTCATCTTGTCGACCCGAAGTGGTGGTGTGGGAGTAAATTTAACAGGGGCTGACACAGTGGTGTTCTATGATAGTGACTGGAATCCCACTATGGATGCTCAGGCTCAGGATCGCTGTCATCGCATTGGACAAACAAGGGATGTTCACATCTACAGGTAACTGTTATTATTAGTATCTAAACTAATTTGGTACATCTACATATACTTTCTTGGGCGGTTTAGTTTCGAAAGGCAAGTATGAGACACAACAGGTGTCTTTATGGAAAATTGTTCCAGAGTCATCACACTAAATCTTTTTACTTTTTATTTAGACTGATCAGTGAACGGACTGTGGAGGAAAACATTTTGAAAAAAGCCAACCAGAAGAGAATGCTTGGAGATATGGCAATCGAAGGGGGTAACTTCACAACTGCGTTTTTCAAACAGGTACAGTTAATTTATATGAATTTAATAATTTGATCCACAATTAAGAAAAATCATTAATGAGGCATTGTTAATGAGAAATGTTATGCTTCTATTTTACACAAACAGCAAACTATTCGAGAACTGTTTGACATGTGTGAGGGAGAAAAAAAGGAAGCTGAATCCAGTGTACCTCCTTCAGATGATGAAGAAGCCATAAACAAACAACAAACTACTATTCTGGAACAGGTAAAATGATTCTCTTAAAATACAGATTTTCCACAGTTCAGTACAGGCTGTAATGTGTTTACTTTTCTGATCAGGCATTGTGTCGGGCTGAGGATGAAGAAGACATTGTGGCAGCCTCCCAAGCCAAAGCAGAGCAGGTAGCTGAGTTAGCAGAATTTAATGAAAATATTCCTCTGGATGACGGTGAAAGCAGAGACCAGGAGGAGGAGGAGCTTTCCAAAGCAGAGCAGGAAATTGCTGCACTGGTTGAACAGGTAAACACTTTATTCATATGTTAAAAAAACAAAACAAAAAAAACCCAGGGTTGTCAATAGATTCATATTTAATCTCGACTAAATGTAACAGATGTTAGAAATATATATATATGTATTAATCAACCCCCCGCCCCTTTCACAAAGTTATTAATGATTTAATGTTTATTTTAAATTGGATAGTATTCTTCTTGTTCATGTCAATGTGATTTTTTTTTAAAAGGCAGATGGCTCCTTTTAAGAATTGTTCTGCTTTCCATATAAACTGGCGATAGGTTTTGGCTACATACGGTAATATAGGGACCTATATTGTGAAGGCTCAGCTAGTAAATTTTGGGAAGAGTGAAGGGATGTGCTTTGCTGGATATATTAATAAAAGGTTCAGAATCTATCACCTCTTATATATTCCATCCTAATATTACAAGCAGTAAGCACGCTGAAAAAAGATCAATGTTGAAATGATCTGGGAAGGCCACGGACTGAATTTTCTTTCGTCTGCCCTTCGACAACACAACGCAGAGTGAAGTAGCAGATCGTGGAGCATAGAAGTGTGTGCTGCATTAATCACGCGTTAATAAAATTGGTGCAGTTAAAGTAAATTCGCGTTAACTTTGACAGCCCTAAAAAAAATACAAAATTTAAAAAAACAAATGTACATTCTTTTTTTTTTTTTTTTTTACTGCCTTTTTGTGATCATTTGTCTTGTTCTTGATTGCAACAGCTGACTCCCATAGAGAGATATGCCATGAATTTTCTGGAGGCATCTCTTGAGGATATTTGCAAAGAAGAACTGAAACAGGCTGAGGTAATCTGTTATTGACATTATTTCAGGACCTTGGATTAATACAATTCTGTTTGCTATATGACTGAAAGGCATTATTTACACATGACAGGAGCAGGTTGAAGCTGCAAGAAAGGGGTTAGATCAAGCAAAAGAAGAGGGTCTAAAACTGCATCAATCATCTGATAATGATGACGACGACTCCATGCCACACACTCCTGAAGAACACCCTCCAGCTCGTCGCACACGCAAACAAAGAGAAAAAGGTGCCCCCTCAACAAGGGTTAGTGGCAGGCTTAGAGGAACACCAGCTAAAATTGATGTGTCTACAACACGTACATCCCCAGAGAGAGAAAGAGGGAGAAGAGCAGAGGCAAGTGTAAACCGTGCTGCTGGCACTCTTTCCAGTCTGAAGTCTTCCCAGCTAAGAGAACAGCCTGAAAAGATTCGTAGTGGTATGCGAGGTAAAGTGGGAAATGAAGACTTGGTGGCTTCCTCATCATCCACTGTTGGAGGACCCCTGAAACTACAAATTGAACAACAGCTCTCTGATTCAGAAAGATCCAGAGTACCACCACAATATTATCAGTCCCATTGTCCGGTGCCTTTAGATGCCACTTCTTCATCGGTGGACCGAAATGCCAGTGGACATACTTCAACACTATCAACATTATTCAGAGATTCTGGCGATGAGCATGGACCAGAGACAAACACCCCACGACAGATCATGAAAGAAAGACGGGCATCTGTATCTTCAGAATCTATTTGCTCTCCAGAACATCAGTCAGAGCAAGACGGCCAGCATTCACTGTTTCCTTCACTTGCATCTCCACATTCTCGTTCACCACGCAAGCGCCAGTCTGCTGATGAAGAGGTCCTGAAAGGCCTTCCTGAAGATTCTCCTTCTGCAAAGGTGCTTAGAAAGCTTCCAGGTCGTCTTGTCACGGTGGTTGAAGATAAAGAACCGAAGCGCAGGAAAAGAGGGGAATGTGGAAGTGGAGGAATACATACTGAAGGTTCCTCTGAAGAAATTGAGCATGCTGAGTTGTCTCAAGATGCAGTTAATCTCTCACCAAGCCAACCTATTAATGATAAGGCACTTCAAAAATCACCTTCAACATCTCCCCTTGAGACACAGCATGGACAGGAGCAGACCTCTCCATCATTTTCAAATCCAGGAAGAGGGTACCACCCTTACTCACCTACACACCATTCACCAGACATGCCTGTCCTTCGGAACTTGCCAGTGCGCCGACGTTTGGAGACAGAATCACGAATGGCTGCTCAATTAGGAGAACAATTTCAGTGTCGAGGCAGAGGGCTTGACAGACGCACTCCCCTGTCACCAAAGAAACAGGAGCCGATTTCATCAAAGGATGTCAGTGCCACCCCTGATGCTAATACAGCCTGTTTATCTCAAGGGAAACGCAAAAGAGGTCGACCTCCCAAAATGTCTCCTAAGCCGGCAGAACCCCAAGAACAGGATATCAGTGTGGCACAGAAATGTATAAATGAAGAACGAAGTCCACCTCAGTCACCGAAGCGTAAGAGAGGGCGACCTCGCAAAGATTCCACTACGTATACAGTAGACAGTGTTAAACTTGAAAAAGAATCAAGTAGTCCTACAAGCTTGCCATCCATTTCCCAGGAAAGCATTTCTTCTGAAAACCCTATTTCACATGGTTCCAGCTGTGGGCCTTTAGTGCCCTCTATTCCTGATTGCTCCATGATAAACTCTGAAGTTGAGGGTGAGTCTGAATTATTTAAAACTGCAAACCCTCCCCAGGTACCTAAAACTCAAGACAGTCAAGTCAACACTCTCCCAACTTATGAATGTAGTGAATCTCAGAATAAGCAAACATCCACTCTTGAGCAGCCCTCTGTGCATACAGATTTGAAAGACACAGTTCTGAACTCTGTCTCTACAGACCTTTCGCTTTCAATTATTTCAGAAGTGATTAAGACAGAAAATTACATGCAGACCGACACAGCACCTTCATTACAGTCTACTAACACTCCAAGTTTTGATGGCACTGCTTCTAGATCTGCCAAAGAATGCATAACTCCCTCAGTATCCTCAGTTTGTCCAAGCACTCAAGCAAATACAGCATCTTTACAGATCTCAACTATATCTAATCAGTCTTCAGATCATGCCCAACTTTCAACTGCATGTACCGAATTGGTGACCCAACCAGTGCTTGAAAGCAATGTATCAGGTTCAAGTCCTTCACCGGCTTCTGATGGTGCAATATCTGCAGCTGCATTTAGTCAAGAGTCTGAGCTCCTGTCTGAATCCACTGTGAAAACAGTTCTTCAGCCATTGTCTGATTCTATTCAGTCTTCTGTTCAATCTGATATGCCACTGGAAACTCCATTGAATCAGAACCTGACACACACTGCCCTTTCACAATCTCAGGCTGAATTAACACAAACAGCCACCACACATTTAAACCAAACACGTCTAGCCCCTTTGTCTTCTACTGAGTCACTTGAAATGGCACCTGATGCTTCTCAACAGTCACCTGAATCTAGGCAGAGAACAACGTGTATACCTGCACCTGCTGAAGAACAGAGAACTCCGAATCAGCCAAGTGCTTTAAAGGAAGATGGTTTAAGTACAGTAGAAATGGAAACGGACATCATTGAGAAACCTTTTAAGGCAGATAAAGATGATAGCCAGTTTCTGTCAAAAAAGAGGAAATTGGAAAATTTGCTAGAAAATCAGAGGTCCGCTGAACCTTTAACTTCTGAAGTAGTGATGCAAACCACTCTTGAGAATGATGTGACTGAGGCAGTACTCGAAGAGGAGAGTAAAACAAAGGAGCAAGAGAGCAAAGGCACAGGAAACAAAAGAAACATATGTCGGCAAAGCAGTCAGGAATCCATTCGTTCATCTTCTCCGTCTTCTGTTTCTTCCAGTGGTACACTCTCAATACGGTCAAAAAATTCTGCAGAGAGCAGTATGCCAGCAAAGAGAAAGCGAATGGAGAGAGTAAAAGATGGCTCAAACCGAGGGTCTGATCAAGAGCCAGTGAAACCTGAGAGTCAGTGTTCCAACTCTGCTTCCTCAGATTCTGAAGACTCCACTGGTCAAGAGCGACGTCTTACTCGTTCATCCAACAAAAGTTTGGAAAAGGAGATCCCGAGTGACAACTGTGAAAAGAACACTAAGGGGCGAAGGCGGTCCAAGAAAGAGACCAAAGAAGTAGAAGCCACTGCAGCAACACCTATTAGGGTAACTCGTAAATCAATAGGCAGTCAACCGAGTTCAAAACTGACTTCTCCAATCTCAGCTGAGCCTGAGGTACTAGGTAAACGTTGCTCAGCTCTCAATGCCGCTGCTAAACTTTTGGCTATGAGAGGAAAGGGACCAGATCCACCAAGTTCCATTTCCAAATCTAAGGCTATACAAGGACAGCAACCCACTTTAGAAAAAAACAGTAAGTCAAAAGTTAAACAAGATCAGGATTTGCCGAAGACAAATTCTGTTGTTAATAAAACGGAGAGTAGTGTACACACCCCTGCTAGTTCAACAGATTCCCTTCCCCCTGCCAATGAAACAGGTCACTCTGCCTCCCGTTCTACTCGGCAGCGACCAGGCCATCTTGTGCCTCCCTTGGACACCGAAGTGAAAAGAGCCAAAAAAGAGGAAAAGAAAAAGACACTCGATCAGAAGGAGGAGGCTGAGCTAGAAAGCAGAGAGATAAGGTCTTCAAGAGGACACAGTGCTTGTAGTAGTGTAAGCAGTGAAAGAGGTGCAGGCAGCAGCAGGAGCCGGAGTAGCAGCACCAGCAGCCAGTGCACTCGCAGCCTGAGCTCACGGAGCACTGATCCACCATACTCTCATTCGAGAGCTCCGTCGTCGGGTAGCGACACTGAGAAAGGGAAAGGCAGGCAAAAGAACACCGGAGAGAATCGAGGCCGTGAAAGCAGGAGAGAGAGGCATTCAAAAAACCGTGGAAAACCAGAGCCCAGTGTTGGATCAAGTGAGGGAACTCCTGACAGGGTGCTGAGAAGTGTTGCTGCGCTAGCAGCAGCCCAGGCTCGCACTCCAGCCAGCAACACTCGTTCTTCCTCCAGTCAACAACGGCACTCCAAAACTTGATTAAGGACAAGAGAGATATTGGCTGGGAACTGCAGTAATGAGAGGAAGTTTTTTTTTTGTTTTTTTTTTACGGGTTTTAAGGAACGGGGATCAAACTTGCCATTCTTTAACACTGTCTGTAAGATGTTGAATCTTGTCAGTTGCATTTTGTTGCAGTAAGGACTAAACTTGGGTGCATTCTATAAAGCCATCGTGAGTGTGGAGATGGGGGGGGAAACACATTATAAATATGGCATTGGTATGGTCTTGGTAACAAGTTTAAAATAACTGTACCTAACTATACCACAAGGACTTGGGGAAAACTGGGCAAGGGGCAAGAGTTGTTTAGTTCACACTATGTACTGTAATCATTTAAAGACTGGAATACTAAGAAAGTATCTGTTCAGATGGGTCATGTGTGCCCTGTATACAGAGTTTACTTGTGCTGCAAATGTGATTGCATAAAGGAATTTATGCTGCATTTGAAAGGTTGAGTGATTAACATTTTTATGCAGTTGGGCTATGACAAAATGTGTGCCTAGCTGTTGACTATTGTTTGTTTCAAGTCAGTTGATAAATTGAGAATATTCTGTGGTTTCTTCCAGGGTATGAAGAGAGCAGGTCTGTAAATGTGATTTTGCTGCACTATGCTGGAGTTAGTCTTTATTCAGACCTCCCTGTCTTGTGTGGGTTTTTTTTTTCTGTTGTTGTTTCTATAAGTTACTTTTAAGTCCAACCTGCATTTCTCCATTTGCACATCTTATATAATACCCCTGGATAGTTTTTACATCGCTTTCAATCAAGTTAATTAATTACTGGTACCTCACACTATGTATATCTTTGAGCTTGTGAAAAATCTTGAAGTCTGCTTGTCCTTTGCTTTCTGGCAATATGGAAATGAAATGCAACCTCATTCTTTCACCTTTTTCCAAAGTATTAGTGGTCAACTTTCTATTAAACTTTGTTGTTGAACAGTCTCAAGTTAGTGTGACAAAGTTAGAGTGCCTGTTGATCCACATGTGACTGGATCCCTGTATGCCTTGTAAAGAAAACAAATTTGGGCTTCAAAGATTTTTATTGTTTAAAGTGTAAGAAGTAAAATTTCCATCCAGAACCACAGGGGGGGCACACCTGTGTTAGTCCAACAATACTGAAAACATTTTTTCAGTGTAAATTGCTGTTGTCATCTTTTTTTAAAATTTGTTACTTTTATGATAAAGTCAAAAGAAATTCTCCTGCATAAACCTTCAGAATTTTTTTTCCAGCAAAACCTTGACAATTGCTGTCTTTATCCCATTTTTGGGGTAGACACTTATTTTGGGGAATAGGTAGAATGTGGTGATTAGTCTTATTTTTATTTTGTCTCTTTGAATTTGTTACATTCCTTTTGTTCCCATGTAATTCCACATTGTTTTACTTGAAAGATTGAAACAACAAAAGTCAGTTGAATAAAAAGACCAAAAATGTCAATGTTTTTTGTCTCTTGCTTGTGTAGATATGTGGGTGGATATTGTTGATGTGCATCAGTCAGTTACTTTTAATTGAATCCAGTTTAGACTGTCTTTGCCAAAGAAAAGCATGCACTTTTTACAAACTACAAAAAATATACAGGATGATGAACTGGCAAATATAATCTCATGGTGGTGATATTTTATTGTATTTTTTTGTGAATACGCATGGCGCCCTGTAATGTACAAGTCTCATCCTAGGATGCTGTGATGCAGTGGGTCTGGCTTCTATTCAGATACTTAATCCATGGTGATTTGCCTTTCCACTCAAGTAATTGTTTTTTTTTTAAGAAAGCGTAAACCAAGACCTGACACTGTCTTTGTTGGTACAAATTTCCAGCTACTTCCTTTGCCATGCCTTCTGGTCATGATTAAGCCGGTCATATGAAATTCTGGCTTTCACACTGCTTTCAAGTATGGTCGGTTCTAAAAATGTATTGACTGCTATGTTTAAGTATGATGGTTTAATAGTAGGAATGTGATCATTTTAATAATGTGCTATGATTAAATAAAATTCTCTTTGTTTACATTTTTTTTAAATAGAACATTTGTGATGGAATACACATCTTTGGATGTTACTGTGCACGCATAGCTTTCTTTGGCAACTAAACTGCACTGCAATAAGACTAGATTTCCTTGTGAAATCATCTATCAGCGTGTAGTTTAACAATTTTATTCTATTTATGATCATTAGTGATGTGCATAATGAGATAGATAATATAATAGATCATAATAGATAATAATGAGAATCTTTAGATTTTGATTTGATTTTAGTGAACTGAAACCAAATGCTGCCAAAATTTAAATGCTTTATTTCTGACACTTGAAAGTTTTTTTTTTTTTTTTTTTTTTTTTTTTTTAATTTATAAAAAGCTTTGATTTCTCCACTCACATTTCAGAATCCATTTTAATATATCTTCTCAATGAACAAAATTATTGAAATGAAACTTTGACTATGATATTTTGAGCACTTGGTGTGCATCTTGTATAACAGTATAGATTTACTGTCCTCTGAAAATAACTAGACTTGGATATTATTGTAGATTGTGTGAATCGTTTTACAAAGTACACTATATGGTTAATCTTTTTTGGACACCTGAATATAATTCTCATTTCAGGGTCTTCTCCAAACCTAGGCATTAGGGTTGCAAAATCCAGTCTCAAGCCTATATACATTCGGAAGGGCATTCAGTGTAAAATATGCATCCCAACCCAACGGGAGCAGCTGCTGTGTTCAGGAGACCAAGTGGAATGGGAATAGGGCCCGGAGCATTGGAGGAAGGTTTAAACTATTGTGCTATGTTGTGGATGGAAAGAGAAATGGTTTAGGGGTAGTCCTGTAGGTCAAGAACACTGAGTGTAGTACAGGTGAAGCAAGATTCTGATGGGTTTATGAACGAGAGTCTGGAAGTTGAAGGTGGGATGATAAATGTCACCAGTGCCTTTGCTTTGCAAGTGGGTTGTGAGATAGAGAAGAAGGAATAATTTGGAAGTCAGTTCGATGAAGTGGTGAGGGCGTAGCAAAGAATGATAGATTGGTGATATGAGCAGATGTTAATAGCCATGTTGGTGAACGGAACAGGGGCGATGAGGTGATGGGTAGGTATGGCCTTAAGGAGAGGAATGAAGAAGGGCAGATGGTGGTGGATTTTTCTTAAAGGATAGATATGGAAGTGGTGAATACATATCTTAAGAAAAAAGAGGAGTATGGGATGATGTATGAGTGGGAAAAGGTGCACACGGATATATTATGTGGAGATATCACCTGATGATGGACAGCATCGCATGGTGGTGTGCAGGAAGGCTTTGGAGGTGAAGGAGAAGAGAGTGAGGACTGAAAAGAATAAGACTGAAAGAATAAGATTGATCAGTCACACCATGTGGTTATGATAAGTAGTGGAAGCTAAACAGAGACCGTTGCTCATCTGCCAAAGAAGAGCAGGAAATGCAATATTTTCTTTAATAATGTTGAAGTATAGAGAAGGACTTACAATCCTTCTCTATCCACAGTGTTTGTGGATCTAGAGAAAGCATACGACAGGGTTCCATCATAGGAGTTATGGTATTGTATGAGGATGTCAGGTGTAGCAGAAGTATGTGAGGATGGAGCAGAACATGTATGAGAGCAGTAAAGTGTGCATTAGGAATGACAGACTTGTTGATGGCGGAGTTGGGATTGCTTCAAAGATCTGAGCCCTTTCCTGTTTACAGTGGTGATGGACAGACAAGGTCAGACAGGAGTCTCAATGGAATATGATGGTGTGATTTGTGGTGCGAGTACAGAGAGGTGGAGAGGTGGAGGTATGTGCTGGAGAAAAGAGGAATGATAGTCCTCCACCACCTCCACTGCTGTCTCGCTAATTCACACACACATACTGTGCCTTTCTCTCCAGCGCTACCTCCAGATTCATAAATTATCCTCTAAAAACTATTAACTTTGATCAATTGCATGTTTGCAAATGTAAATATCCCAAACAATATTAAGATGGATTATTGAATTCTAAAAACGTATTTCTGTAAATGCCCTTCTAGAGAGCATATGGTGTTATAAATGCGTTTTCTTTGGAAACTATGTGTAGTATATTGCGATATTTAATGTATAATCAGTGTTCGCTATAGATTGTGTATGCTACATTTGATCCACTAGATGGCAAACCAACCCAAGTTTGGCTTGAGCGTCCATGACTATCTTAGGACCAGCCATAATACTATCCAATAAGTAAACTCTCGCTTGTATTCTATATACGTTTAAAAGACACCGAATTAAAATTTGACTTGTTAATAATTGATTTGTGTCGCAGTTATATTGATCTGGATTAATGGATAATCTGTCACTTGAAAATAAAAATGTGTGTGAGGAATCAAAAGACTGGGTCAGAGCATCTCCAAAACTACAGCTCTTGAGGGGTGTCTGCAGTGGTCAGTACCCATCAAAAGTGATCAAAGGAAGTAACAGTGATGGACTAGCTCATTCCTGAAGATGTTAATGCTGTTAAATTTCTCGCAGGGACAATTTTTGACAGCCAAAGGGGGACCACCATGGCAGAGGGAAATTAATCGATTTATATTATCGACACATTAAACTGCCATTCATTTTCAGCATTAGGTCGCCAACTGTATAAATACGAGATATGTGCAATAGATGTATTAGAGTGTAAGACAGTGCTTATATTTACTAAATATTTAACAATTTGAGCCAATCAGAATGCGTGTTATTTGAGCGTGAAGTGTGATTGGATAGATCTGACCTTTCCAATCGATCACGTACGGACTTAAAGAAATAAAGATCAATATTCACGTTTCACTCTTTTCTTGTTATACTGTTGTGTTAATGAAGTATGTCGTTCGTTAATAAAAATGTAATATCGACATTCATTTCGCGTTGGCTAATTCAAGTCTGTGTACACAGCCCAGTTCCGTTGCCATGGCAACGGTGAATACGCAACCGTGCGTCTTAACACGGTCCTGTTGTGCGGTGTTTCGTTATTAATTCTCCGAATGTGGTAGAGGTAGGTTGTTCATGTATATTTTAAAATAATATTTGTTTATTTATGCTTGTAAGTATTTTACAATTGCTGTATACACGTTGTACACACGATATAGCAGTAACATATGATAGATTATTGCTTGCCAAATGGATTTAGTGAGTTATTTGTTGTTAAGTGACTTCTAAAGGACAAAAGGGTTTCAGGACAAACTTCTTCAGTCTCAGTCACCAGTTGTTTACTCGTTTGTTTGTTTTTTGTTTTTATACCCAAATGTAGTCTATTGTTCAATAATATTACCAGCTTTTATAAGCGAACAACTGTTTGTTTCAGCATAGATTAAGTCAGTATTTTGACTTCTGGGAAAAAAAAAAAAAAAAAGTTTGGTCAGATATTCCTTTATCATGGACTTTGTGCCACCTCTGAGACGGAGATGAGTAAATATGTTAGATGTTTGATTGACTGAAAATATTTAGGTTTTAACTAAGCACCATGTAAATTCTATTGTTCATATCATAATTAAAAGGCTAATTGTTTATTTGTTGCAGTGAATATTAGTTGTGGCTTTTCTGTTTTCTAATAGACCTAATAATGTATTAGAGAGCTAGTTAAGAAACCAGTTATGCATGTTTTAAAATGAAGCAGGATATGCAGCAGTAATATTACCCCTGCGTTAGGTCACGTTCTGCAAGTGCCAAGGTCAGGGTCATGCAGATCACTTGACTAGAATACAGTTACCTAGCACCAAGGCCTCCCACAGCTTGTTGGGATGTTCCTCTACAAACAATGTAACTGTAGTAAATTCAGGTCAAGATTAATGTACCTGTTCGTGTGTACACTATTTTTCTTTTGTTTATGCTCACTCGTGCATAACTGTAACTGTAAAAGGCAAGAGTAGCATTATGATATGCTATTATTTGCGTTATACTATCGATACTAACCGCATGAATTTATTTTTTTAATGTTAGGATGTAACACAACAGAATTTTCATTACATGGTCAGAGATATGATGAACTGGTTTATCATTGTACACCTTCAACTTTGTAAGATTCTAAGCATATATTATATTATGACACTTTTTGTATTTTGCTTTTGGTCTGTAAGCATGGGCTCTGCTGTTGAGGGATCAGAACCCCAGAACTCTTTTCAATTTGAGCCCAAAGCAGAGCAGGAGGAAAAGAGCTGGGGTGCTGACATTCAAGTTGGAACCAGTATCTCAAACATTGGTGTAAGCAAAAAGAAGAGGAAAAGAAAGAAGAGGTCAGTTGTTTACAGTACTCTAGGATATTTCAGAACAATCGTAGATTTGAGAAACCTTTGCATATCCTTTTTACTTCAGTGCAGAGTAGTTCTTTTATACCTGAACAGTGCACAGGTCTGTCCTTTTGCCTGTCTCATTTTTTTCAGATGATTGTGGATCAATCTCACTAACTGTAAATATGAGAGTGGTAAGTTTCACTTAGACATAGGAGAAAAGTGTACACTCATAAATAAATGAAAATTCAATTTTCATATATTTAGAACAGCTGTTATAAATATACCCAGATAACTTTACTTCTGTTGCTGCTTTTCCGTATTACTTTAAGTGCGCCGTGCTGCCGGCAGATATGGTCTGCGGGAGGCTCGCGAAGGGGAAGACTGGACCTTATATTGGACTGATTTATCTGTATCTTTGGATAGAGTCATGGAAATGAAGCGATATCAGGTAATTACACTTAGATTTTGTCCACTTAATGTCTTACGGGTTTTACATTGCTTATATTACTTACACTGGGCTTCATTATACAGAAAATCAACCATTTTCCCGGAATGAGTGAAATATGTAGGAAAGACTATCTTGCAAGAAACCTGAACCGGATGTTGAAGCTCTTTCCGAAAGACTATAACATATTTCCCCGCACTTGGTGTCTTCCTGCAGAGTAAGTGCACTTGCTCTGTTACTTCTCTTTCCATAACGTCATGGAACATTATCTTGACATTATCTTAACAGCAGTGGCTTTATCATATTTTTTAAAAATATATATATAATATGCTTCAGTTACAGTGATTTTCAATCCTACACAAGAACCAAAAAGTATAAAACCTATATTTGCAAACCGGAGTCAGGATGCCAAGGCCGTGGTATCTTTCTCACCAAATCAACCAAAGATATTCGGCCAGGTGAACACATGATCTGTCAGGTGTATATTTCCAAGGTAGAACATGCACCATCATTCCGGGCCCAAAACATTTGTATGCATTTTTATATCATACTGCGAGTATGCGTCATATTCTGTGACCTTTCCTTCCATAGCCGTTAATTATTGACGAATTCAAGTTTGACTTGCGCATTTATGTGCTGGTGACTAGCTGCGATCCCTTCCGGATCTTTGTGTACAATGAGGGACTGGCTCGTTTCTGCACCAACCAATACAACGAGCCCACCAGCAACACCATGGTAAAAGAAATCCTGATAATTCACTATGCATATTTTTTGCATTGATAGATCAATATGATGACCATACTGAAAATGGAAATTCTGTTTTTTTTTTTTATAAGAATAATTAACAAATAACTAACATTTAACATCAAATATTCCTTAATTATCAACTGAAATTCCTTAAGAAAGTTTCTCTGTCACTCCAATTTTGTCCTTAAAGGATGATTTCTGCATGCACCTGACCAACTATGCCATCAACAAGCACAGTGAAAATTTTGTCCATGATGATGACAGAGGAAGCAAACGGTTATACTTTTCGCTAAATAAACGATTTTACATTTAGATATACTTAAAAATGTTATGTACCTATCTCGAAATCATTTTTTGTTATAGTCTTTTAATAAAAATGATTATTCTTTTGTAGGAAGCTTTCTCTCGTCTACACATATCTGGAGTCTATGGGTTACGATGCACAGAAGGTGTGGGCAGATATTGATGATGTGATTATTAAAACCCTCATCTCAGCTCATTCCATTCTGAAGCATAACTATCATACCTGCTTCCCTAATCATACATCAGGAAGTGCTTGCTTTGAGATCCTGGGGTTTGATGTGCTGCTGGACCACAAGCTCAAGCCCTGGCTGCTCGAGGTGGGTTTTCTATTGATAGATTTGACTGACACAACAAATTTCAATCATTTTCACTGGCACTGCCATAGTGCTATATTGTCTAGGTTTTGGGTTTTTGTGTTTGTATGCTTATATGCATAGACAACCATGTGCTTGTATAGGTCAATCATTCTCCTAGTTTTACCACGGACTCCCAGTTGGACCGTGAGGTAAAGGACAATTTGCTGTATGACACTCTGGTGCTGATTAACCTTGGGGCATGTAATCGCAAGAAGATCACTGAAGAGGAGAAACGTAGGGTCAGTGAACGACTACAACAGAAGCATTCAAGAGAGGCCAGGTACTTCAGTGTCAGTTGAATACAATGGTACTGTAACTTCTGCTGCATTTCTCATGTATTTGCTAGTTTCTGTGTAGTCAATATTCTGCTCTGTTATCAGGAATGAGGAACTTCGCCAGGCACAGGCTGCCAGTATGGAGCAAATGCAGAGATATGAAGCCAGTCACCTTGGGGGATTTCGTCTAATCTACCCCACAGAAAGAACAGAGAAATATGAAAAATATTTTAAACACAGGAGCTCGCTATTCCAGGAGACTGCAGCCTCTAGAGCAAGAGAGGAGTGTTCTAGGTCTGTCTATAATAATAATAATAATAATAATTTAAAAAGTAATAAGAATAATAATGCATTAGCATATTTTATACAAAATAAATCAAGGCTTTTTTTTAGTATGACTATGAATTAGCCATGTTAACCTACGTGTGTGTGTGTGTGTGTGTGTGTGTGTGTATCTAGGCAGCAGTTGCAGAAGCTGCGTATGATTCAAGAGCAGGAGGAACGGAAGTGTAAAGGAAATCCCAAACATCTACAAGGAGAATCTGCTGGAGAAAGATCCAAACCACGCAAAGTACAATCTTCCCACACGCACTCTGTACATGCTCCATGCTCTGTACAAGACGTAAGTTAATCATCTTTCATCACGCCTGTATCTTGTCTGTATAGAAAATTTCAAATAGTGTATAGTATCCCTAGTGAATAATCTTAGTTTTTCTGTATATTAAATTAACAATGGTGTTTTTCATTGTACTGAATCAGAAAAAGTATTGTTACACCGATTTGCCACTAGAGGGGGCAAGCGTGTTACCTTTGATGAGCTTCTCTTGTTGAAACAATGAATAAAATTAATTCATTATTTTTGTCATTTGTATTTTTTTAATTGCTTAAAAGAATTAAAATGCCTAAATCTGAGATAAGGTTTTAAAAAAAAAAATCACAGTTGATAGTTGTTAGATTTCATTTACATTTTTGGTATTTATTTATATCCACAGCCCATGCCCATTCTTACAACTTCACCAGAAAAGATACCCTTGGTTTTGGAAACATCAACAGAAGAGAAAGAGGAGGAAGCAGAAGAAGTGGAAAGAGTTAATGCACTCCTCCAACGAAAAAAAATGCTGCATGACTTGGGTGTGGTTGATCAGGTGTATCAGTTACTACATGGTTCCCAGTCGCAACAGTCTGATCACAACAAGCAGCCATATGAGGTAAATGTTTCTTTACGCAACACATATTACTGTAACAAAAAACATCAGAAAGGTAGAATTCAAAATTTCTTTATAGTGATATTATTCTAAAGAGAAAGTGTGCATGGATGTAACAAAAATGGTAACATTGGGTCTTAATTTTCTTCCTCTTTTCCTGCTTATTATTGTTGCTGTTGGTATTATTGTTATTAGTTTCATTTTTAGTAGTAGGATTATCCATATTTTTCCTGTAGCTAAGTAAACATATGACTTTGTGAAATTCTATATATCTAGTTGAGTTCTTTGACCGAGCTTTGGAGGCATAAACTACCCTGTACTGTGAGAGAGCGGAGAGTTCGTCCTGGCAACAAGCGGTATTTGCACTCTTGCCACATGCAGCATTGTACACCACTGACTTTGCGTGATTGGAGGCCTTCGCGGCTGGTGCTGAGCGAGCCAACCAGTTTCCAGCATATTGAAATGGAAATGACAAAGCCATCAAGTGTTGAGCAACAAGCACCTCCAGATCACAGAAAGTCTGCTATTTCACATCAGGTACCATGGACAAGTAAGCAAATTTAAACTGTCAGCCCCCTAATTCTGTACTCTTCTGCTTCTGCATAACTTCTGTAGCATGCATTTTTTTTTTGTCCTGCCACTGGTGAGAAATGAAATTCAAACAAAAAGAATCTTTTTTCGGCTGCTTTTGTATGGGGTAGCCATAGTGGATTATCCTCCGCCATACAAAAATGTAAAAATAAAGATTTGTATTTTACCTTATACTTACTTATCTTTTCTCTCTCTCTCTCTCTCTCTCTCTCTCTCTCTCTCTCTCTTTCTCTCTTTTTTGGTAGTAGTCACTGGCCCTCTTGTCAAGAATGGCACTATGAGATCATGCTTGGTGGAGTCAGGGACCCGGGCTACATTAAACACTATGCAACAGCTGGTTTCAAGGAAACTGTTTTACACTCCCATGTCCTCTGACAGTAAAGCCTTGCAAAATCTGTTCATCATCTCTACTTCAGCACCCTTTGTCCCACGTCCAGGCCACTCTTACCATCTTCACAAAGCCCAATGTAAGAAATCACCACACAGCCACTGATATGGGACTCCCTACTACCCAAGCAATAGGGTTCTCTCTGTACTGTATTTTAATTCCCACTCCATATGTAAATAAAATTTCAATGTTTTTCAGTATACATAAAAGCCTGTGATTTTCTTTGTTCTGTGTTAAATGTCTTATTAATTATTTTGTACTTTTATAAGGTCTGTGTACATTTTGAAACCAGTATCAGTTAGAAATGACAATTCTTTTGTATACAATATCTTATTTATTTTAATAGACTAGAAATAATTTATCAGTAACTGTCATCATTTTCAGAGCTGGAAATAAAAAAAACATTTAAATCTCAGCTACACAATTTAATGCAATATCTGAATTGACGTATAGGGCAATGATACTGTGATGTGTTTATCTTTTTTATTCACCAACATCGTCAATTTGAGATATGGTCTCAAACAGCAGACACAAAGAGTTAAATATACGTTTAAAAACGTTTCCTTCTTAATTCCACTTCCGTTCTATTACCTAAATACATCTATTTCTGCTCTTGATTGTAATGTAGTGTAAATTCGAGCTAAAATGAGAACTAATTCCCCTACTGTCGATAGAAGACGAAATATAATATAGAAATAGAGAGAGACATTTCAGATTTTTGTGAACTGTAATATTTGGGCTCTTTTCATACACCCGTGTATGAAATGTCTTGCGTAGTTCTTACGCTTAACTACGACAGGCATCTGATTACCTTATACACTGACTGCAGATTAAATGTGGCACAGTGAACTGTAAATGATTTCGTTGAAGGTACGCTGCAGAATAACTGTTTTTTTTTTCTTGCATCATACCAGAAACTATTATATGATTAGATGAAACTACACCAAGCGTTGTTAATGAACCTACCTCTCGTTGGGTTCATTCCTCTTTCATTTAAAAATGCGTTGAAGCACTAAGCACGTCTTTTTTAATTTGGTGAAAATAAAAAAATCATTTTATAGTGCACCCACAGTGCACGGGAGTACACACCCGTAAAATCATCCCAAAAGCCCAGTGTAAAAACAAGAGTGTCTGGCTTTAAATGGGTTTTAGATTTCCCGTGGTGCCATAAACGGATCCTTCAGTAGTCCACTTTATGTGTATCTGATAATCTTGTAGACTGCATGGGGCTTTTCATCATCTTTAGTAAATTGCGATTGTCTGACTTATTTCGACAAATGATGTTGACTACGGAAATAAACGGAAACCAGATAATTTTTGTGATTAACGAAATGAATTAAACTATTATTAGTACAACTACTGCTACTACTATTAATATTTTTTTTATATTATTAGTATTCAGTTTATTAGGGTTTATACTGTTTTGTCTAAATGAATCTAAGAAAGTCCACACACATAAAACAGATAAGCAAGCAAATCGTCGTTGTTTTCCGATTTGCTGTAAGTCACCTTTCTTGCAACAAATAGATGAAAGAAATGAATAAACAAGTCATGTGTACGGTATTACATTTTCATTATTATTTTAAAACATTTTCGAATATACTTAAAGACATCACTAGTGAAAATGACCTTTGGGGCATTTCATTAAATCGGTGTTTTAAAGGAGCCGTTACTATTATAGTTTATGAAATCTTATGAAACTTATGAAGTACGATTAATCGTATTAATTCATTAATCGGCAATAATAAAAAAAATTACATCTAAAATTCAGTGCGCTCAGTATAATCCATGACATGTTCGACAGATTATATTTCGTATTTTTTTACTTGCATATGGAACTCTAAATTATGTAACATGAAACGAAGAAACTTTTTTCTTACTCAATGCCATACAGTAGAATTCAAAATGGATATTTGTATACCGGAAACAGTAGGATGCTATCAGTACGCACATCAGTTTCATTGGAATTGAGTAAAAGTCGTGTGAACCGTTCGAGCGAACTAAATAACAGATTTTAAAACTTTATTTTTACAGACTAATCACGTCATATTATTACCTAATATCGGGGCAGATACGATGGTTGGGGAAAGAATTAAAACCTCACCTTCCATAACAAACCTTGGAAAGTTTACAAGGAAAAACACCCCAATAGAAACAATTGCTTCTAAAAGTACTTTTTTGTAACCTCTCGCAAATGTTATGTGTAGGAAAAATAAAATAAACCATACGATACATTAAGAAACGAAACGAAATGTAGTCTTTTTCTGATGATAAATTGTTCTTTCTAAAATGTTGTCAGGATTTTAGCTTTAAAACTTGTGTCCGACTCTGGCCCACTCCATTTTTTGCTTGTTAGCAGGCGGTACAAAAGTGCTTTCTATAGATTTCTATAGCGCACTGTCATATTCTTATATATATATATATATATATATATATATATATATATATATATATATATATATATATATATATATATATATATATATATATATATATATATATATATATACATACATACATACATATTCTTCGTGCGTCTGTGTGTGTGTGTGTGTGTGTGTGTGAGAGAGAGAAGAAAAATCTCAGTTCATTCAGATTTGAGAAAATCTTATTTGAAATTTCCTCATCCTTAAACTGAGGCGCTTGTTTCATTTCGTTTTCTGAATGCACTACCAGCTTTGATCGCGTAGCGGCAGCGTTGACCTATATTCTTGTTAAGAAACGAACCATTTTCCAAATAAATATGTAAACAGGTTGATAGAGATTATTGACAAATAGTAAATTAACATCAAATTAAATTAAATTGTCTTTATATTTGTATACACACTATCCGTTATGATATTGTTATGCTGTGAATTTGTTCTAGTTAAGTTTTTATCAAAACGCAGACTAGATATTTATTGGACAGACAAGTCCATATGATCATTTTAATAAAAAAACAGAGAACATTGTCAAGTCATCGTCAACATCGTCTTGAATAGTTGGGTTCAATCTCTCCTGATTTGAATGATTTCCTGATGGAACCATTCTAGTTTGCAGTAGGTCAGTTTCGAAAGCACCGTTGAAAGCCTTTATTATATTTGAAAATCTGCTTTATATTTGAGCCATACCACGATTGTATCTGTTACTATGGTGTAAATTTCAGCTAACTAGCCAAATATAGTATACCTATATAGTACCTATATAGTAGCATAGCTATGGTCTACCAACGCTTTTTTTGTGGATACAATATATGGTAAGAGCCCTCGCCACTAAAATCGCTTTCCATCAGTGTCATCCCTCCCTCTTCCTCCCCTCTACACTCACATCACCAACTCATTGCTCGCTTTTCCATTTTCGCCCTGTTCACTCTGCTATCACCAGCGCGTCGTTGTCTTTTTTGGAAATGACGTGGCCAATAAAAAAGGAGTCAGTAAATCTGAAAATGCAAACCAATTTTGCACAGCTCTCCAGGAGGGACGAAAACCACTATTTTATGGAACCTCAAGACAAAAATTCTATTTGAATACACATTTGCGGGGAAATTTGTACAGAAGCCGCTGCACATGAATTTATACGTAATAGTACTCGATATTTGCGCACAAACCTAGCCCGTATGACACTCTAAGCCCAGGGCTGATGTCAAGTAGAATTTAATATAGCTATTTTGAACAAAGTTTTTTTTTTTAAGAAAATGAGTTCATATTTCGTCAATTCACTTTTCGGCAAATTTAAAGGGAGCGACACCATCCGTCCAAACTACTACGAGTGTTCTGGGTATACGCAGGACCTTGCGGGCAGACCGTCTGTGCTGTACGGACATAGCACAGGATCAACATTTCAACACACAGCCCAGCTTCCGGAGTTTTATCACCACGGAGCCTCCACGTTCTCCCACGCACCGTACCAACACAGCCAGTACCACGGGGAGTCAGCCGCAAATCTTTTTGCACAGGATGCCTTACAGAGACAGACTTTCTTCGGCACACAAGATACGGATTTAGCTCAATTAGGAGACTACAGTGTAAAAGCAAGCTACATCAGTGAGGATTTGGAGAGCGCAGAAACGTGCCCAACGCAGCTTTTCCCCTGGATGCGACCACAAGGTGAGTAGATAACGCTGGAAACCCCCATTCTCTTTTGACACCACTTTAGAACAGTTGTAGGCCTGCTTATTACCCCCAATTAGAGCTTTTATGACAAGAGAATTAGCCAGTAACCCCCATCTGGACAGAGCGTCAGCTTTTGGTACGCAGAGTAAAGAAATAAGAAAAGACAGCGAGCTTGCTTTGAGACATTTAGGGATATTTCACTTCCGTTCCTACGGCCTGTTTCTCTTTTCTTTCTCCCACAGCCACTGGCCGAAGGCGGGGCAGACAGACGTACAGCCGCTACCAGACTCTCGAACTGGAGAAGGAGTTCCTGTTTAATCCGTACCTCAACCGCAAGCGGCGCGTGGAGGTGTCGCGAGCGCTCTGTCTGACCGAGCGCCAGGTGAAGATCTGGTTTCAGAACCGGCGCATGAAATGGAAGAAAGAAAACAACAAGGACAAGTTTCCGAGCAGCAGGGCTGAACAAGAGCAGATCGAGAGGCAGAGACGCGAATGCGTCAATTCAGGAAAACCTACGCCTGGAGATGAGGACTCAGAGGACGCGTAACTCTCTGAATTACAGCTCTATCTAAGATGCGTTCCCATTAGCTCCGAAACATTTTTTTTGGTTTTTAGTTCGCTAAAAAGAGAAATTGACGTGATGTAAGCACTTAATATCTAATTAAGCCTTGTCTAACAAAACGAGGTATTTCCCTTATCACCGCCACTGACAGTGTTGTAATAATAATAATAATAATAATAATAATAATAATAATAATAATACCTTGACACTATTTTGATGTTAATAATACATTCACGTAAATGTAAATATTTACCTATTTAATTCATTGTAGCGGACTGCATTTTACCTCAGAAGTGCCAAGCATTCAGAGTTGGCACTTGTACAGTGTGTGTTGTGTGTGAATGCGCGTCACCAGCTCTCTGGTATGGGGAGAGCACTGATGTGGGGAACTAAGCCCACCGTCTTACTACACATACCGTATCTCAGTTCTGTCTTTTATATAGTTCACCACTATAACGATTGCTCAAGAACTGACCTGATGGATTTTAACCTGCTGCAAGACGTTTAATTTAAATTACCTTCATATTTTATTTAGAAACATTGTAGCTATTTTATTGAATATAATCAGGGAATAAATGGGCGCATTACTGCAGTACTATAGGCTACCTAATATGCACTTGTGATGGCTGATTGATGAGAATAGTAATTTATCAGGCTTAATAAATGTCATAAACACTACCTACAATTAATTCAGACCAGTGAATCAAATTATTGCGAGACAAATACAACGCGTGTCCTACTGTAAATATACCATACTGGATTTAGTCCTTCGTATAAATATACATGAGAATACTTGACTGTTTTGAATGTCATTTACGTGTCAATTGTTTGTGGTTGGAGGTGTATGTGGAAATGTACAATAAAGATTTCATTTTGTTCATTGTTATTCTTTTTGTCATTGCTAGCTCTTTTGCTGGTTGACTCCAATTCAACTCCGGCTTGACAGTTGACTCCTATCGTCGCATTTGTATTAATCTATTGCAAATGAAAACTTTATTTAGGTCCACATTTTCTGGCTTCACTTACTAGTCCTCTCATTAAAATGAGAATTTATTAAGAGCATCAAATGAATGAAATTGATGAAAAGTTAAACAATTAATCTTAATAGTAGGCCTAAGTCAATACGAATTATTATGGGTTATAATTCTTTTAAAGAAAGAATGAATTTGTCCACTTCCGACATTACATTTACACTTTCGATGAAAAGGCAAACAATTAATCTTAATAGTAGGCCTAAGTTAATATGAATTATTATGGTTTATAATTTTTTAAAGAAAGAATTAATTTTAATACTTTTAACATAACATTTATCTTCAGAACACACCATTCAGTACACCATTATCAGTATCTAGAGCGACTAACAAGTGCCTTTAGTCTCTCTCATAATTATATAGCCATTAGAGATTAAAACAGGCAACAGGGAAGTTTTAACATTGTTTTAGAGAAAAGCTCAAATGTTATAGGATCCCGTCGGTCTAAACAGTGCTACTAGACACCTTGAGACCTAGAACAAAAAATACATCCACTAAGAAGGACAGTTTAATAATCCCCCCCCAAAAAATCACACCTTACAGAAAAAAACCCACAAAGGCAATCATTTAGTGGCAGATCTTCACAACTATTATATTTATTCAGAATGCACTTACATTGTATTATGTAAATATGTTTTTTTATATCTCATCAGCGGTAGCAGATATAACCAGATTAACACTAAACCTAAAAATTATAAACGTTTATAGCAGTGTTTCTTTGAAACGTTGAAAGAAGAAGAACCAAAACTGTATATAGCTGTAACCGTATAAAATAGATTTGAATGTTAACCTTTAAACTATGCAAAAATGGTAATTCTAAAGCATATAATGTAATTTCTATATGTAAAAGGAAAAATTACAAATAAAAATAAATAAATGTAATACTATATATATATATATATATATATATATATATATATATATATATATATATATATATATATATATATATAAACTGTATTTCTATTTCTATTTTTATATTTAATTATTTTTTTTATTTTAGATAAATGTTCGTCTCGAAAGCATAATAAATAATGAAATGCTAATAATAATTAAAATATTTTTTTTGTCTCGTTCTTTTTATATTTAGAGAATCCTATTTCTTATTCTGATTAAAGGCAGTTTCTAGATTTACCAAAAGTTAATAAGCTTGTGACCTTATTACAATAATATTTTTTTTCCGTTTTTAGAGCACAATGTGTGTAAAACCAAATTTTGTTTGTATTTGGATTTTACTTGAATCATATGTATTATGTTCCAAACCAAACAATACTGAATAACTGAATAACGAATTTAAGGAAAAAATTATATTTTTGTTAACTAAAAACATTTATCATATTAGTCATAAGATATCTGAAGTCTGTTTTAAAAGCTACGTTTCGCTTTTAACACTCTCAAAGCTGTTTTTCAATAAATATACAAGTATACCCAAATACGCAATTGGTAAAGGTGTATTGCATTTTATTTTCGATTTTGGATTTGAAGTGATGCTGAGATAGATTTGGAACGCACAAGAGCTTTTGTTATTGCCTCTCTCAAATATTCATAAAATATACAATGTTCATTAATAAGTTACTCATTTTCTTTATTATAGCCCATTGACGACCCTGTACTTTGCGACAAAAAACGACATTGCCTAGTTTTGGAAGGCTCCTGGATAGACCATAGGTCGCTTTTGGGTTATACTGCTTTATTGCCCCAATAAATGTCGGAAATAGTCTAAGTGTTTATTCTTACAGGAAGTCATTGTTTCCGCCAGGCATGTTTAGAGCTATAAAAGGTTTACACTTTCCATTTGTCTATTCCTTTTGTATAGAAACCTGCACATTTCTTTAAAAAAAAGGCACAATCGAATGAACATATATGAAACCTTTTCTCCTTATTTCTGTAACCAACTTTAAAGCCAAAGTAAGTTTAACTAAAACGCATGAAACGCAAATATGTTTTATTTAGATTTAAAATTATTATTTAATGTTGTACATAACACATATTGGCTTTGCAAGGAAACATTATTCACATACAATTACCTATGTATTCATTTTAAACGACTCAGTATGTGCTATGAATATCTTTTGATGAAAAATGAAAGAGGAATGTAGAAAATGTATGGCAAATTGTATTTTAATCTGGTAGTTTTAAAACGAGATGGCTATTTTCTTTCTTTAAACGAAAAAAGATGGCGGCCACCAAGCTACTGTTGGAGCAAAGCAATAAACTCCCAGTTGTTTATGAAAATTTACAACTTTCTGCTAGAACTTTATGTGTGACTCTACGCCGGGATTGGCCAGATGTGGTCACGTGATCAGCTCCCTGTGAACATGAACTTTTTATGATTTCCCAAGTGGTTATAATGCAGCATTCTTTTGGTCAGGGCGCAGTCAGTAACACCTCTGTCTTCGTGTTTACGTTTTTTCGTTGTTACTATTTGGCAGTACGTTAGAAATTGTAGTTTAATTGATCGAACCGTGTTTTAAGATGGCTGGAGCCCTCCAAGACAGTGCTAGCCGCTCAATTCCTACAGAGAAATCATGGAAGATTGCATGGATCAGAATTCAAAAAGCGTATATATATTTGGTGTTTCATTTATTTGGTGTATTTGGCTATTCAACTGGATCTTCTCGATTACTTGCGGATTTGACGAATCAAAAGGAAAACCCTGGTTAATTTGGAAAGCAATCCTGCGAGCCGATGATAAACGACAAAGGTAGGACCTGCTCTAGTCTTCCTCGTTGTGATGTTAACCAGTGCATGTGTGTGTTTTATGTAACCCACGATCTGATAGGCCTACTATCTTGTGCAGGCATGCTTGCTGTAAAATGTTTAGATATTTGACTGGAGATTAAGCAGAACAAAACAGAAACTAAATAAAAAATAAGCTTTAAAGCTGACAGTGGACTCAATGCTAGATTACCAGCAGAAGGGCATTACATATAGGTGGATACATTACGGCTTTGAAATTGTTCAAATAAACAAAATGACTCAAGATGAATTTGTAATATTTCTGAAATATTAGTACTTATAAGCGAGAATGAAATAGCCTTAAGGAATTGCCGCATTAATCTGCTCCTTAACGGCTACTCGCCCATAAACGGGATATTTTAGAAAATTCTGGCATACTTTAAAACACTATTAAAATACAGAATATATAAAACAAATAACAAACAAAGCCAATATAGTTTCGTTTTAATTTTTTCAGCTGATTATGACAGACGATTTGTAATAGAATGATATGATGAGAGCAATCCGCGTGATCAAATCTACAGTAGCCTACTGATTATCTGAACGCTGCAGACTGATGGTGAATTTTTTGGAATGATTATTTGTCACATCCCTTTCTAATGAAAACGAATGAGTCTACACTCATATTTCAATGCAAAATGTTTATATTAGATACCAGTAATATTTTAATGCCTAGCCACTTTTAAGCATTAGGCTCAGTTTAATATCACAGAATGTAGCCATTCTTTCAACAGTCCGTTTATAGATGTTGCCCCATTTATATTTTACTCATCCAATTGTTTAGGTAATAGTAAGGTATAGAGTGACTTGTGCTATACATACATATTCATTTTTTTTTACTGATGTATTATTGTGTGTAAATTTCATAGCCTTTTCAATGAAACATAATATTTCTAGTCTTTGATTACAAAATTGAGGCAATATAGTCGCACAAAAAATAAATAAATAATATATATATATATATATATATATATATATATATATATATATATATATATATATATATATATCTATATATATATATATATATATATATATATATATATATATATACATACATACATACAGACACAGACACACGCCACACATTTTGACTGTATGGCACATGATTTCATTTATTCATTTATTGCTCTTTGGTGCCATCTAGTGTCGAAAGAGTTGTTCAATTTGCCTATCTATCTATCTATCTATCTATCTATCTATCTATCTATCTATCTATCTATCTATCTATCTATCTATCTATCTATCTATCTATCTATCTATCTATCTATCTATCTATCTTCTCTCTCTTCTCTCTCTCTCTCTCTCTCTCTCTCTCTCTCTATATATATATATATATATATATATATATATATATATATATATATATATATATATATATATATATATATATGAGTCTTAAGTGAAGAATGATTTTTAGACGAAAATCCTTTGTTTTTGCATGTGTGCATTATTTCGAGAGACATGCTGAATCAAGTGAAGCTAAAAGAACATTTATGTACATCTGATGAAAATGGAAAATGTTGGGGCCTAAGCATTTTCAAGGATAATGTACAGTGAATTTAAATAATTTTCTTTATTTTCGATTGCAAATGAAAAGCTTTCGTTTGAAACAAATAAATTGATAGTAATATTGATGCGTTTAACATGCGAAATTTGATGTGAAATCGGCTCAAACAACAATGTCCTGCTTAAGTTTTGTAAGTTATTTTCAGAGCGATTTATTTGTAATATTTTCTTATTATTAAAATGGCAAGGATCTTAGTTAAGGACAAAATTATATCGCAAAGCTGTTTTAACAAAGAACATAAATTGTTCCTAATGCTCCTTAAATAGATTAGTCTATCGAATTCCAATGCGCATTGTGCTGAAACGTTAGAGCTGTGTATTTACATTTACAAAGCTTGTTCTAAATTAAAGCTCTTAATTATTTGACATGACTTACAACTAGAAACTTGAAAATCATAATGTACTGTTCATATATTGTTTCTGTGTTTCGTGAAGAAAAAAACACTACTTGAGTTAATTTGTGATGGAATAACCCTTTTAAAGCAATACATAGTAAAAGATGTGTTGACTGACATCCTGTAGATTTTCTTATTGTAAATATTTAATGTATTCGAATTTTTTGTAGTTATATATATATATATATATATATATATATATATATATATATATATATATATATATATATATATATATATATATATATGTAATATATATACACACAAGTTATTTGTTAGCTAAGTTGCTAAAATAATACAATAATACAATAGCTTTGTTACATTCGTAGGATTTTATTTATAGTCTTTCATGAAAACAAACATATTACGTCTTTTATTTGAGAAAAAATATAGATTTTATAAAGCAGTATACTTTAAACCAACTGGGCATTTGTTTGCATATGTTAGATTTCTAACGAACATCGAAAACATATTATTTTATGCCTTCTGATACATTTCAAATATCCCTTTGGTTACTGCAAATATCCCTCAGCGAACTTCGTTCAACATAGTGCTTGCTAATTTTGTACTTACCGCCTTATTTTATTTATTTATTTTGAGAGGCACTTGATAACCGCAAATGTAATTGTATAAATATATTTCTATGGAAATTATCAGGGTTTATATGCACTGGGGACTTCATCCAGTGCAACAAGAGTCCCCCTCCCTTAATGCTATTCTATTGGTTGAGACGCTCTGGATTGGTCAGACGGTGATCAGCTGGTGCGTTTCCCTACTCGCTCACATTGGCACCTCGCCACCCCCCTTCGGCTAAAACCAAACCTCACATAAAGTAATGGCAAAACACACTTGGACTATAAAACACAACAAATCATAACACTCGCACAATAACAGTGGCCACCCAATGAGTTCCTACTTCGTCAACTCAACTTTTCCCGTGTCTCTTGGCGGGGGACAGGATTCTTTTCTCAATCAGTTACCGTTATATTCTTCTGGATATACCGACACTTTGAGACACTATCCAGGCGCAACGTTCGGAGCGAACAATGTCCAGGAAAAGGTGTATTCCAACTCATACTACCAGCAAGCTACCGGAGTGTTTGGGAGAAGCGGTTCAGGCTCTGCTTGTGATTACGCTCCGTCCAGCATATATAGAGAGAGCGAGCGCTCATCATGCCCTCTCGGAGGCTTGGAAGAGTCGCTGGCTCTCACACAGGGGCATAACAAGACAGAGATCTCGGAGCACACTTCAGACAATTACTCCTACAGCGAAACCAAGCCGTGTACCCCTGTTTACCCGTGGATGCAGAGGATGAACTCTTGTAGCGGTAAGTCTATTCTACATGTCGCTCATTTGGTAGGATTTCAAGTTAAAATAAATATATTTCCATGGATATATATATATATATATATATATATATATATATATAGATATATATAATATATATATATATATATATATATATATACACTATGATACACACTGGAACATTGAAAGAAATTGCTCAATTGTTCCTGAATATATTATGAACTTTGCCCTTTTAAGCATATGCCAAATAATCGGTTAATTTGCGTGTTAATTAAAGAGGTCTCTGGTTTTCAGAATGTTGTCTTTCCAGAGTTAAATTTCATATTTACTTTTGGTGAATAATAGTTCTCATGATAAACATCACCAAGAATAATTACAAAAACAACAGCAATAATAGCATGAATAACAGCAATAGTACTACTGCTACTTCTACTAGTGCGTCTACTACTACTACTAATAATAACAATGCATTCTATTTGTTTCAGATGGCTCTATATTAACCTATTCCGTTTTTTACAGGCATTCCTGGAACCACTGGCCGCAGGGGTCGTCAGACGTACACTCGATTTCAGACTCTTGAGTTGGAAAAAGAGTTCCATTTTAATAGATATTTGACCAGAAGGCGCAGGATTGAAATTTCGCATGCTCTGTGCCTAACAGAGCGACAGATAAAGATCTGGTTCCAGAATCGGCGAATGAAGTGGAAGAAAGAGAATAAAGTAATGAACTCTGAAAAGACCAGCGAAGAGGAGGATGGTGGAAAGACGGCGTAGACGATTTCCATATGCACTGTGTTGTAAATAATAAACAGGTCCAATATTTTTACCCACCGTACATAGGCTATAGTATTTTCATGTAGATGTACGAATGTACCCAAACAAAATGGTTATCTATCTAAGGCTTTTTAAAGTGCAAATGCTAGAAACCCTCTCAGGGTTGTAAAACATGCATCTTTCTCATCTATGTAATGTTCACCCCATTGTGTACTGTTTTCCGCCATTCAACCATTTTTATTACTTGGCATAAAATAAATGGCTAAATTTTCACATTCTAGCTCTCACAGCCTAGGACGGGCTTATAATGAAGGCTGAGGGTGACAGGTTTTACTGCTGACATGTTGGACATTCGTGTGTTTAAACGTTCTCGTGTGTAATTTATTTTGTGTGTGTGTGTATGTGTATGCACTGATAAAAATATTGATATTTGTAGCAATTACATTTTGCCAATAAAATATGTTTAACTACGACTTTTTTTCTCGCGTGCGTGTGTTAAAATATCAAAAGCAATTCTATTATTAAGTATAACACAAGATGTTTTCATATTTCAGATGCATAACACAGACAAGCAAATTTCTACTGTAGACTACGCGCGAGAGCGTCGCTTTACATAGTGCTTGGTTTACATTAAACTTGGACTAACTAGATTTATTTTATATATTTTTTTAGCTCATTCCTTGGTTTTTCAATTATTGTGTCGTTGAACGTATACAAAACGTGAGTAAAATATTGTCAGAAAATGCTCCGCATATTGTTAATACAACATTTAATATAAGCAAGAGGATTCTTGCATGTTAAGAAAAATATAAAATTTGTTGCGGAAACATTGACTCAATACATTGAATACATTGAGAAATATGTGGCTTTATGTTCTAGTGCAGTGTGCCACTGAGAACTGCAAAAGACCTCAGTGCAGGTGTTTGGGCATTTTGCAGTTCTCCCGGTAGGTGACGCCCTCTGCTAACATGGGATGCGGCGCGCAGCGGGGAGGCACCATTGAGTTGAATCTAACGATCATCATTTCGTCATCATTTGTAACCACAGAGCATGAATTACCTCTTGAAGTCATCAGAGAGAATTTACGACTGGTCAACAAAGGCACGTGATGCCCTAACGCGCTCCCATATTTGGCCGCATACTTGGCAAAAACGAAGTACAGTGCATTGCTATAATTCATTTTTACATCATAAATTGGGCTGCGCAGGATTTTAACGACCGAGATCTGCTCATCGAGACGGTTTTTAAAGAATATCCAAATGAGCTCCTATTTTCTAAACTCCTTCTCAGGGCGCTATCCGAATGGGTCCGACTATCAGTTACTAAATTATGGGACTAACGGCGCAATGAACGGCTCTTACCGGGACTCTACGGGCATGCATTCCGGCTCTTTCGGTTACACCTACAATGGGATCGACCTTAGTGTAAATCGCTCTAACAACAATGCCCATTTCGGTACGGTTGGGGATAACGGCCGTGCTTTCCAGAACCCGGGCACGGACACCCGGTACCGTCAAACGAGCTGCTCGCTTGCTTCTCCAGACGCCCTTCCGTGCACCAACAGCGACAGTCTCAACCTGAAAGGCACCTCCGGCTCCTCTGACCAGCCCACGACCGGGGGCAATAGTGCACTCACCAATAACAGCAGCAATCTCAGCAGCAACAACACACACTTTGCAGAAACGGACGAAGCAAACGTCTCTTCGGAGCCGGAGGAAGGCGCACAACCGAACCATGCCACTCCACGCACTCAGAAACAAGAACCCGCTGCACCTTCCACTACAACTCCCGGGGACGGCCAAACACCACAAATCTTTCCATGGATGCGGAAACTTCACATTAGCCACGGTAGAAACATTTCCATTGCTTTGAAATATAGATGGATAATTTTACTTATTGGGTGGCATCTAGTTTTCACTAATTGAAAAACATACGCCATATAAATGCAGATATTTAAAGAATCCATGTAAAATATCTGAACTGCATAAAATATCTCATTTTAGCTAGACATAATCTCTTCCACCCTGTGTGCCATCCCCCTGCAAATGTGCAGCTTTTGTGGATGCCTAGAGAGAAGAAATATACTAATATTTATAACTGTCATATTTACAAGCACGAAAATTCATAACATGCAATAAACATGTTATTGTTTCAAGTCATTCCGTGAAGTGGTGAAACAAGATTGGAAAATGACTTCTTTTACAGGCAATGTTCCGTAATCATAGACGCTCAGCGTAGAAGCGATAGCGACTCTTTCTCAGGTCGAGCACTCCCGATTTTTGTTGTTATTATAACTAAAGGGTTTTTGTCTTTTTTGTTCTTGTTCGTGCCCTAGATATGACTGGACCTGATGGAAAACGGGCTCGAACTGCCTACACACGCTATCAGACGCTAGAGCTGGAGAAAGAGTTCCATTTCAATAGGTATCTGACCCGGAGGAGGAGAATAGAGATAGCCCACGCTCTCTGTCTCACTGAGAGGCAAATTAAAATATGGTTCCAGAATAGGAGGATGAAATGGAAAAAGGACAACAAGCTGAAAAGCATGAGTCTTGCTACGGGTGGAAGCGCCTTTCAAAACTGATTGAATTTTGTTGAAAATATTCAACTACTGTTATAGCACTGCACCTTTCTGCTTGTCATTATCAGGCGTCATTTCTTTATGTGACTGGTGTAACACGAATTGTCAACCGTTGAGTCTTGTTCTATCTCATATGCCATAGGGCTACATTTAACAGCCACCGTAAATTAAGTGTAAATGCTACGTATCAAGTTTATACTTTCGTGGAAGAAAGCATGTTCCATGTAAGCTCTTTGTGCGCAACTTTAAACATGTAAAAGGAATATTGTACAGTATCAACGCGAACTACCTATATCATCTAGTAAAAAAAAAAAACTTTGTTGTATTCTTAAGAACTTGTATAGGGACGTCAGTGAAGACTGTTTTCAGTTTTGCAGGACATTTATGCTTGTACCGCGTTTATTACTTTCTTGGGTAGGATTGTTACATTGCGAAAATAAATCCTCTATATTCGCACTTAGGCTACGTTTGTGTACTTTATGTTGCATCGAAATATTTCTGGACTGGATTTGGTGTCCTTGACGAGTGAAATTTGTTTGATGTACAGTTGTGACCAATATTTTATTTGTACAATGTGAGTGGTGAACGTTTGATGTTAAAAAAAGAAAGAAAATGTTTTAATGTTGATATGCTGGGAATTTTGCCAGCCGGCATTTTTTTCTATTTGTGTCTCGATTAAAAAAAAATAGGTGATGAATCTAATTTGAAAAATAAAAGTTCTTTTAGTCTCAAAATGCTTTAGTGTTTCTTTGCTCATCATTACACCTGTGGGACCAGTTGCTTTCACAGTGGGTCACCATTCGGTCAATTCACACTCATACTTTAAAGATATTATGGTGTTAATATAATCTTCTTGATCTATATAGGCCTTTAAATGGCTAAGGCAGACTAGGCTAAAACCACTAGCCTTTAGGACTGAGTTATAACTTTGACATGGCCACAGGGCGCAGAATTTCCTTGTTTTTTCCGATACTTTTAGTCCATACTGTCGACCATTCCGCTGGCATCTTATAATTAACAAAAATATATCACATGAACATGATTTTCTTTTCACAGCATGTGTCCAATAATGACCGAATCTGCGAACTTACCTCTTAAATGGTCAACTCAACTGAAGTATGCTGTTACGAATAGTTTATATATTGTACTAATTTTACATCAGAAATACAGCGTCTATAATATCTTAAGTGATTTGATTTCGTGAAGTCCAGTCTATAACACATACATGTCCTTCTCTGTATTGCTAAACAAGTCACGTGAGGTCCATAAAGTTAGTTTTATGGTTTTGGGGGTTGACAATGTGCGACATAATTCACATTCTTGAATGAAAGTGACGGTTTCACTGCTTCAGCGGGATTCTAAAGGTTGTGGACGCTGTGATATGCTTTTAGTCAGTTACCTTCGGCCACTCAAAATGTCATACACTAACTTGGCTACTCTCTGTTATTTTTTGTTGGATTGGGGAAAGACGTCTCAGAGTAAGTTTTCCTTCATTCATTAACTGTCAGGTTTACAAAGAGTTGGTATTGTTTTAGCTAATAATAACTGGGGGATAGCCTTTATTATTGGACCCAAAATATTTTGGTTCACATCTAACTGAAAACTGATGCCATGCATGAAGCCATGCATGTTGTATTTTCGTGCTGTGGATTTAATCTATATCAATTTAAATGCTGCGGATATCATAATTCATAAAACAGGTTACATATGTGCTTGTCAACGTTGTATTTAGCTAAACATTTGCCTCACTCATCTTTGTAAATATACTGTCTATATACACACACTGAAGAAAATTTAACATTTTAGCAATCTCTAAATTTCTATACCCTAACTCAAGTTCAAAAAGAAAATCGAAAAGCAAATAGTCGTGTCAGGAGTTTGTTTGCCCACTGCCTTTCGAAAGTGTGAAAGAGGATAAATACAGTCCTGTGTGTGTGTGTGTGTGTGTGTGTGTGTATGTTTTTTCGTACTGTGATGAAACTGAATGGACTGAAAACATGATGTAACTGTGCCAAATATCTCGCGATAAACACGGTTGCGCGATTCATAACTATTAAAGTCTCATTGTACTCCAATAATGTGTTTTGCATATTGATAGGGGTAATCTGTGAGCCGTTCTCATCAATTATTCATGGGGAAGGGATCACTGCGAGGTCAGGAGACTAGTGCTGAACACAGAGACACGCACAGTGCCAAGCTGCCATTACAACAAACGCAGACTATGAAGTATAGGCGTCCATCACATATAGTGTGGTTCATTAAAAATCTTTATTTTTTGGTCTTGCTGTCCATATTTAATTTACAATTTACATTATTGATCCGAAAATAGAAAAATACAAACATTTAATTCAAACATCCAAAGAATTGTCGTTTATTGTCAGTCGTGTCTCTATAGCAAAACGGTCTGATGTTCATATATAATTTATTCATATATAATTTATACACAACCTAAAATGTAATTAATGCAAGTAAATCAGTGCTAATAGTTTATATCATGTCTTTGACTGATGTAACACTCCTGCATGACCAGCAGAGCTCGCCTTACTCCGAGGTCCTAGACAATCTTTTCTTCTTTAACACAAACACCCACGATTCTGTTGCAGTGAATCCTATTTTTATAAATCCAGGAAATTCCAACAGGTCCGATAGTCTGAGATGAAGAGACTGAAACTTAACATAACTTACACATATAAACTGTAAATTCATAATAGTAAGTAAATTATAGCAAATACAAAAGCAACAACACTGTCGCTATTATTTTGTATCTAAAACGAGATAAAAAAAATATCTGAGATACAAAATAAAGTTAGATATGCAGTCTTGCGTTTAAAAAAAACTATCATACTAACAAATTACTCTAAGCCACCCTGCACTGCACATGCTAATGGGACTTGAGTTCAATTTGAGGTCACATAGCGACTGCACGATTTTTTGTCATTTCACAACAAATGCACAACTAGAATACGCCAGCTCAGTGAAATATTTTGACGGCAAGCTGAACACAATTAAATAAATATGATTTGTCAAAACTAAAGATTTGGTACAACAGTCTTTGCATAATTATATTTTATACTTTATTTTGGACATTTTGCATGCCTTAAATTAACCCATTACCTAACCTTATGCCATTTGTATGGGGCGTTTCAGAGAAATAAATAAATAATATCAAAGCTTGAGTGTATAGGATTTCTGGATACAGTTGATCGATAATGTTTCGCTTCTTTGGTTGTCTTTAATTTTTTCCTCCATCGATTATTATGAGTCCAAAAGGATAGCTATTGTTTTCAAAGCAACTCCGTGTGAATCCCCATAAAGATGAGCAAGAAACAGTGAGTCAAAGCAGAGGTCCACTCTAAATAGTATATTCTGAAAATGAATATACCCACACAGGCATGATCAAATGGGGTAATTTGATTCAGTCATTTCTATAATTATGACCAGATAATATGACAATAATTTTTGATGTTCCTGTTTATAATAGTTATATCTATATCTGTAAAACAAAGAGAGTTTGACAGCTATGTTACTATGCTAATAGTAAAGAAATACTCTCTTCCAATGCATTATAATTGAACCATGCATGCACGTTTTATTAACAGTAAAATTTCTTCTTTCACTAGCTCATCTTACTTTGTTTAGCATAGACTTTTTTCTTTTGTGTTGCATACCAGCCAATTGGATGGTGTTATATGTCATCTATATATACCCTGTAGATCCGAATTTGTGTGAAAACATCTTTATTCGCAAATTCGTGTCTTGGGGAATATGTAGTTGATCTAAGCTCAGCGTCGAAGGAGGCACAATTTATTCTGGCATCTGCTAGTGATTATTTCCCATACATTTGGTTAAATTTGCTGGATGACAAGTTTGATATCAAGATTGAAATTGAAGAGAAGTTTAATTGCATGTTTGTTTGCTTTTTTTTTTTTTTTTTTTTTTATAAAATACCATTATAAAATTGCTTGTCTGAGAGTGCGTCTTTTATACTGAACATATATTAAAGGAGGTAAGAAGGCGTCGCTGTCCAAGCAGCCTAAAGCATACGCAATAGAGAGGATATATGTTCCCTTTTATTTAATTTTTAGATAGGTTTTTTTTTAAAACTGGTTTATATGTCGCATGCACTGTTAAACTTAAAGTTTATGCTATCAATTTACTCTTTTATTTCAGGAAATGTGGAAAACAGTATTGAACGAACACTTCAACACGTACAACTACACCGAAAACAGGGTAAAAGCGAGAAATGTAGGTACATAATTAAATTTGCCTCTATTAATAGGGTCTATCTGTCTTTTTTTTGTGTGTGTGTTAATATATTTTATATTGAATATAATTAAATAAAAAATTACAAATATAAAAAATTTATATATATATATATATATATAGATATATATATATATATATATATATATATATATATATAGCTCTATATATATCTATAAGTGTGTGTGTGTGTGTGTGTGTGTGTGTGTGTGTGTGTGTGTGTGTGTGTGTGTGTATTAATCAGCAGGCTTGACTGCGCGTCTGACTTATAAATACGCATGTGAAATCAACAGTGACTTGTGATGCTTACCTGTCACTGAGACGTTCTATGAAAACAAATGTTTTCAATTCCTGACTAATTGCTGCTTTATGTTTAGCGTGAGGCTTTAGTCTTGTAATATAATGTATTTTTTATTCTATCATAATAATAATAATAATAATAATACGTACATTTTCTTCATTCTATATATTACTGAAACTAAAGTTAAAAATCCCCAGAATCATATTCATTCCTGTGTATTGTCTTCTTTCGGATAAAATAAAGAAAAGAAAGAAAAGGAAACGACCAAGAAAAAAAAGTTCGGGGAAGTATCTGAAGAAAACGGAGCTATAATAGGTTCGAATAGGAATCGTCAAGGGGATACTGAATTTTTATGTCCAGTAGTCCATATCACTACTAGGGTAGCGTGACATATACTATTTTTAAGTGCCACCAGTAGACTAATACTGAATAAAACCATTAAAGGCTTTAGACATAACGAGCAGGTTTTAGATCGACTGTCCGTATATGGGCTGGCTTAAAAACGATTGATAATGTGAAGTCCCTGCATTTTTAATAAGGCATCATTTCCTTACAGAATTGTAGGTATGTTCAGTAATCATACTATACGGTTATGATTGGCTTAGTTAAGTATTAACCCCACTGCACAAACCCTCAAACAGTGTGGGTGCAGGAGATCGGAACGCAGAAGATTTACTTGAAAGATCAAAGGCCTCCTGTCCAATAACAAATTGATCTGAAGCCCACCACTAGACTGCAATTACAACATACTAGACATAGACAATTTAAGACAAATATCCGGTTCAACACTTTAACTGGAACAGACGAAAGAGAGAAAAGAATTAGAAGAAGAAGACTGGTATTATCAGGGTTGCAAAATTATTTTACTAAAATTGCTGTTTTATTTGATAGACGATAAATCACTGACATAATTTGATATTATTACATACATGCACAATGGTGATTTAAACATTTTATTGAAAGGTTCATTTTGCATGCCGTTATTAGCATGACCATATAACTTGTATTCAACTACAAAACCGTAATTGTGAATGCATAGATCTTACATTTGAACAAAAAACTAAAACATACAACCAAAAAAAATAGATAAGCAGGCTACTTAAAAGTGATCAATGGCGAGACAACTTGATCAGACAATCGCATAAAGCTGACATTTGTGTAAACAGGAGTGTCGTTGCCTTGTCAAAACATTTGCTTGCATCGTGTAAAGAAAAGGCTCTGGTAGATTTGCTATTTTGTCCATTTTGTCGATAGTGCTTTAAAACAACCTCCTAATCTTGCTTAATTTTTGTTTGATTCGCAGTTCAATTTATATCGATTGCTTACTCTAAGACAGCATTATTTGCCTTGGTCAGCTCTTGCGCTCGAGGTCCTGCACCTTCTAGACTGTTTGACTATCTAACGATCTGCTATTTCCAGCCTGCTTCAGTGTGTGGAGTTGAAAGTAGCTTACATGATCTACCACACATTTCTACATTTATACCATTAAGTTTCGAACAGTCCAACAAGTTTAGTGGGTATTATAATTTCCATTTAGTTTTTATGCTATTTCCATCCATTCACTAGGTTTTAGTTTTATTCCCAACATAATTACAATTTTATGGAAAAAAATACACATTGTTTAATAAGACTTTGAATAACGTGAATAACACTTCTTTTTTATGTACTATATTGTCTGCGGTTCTCGAGGTTGCAGGCGGAGGGGTTGACTGGTGAGTATAGTGTTATATTTAACTGATTTTACCAAAATGTATTTCTTGCTGGTGATTTTATTTCTTCCAAATGGCAGAGAAAAGAATTGAAAATGAAAGCATTGTCAAACTAAACGTATGAAGTTCAAGGAATAAAGATTATGAGCAGTTAAATAATTAAGATTACACAATCGTAAAGGTCTGTCAAGTGATGTACATTCTCTAATCCCTGTTTATGCTATATATGCAGATTATGGGTTTAAGAAGCACAAATAATACGAGGATTCAACTTTCAGTCTTTGTTTCTAAGAAAATATTATATTATATATTTTTGTAATATTTATTCAGCGTTCTGATCAGACCGAAAACGGATAATGCTAAACACTGACTGATTGTGTGGATTCAGAGCAAACCTACAGAAGCGCAATAAGCGAACAACACTGAAATAGTCTCAGTCAGTTTGTGAATGGCGGATATGTCCGTGTGATTTATTGCCATATTACTTGAGCTCGGGTTCACGACGAGTTCAGCAGCCTTTGTTCCTTCTTCAGCGTAGTCGCGCTCTCGTTTCTTTCTACATTTGTCACGTTACGACCGATTCTGCACTACTTCTGTCACCATGAATTGACAATATGCTGTCTAAACGGTTTTTTGTAAACATTTATATAAAACAAGCAAACAAAAGATCCCATCTAGGAATCCAGATTTTCCAATTTCTTGTTTATTGTGAGTGCGTTTTAAAATAAAGCCGGCTGTTCCAATAGTTTTGACATTAACTAACAATTTGATGTTAAACATGATTTATACGGATTTTTATTTTGAGCCCTAATTTGAACTGCGTATGAAATGTATATCTATTTTTATTTTTATTTTCGATGCTTAACAGATTTTTAATACATTATTAATTTACCATGATTTATTCCGTAATGTCCTTTATTATTTTAATATAGTTTTAAAATACAAATTTCGATTTACATGTACTTATTATATGAGCTATAAAAACTGTAAACTGCATTTCTTGATAATAGAAATATCCAAATGACAGTTTGATTATCATTAATAAATTAGTTATTCGTTTGTAGCAGAAATCTTGGCTTTTTGACGTGTGAATGATTTGAGTTTTAGCTTGACAACCTTTAGGATATATATGATAATATATGATAAAGCGTACGTTATTATCTTCGCATCCTCGATATTATCCTCGCATTGTCATACCCTGCCATTGTATTTTATTCTTGTTTATTTTTGAAATAATATAGAATAGTACAATATTTATAAACCGAAAAAATCTATAAGGACATATCTATAATATCATTGTGCCTTTTTTCGATCTCCTAGGTCTCCCACCAAGAGGCCTCTGTAACGAATCTGTCACGTGACCCAAGTTTTTCCAGAAGCTCTACACAATGCAGAACAAGACAGACAACATCAACACCTCATTATTGGGCAGTGACTCGTTTAAGGGTGACGACACATTTGGATACAGTGATACGACAGAAGTTTCACTCTCTGTGGAACTGAGGGAAAACAAGGAGATGAATGCTTGTTCATTGCCGAAGGCTGCCATGGATGACACTCGGCACTGCACTCCAAGTGAACTTTATCGAGGCTATAAAGAATCACCCCTCCTATCCCCTACAGGACAAACACACAGCTCCTCAACCGGGGACCTTATTGACGGCAAGCTGGTATTCCCGTGGATGACAGAGTCTATGAAAAAAGTCAAGCAGAAAAGTCAGAGCTTCTGCGATGCATCCATTGGTGGTGGGTACACTCGGTTCATTGTATTAAGCTTTAAATCAAAGTATCTTTATTTAACAACCACAGAAAGACACCATACAGCTTCATAAAAGGAGGTATTCCTTTTAACTGAGTGAAATAACTGAGTCGATAATTCCATAGCATCATTGGGTGCAGGGCTTGAATACTAGGATTTGATCACATCATTCTTGGACTATATAAATTTATAAAAGAAACAAAGAAACAAAAAAAACCCTAAAATATATAATTATTAATGATTGAAATTACGGTACATCTATTTTTTTTATTGTAGATTAATAATTTCTTACATCGCTTCCTCTGTAGCAGAGAGCGGACCCGACGGCTCACGTGGCTGTAAAAGGACGCGCACGTCGTACACCAGCAATCAGCTTCTGGAGCTGGAGAAAGAGTTCCACTTTAATCACTACCTAGGCAAACCGCGACGCCTTGAGATGGCCAACCTACTGAAGCTTAGCGAACGACAGATCAAGATATGGTTTCAGAACCGCAGGATGAGACATAAAAAAGACACAAAATTTAAAGGAACCGGCCCGCCCCCTTCAACAAATGCGTGCCTTCTATCGTCCCTGCAAATGAACGTTAGTGCATCACCTACAGAGAATTTCCTGAATCCTCCGCCCGTTAGCAATACCCGAAATGATGCATGCTGTAAGAACGACATTTTTGGAGACTCCGAGGGTGATTGGCCCAACGTGCAAAAACACAGTCCTACAAATGACCAATATTATAGGAGACTAAATGTCGGAACTGGTTTCACCTTTAGTAGACAAAGCTATTATTGTAATGGTGAAGGTAACTGTGAGAGTTTTATTGCATTCTCCGAACCTCACATGCGCGGAGATGGTTATCTTAGGTCTCCTAATATGACTGGTCAGCAGAGAGCAAGTCTAAATCACAGAGAATGTCTAACTTACCCCAACGAACAATGAAAGCAATCACCCGCCCCGAATTTATTTTAGGCACAGGACCGCACTTTGTTTGCAACCATAGCCCGACTGAACGCACTTTAATATTACCTCTGACATGTACCTATAAGACAATGTTTCCCTAAGATATCGCGTGTTATGCGAGATGAAATTCAATGTATTTTAAAATGATTAATATATAAATATAGTATTTAATGTGATTTCTATCCTTAACCACAATATTTGTTCTTGTGTTAATATTAGCTGTTTTAATGTTCTACCTATAAACAATTAAAAGTATTAATTAGTGCTCGTTTCAGTCGTCGTGTGGTCGGTTGGATCGTACAGAAAAAAACACATCAAATAGCTTCGATCTTTAAATACTTTGCTGCATGTGTCATACAGAATGAAATCTGTGTTTACGAAAAAAAAAACGATTACCACAGTATTGCTCCCAATTTTTTTATATAAAAAATAGGTCTTTGATCGAAATGTGTAAAGCAGGGGCAGGTAGAATTTATGTTTATCAATTAAAAAGAAACAACTAATAGTCAATAAATGGTTTATTATCTTCTCAGCAATCAGAAACACCGAAATCTCGTAAAACTGTTCTTAGTGCTAAGTGATAAAAAAATCATCCTGCATTCTCTGCAAGTGTGCGTTATCTGATTGATGAGAAGGTGCCATTCATGTGTTTGTCATGTAAATACGAGTTCACTTGATGGACACTCGCAACGCCCAAACTACCGCTGTAAGTCACAAACTATTGGTCGATTTTTGGTCACATGATCTGTCACTCGGTTGATATGTAGCCCGACAGAACTTTTGAGGTTTGACATACTGCTTAGAGGTGGTAGGGCACTGGGGCAACACGGCGACGTTTATTGACCCCCTTTTAAAACAATTACTGGTGAGGATTTGAAAATGAATTCGTACCTAGATTATACAGTTTACAGCCGTGGACCTAACCATTTAAATTCAAAAGTTGGATGTTTCGGCCTGGATCAAGAGTACATGCAAAGTGCTTGTGGGAGCGCTAATAGTTGCATTGCTGAGGGGCGGCCAGTTGGAGGAAACTCGTTTACACCGGCGCTGCACGAAACTCAAGGCATGAACTATGCGCACCAGGCATCTCAGTCATGCCACATTAATCTGGATCTTGTTACAACAGGCCATCAAGTAAACTATGGCAAGCAGAGCCGATCTCACCTGGACTACAGCCATCAGGCCATTCTCAATCAGGGAGAACAGCACATGTATTTGCCGTCCCCTGGCTTTTCTGTGCTAAACATCGGGAACAACAGTGGGACAGCGGCCGAGACTAGTTGCAGGCCAGGAGAAATCTCTATGAGCCAATATCCATCATATCCCTACGGAGAGAAAGATCAGCAGCAACAGTACGGCACGTACAACAAATATTCGGGCCTAAATAATGACAGTGACTCAGTGAACAGTTCCAGCCAAGCACAAACTTTCGACTGGATGAAAGTTAAAAGAAACCCGCCAAAGACAGGTCAGTCCAACCGTATTTATTTTATTTATCAATTGCCCCATCTCACCAGATAATATTATGCTAGTGGAACCTGTTTGTCGATCATGTGGATTAAGTGCTGTTGATTAACAGTATTTTTCCTCTCACAGTTAAGGTCTCTGAATACGGCAGCCATGGACAACAAAGTATTATTCGCACAAATTTCACTACGAAGCAGCTCACCGAGCTGGAAAAGGAGTTTCACTTTAACAAATACCTCACAAGGGCGCGGAGAGTCGAGGTGGCTGCTTCACTCGAACTGAACGAGACCCAGGTTAAAATCTGGTTTCAGAATCGCCGAATGAAACAGAAAAAGCGCGAGAGAGAAGGAACCGTGACAGTCATGAAACGAGCAACAGACTGCATTTCTGGACAAAACACGAACGGCTCCACCAGTTCATCTCCAGCTGCATCTCCAATTTCAGACTCTTCAAGTGGCAACTGAGGACAATTAACAGCAAACATTTCGCATATTTCAGTTATAAATAACAAGCCATATTATACACCACTTTGTCTTTCTATTTAGTATGGCTTGTGGTGTGAAATTAGAAATGTTTTTTTATGCTTGTTTTGTAAAACATCCTGCAAGTTTCAACTGAGGACCTCTACTACCTAACTTATTTTTATCTTTCAGACTATGTAAAAAACAAAAAAACACAGTTCTGGTTTTGTCACTTTTTTTTGTTTCTGTAAGGACATTCTTGCTTTTTGATGATGCATGTTACTGCTTCGCATGTGGCCAAAAGGTTTATTGGATGTACTACATTTAACTCTGATATGTAACAATTGCAATTGGGTGTAATACATTTAACTATGATGTGTAATTCGTTACAACACTACGTGGATATTTTGAATAAGCAGTTTTCTTATTTGCACTAGATATGTACTTTTTTTTCACACACATACACACACACACACACACACACACACACACACACACACACACACACACACACACACACACACACACACACATATATATATATATAAATGATCACAATATTCGATTGACATATGAAGTAGTAATAATAGGAATAAAATATTTTATTTTTCTGAAGTCCTGTTTATCATTCAGTTCTGAACACACACCACAGATCCATTGTTTAATCATTTTATAATTAGAAGATATGAGGACCATCATGTAATAATAAACAGATACTGTCTTTTGTTAAAGGATATTACAATACAATGGGGCTAATTTAAATCTAGACTAGCCCAGTATGTATAGTTTGACAAGTGGAATGTTGCAGTACACCCCGGGTGGCTTCCTATGACCTTTTCACCTCACTGCGCCTGCAGGACTTCTAAACATGTAAACACTCCTGCTTGCTCAGTGCAGTGATATAACACTGAAGTCTTCCCGTTTTACATTTGATTCATATTTGCCAGTGTATGCGTCTATATATGCTAATGTTAAAAAACTGCATAACTATATACATTCACACACACACACACACACACACACACACACACACAAACACACACACACACACACACACACACACACACACACACACACACACACACACACACACACACACACACACACACCCACACACACATAAAACATGTAAAAAACACATACTATATATATATATATATATATATATATATATCTATATATATATATATACACATTTTAACAATGTTTGGTTGAAAAATTATAAACTAGGATGCATAAATACACAAATCACAATTATATTTGTTTAATTTAGAAACAATAGCTGTAAAATAAACCAGAAATAGAATAAATTGTTTTGTAAAAATTAAAAAAAGAAACTTATCCTGAGTACATTATTCATAGACCTAATGTTCACTTAAATGTTTATGGGACCCTGACAACCCTGTTTCAATCACTTGATCATCTGATGGGCTTGTTCAATATTTACTCTGGGTGTTGGGTTTGCACAGTTCTTGCCCCAACAGCATTGCACTGTCAGCACCCTCTCCACTGACTAGGTTCATGCAGAGTTCAAACTTGAATTAATTCTAAGACCGCAGGCCAGTCCATGACGAGAGGAGAAGGGTCTCTGACCATAGGTCAGGGATGATTTTATCATTCCACACGATTAATCCTGCATGTTTAATGACTTGTGTTTACTACTGGCATACAACATGAAGGCTTTAAAGATTCTGTACACTCTATTTAACAGGATATATATGTATACAACTTACACATTAAAAAAATGTTTATAGAGGACGCATTCCAACTGCATCAACTTACATCATTTATTATTGAAGTAAAAATTGCAAAGTTTAACAGCAAGGTTATATATTTTTTTATAAATACAAAAAACTTGACATAACCTGCCTAACACACACACCCACTCAAAACTATATAAACCTACATAGGAACATAACATTCATATTTATAAATCAAGAAATCTAGTACATTTGCATTTGGTAATTACTATGTTTTTCTCTGGCCTTTTGGATGGCATAGCTTTCAATTCCCACTGGGACCCCATCTGCAGGCATCAGAGTCACAGCCACAGTCCAGCCCTATGGAGACAGATGCTCAGCTGCCTGCAGGAGAGGGATGTTTTCACCAACCTGTCAGCATGCAAGGAAATCTCACACTGCAGTGTTGTAGGGTGAGAAAATACATCGAAAGGACAGTGGGAAGGCAAAGAGAGCAATATAAGTTAGGCTAAAATAATGGGGGAAAAAACACACCAATAGCATCAATATCGGAGGACAGGGTTCCTCATAGTGGCCTTTACATTTAGCTATTATGATATTCTGCACAATGATTTTTCTGTGTACTACCATATTTTACTGATGTTTGTCCAAGCTGCAGCGTGTGTGTTTTCTCCACCACTGAGCCATCACTCAACACCAGTATAAACAATCTACTTTCTACTTTCTGAGATGCCAGGAAGGTCAACAATCAAGCTATAAAAGTCAAAGAAGTGTAAGTATAATAGTCTGTTTTTGGGTGTTAGATTCTGTCAGGTGAAGCTACAATGCTGCTGCAGGTTGAACATCCCCTGTGTGTGCTCCTGCTCTTGCTGGGTAGTGGTGTCACAAGGGCTTTTACAAATCAAATGCCTAGCTTGACTTCCTGAGTCTTGTTCAAGTCCTTCTGAAGCATGTCACTCCACAGGGGCAACTGAAATCAAAAGGATAAAAAGACCTCTGTATGTTCTATTCACAGTGAGTGAAATCAAAGGGACATTTTGTATGTCTTCTTGCTTTTGACAGACAGTCTGATAAATAAGGAAAGAATCCTCATGCAAATAGCCTCCACCCATAATGGAAATAGACATTAAAGGAACACTTCCTCTTACCACTTTATGCAGCCTCCCCATATTGTGATCAAGCAGCCCCACGTTCACATATGATGTCATTAATCCAATCCCTAGTTACACTATTAACAACAACTGACAAATATGCAAAATATACAAAATTGTATAAGGTTTCTTATATTGATTTGATGAGTTCAAACTGCAAAATCCATAGAAGCATTTTGATATTGTGATCAAATATATAAAGCAGTTGTTTCATGGAAAAAAGAGAATTTCTGGCATACCATTAAAAAAAAAAATCAGAATTAGAAAGAGCTTTATTGCCAAGTACGTTTGCACTTACAAGGAATTTGTTTTGGTGACAGAAGCTTACAATTGCATATTTTTAACATAGGATGGAAATAAAAAGTAAGGTAAATTAAAGAATAAAGGGTTATTATAACCCCTATATAAGGGTTATTAATAAAAGGTTGCACAGAATAAAGGGTTATTGCACAGCTTTCTACTATATAAATAAATATAGCACTATTGCTAAAATGTATATACTACTTAATTCTTGCAGAATGGCACTGTACAACTGAATCTGTAAAAAAATATCTCATGTAAATAAATATTAAATAAACTGAATTTGTGGTAGATGGAGGCTAATAAAAACCATAGATTATTTTATTATTGACAGTTTGTTGAAATCCCTGACAGCCTCCTTAGTCTCTAATATCAGTAAGAGACCTGTTTCTGTAATTTTCAGTTATCTGGGGATTGGGGTCCAAGCTCTTGTTATTTTCATGGCTGTCACTTTGCCCTGATTCATCATTGTATTGTAAATAATTTTTTAGATATAAAATTTCTCACATTTATTAGCATTAATATGTCATTGTACTAAGGTACTTGTAACCAACTGCTTAAAATACCCAAGTGTTTAAAATAACTGTTTAAATAATTGCACCATTTTTATATTTATATAAAAACAAAACATCATTTGTGTATATGTGTATATAGTTATTTATTTATTCATTAATTTAATAGTAATACATTTTATTGCTAGGAAATGAAATATGAAGGTAGGGTGGGACTTTTTCACTGCTTGAGATTTAGATGTCGATATATATTTAAAAAATCATTTTTTTTATTCCTTTTTATTTAACACCAAAAATCATAAACAGCAACTCTTAAGAGGTGCATTTAGATTTACCTTAAAGTGTATGAGAGATGGCTAATTAGCAGCAAACAGCAGTTTAAAGTTCAAAAGGTCAAACTTGTAGCAAGAATGAGCCTAAAGCCCCAGATGTATAGAATGGAAACTTGTGCATTGACCGCTTTACTTAGAGAGAGGAGATATTGAAAACAATTTGAATATAATAACTGTGCCTCCATATTATCCATGAACTCTGCCCCTGCTGCCTTTCAACTGACCCCAGTTCTAGAGAGGGAAGCATTGCTGTGTTACAGTGTGATTTTTGTGGAGGAGGGTGGTTTACTCAGATGAGAGAGCCATGTCCCCTCCCCCATGTGAAATGCAAATGAAAAGGAATGCCAAGATGAAAAAGCATGCGTCTCCAGATAAGCAAAGAGAAGAAAGGAGTCAACGAATGGCAAAAGAGCTCTCTTGGGGAGATGAGAGGTGCTGATGGCAGTGTTGGTGGTGGGAGATCATAGCAGGTTCCTCTCATCAGCCCAGGCCTGTGTTTGATACTGGGTCTTTGTCACCCTTTCAGCTGTGTATTGTTGGGCGGTGTAATCCTGGGTGGATTACAATGGCTTCTTCCTTTCATATGGCCATGCCCAGCAGGCAGGAGGCAGTGCTCATGGAGGGCTGGGGGGCCTTGCTCATTCCTCCTTTTACCTTCACCGAGAGCTTTAGCTACAGGGACAGAGAGGAAGGGGTCAAACGGTCATGTCCTTCTCTAAGAATGCTACTCTCTTTGCTTTATTCAATTTTGCTTTACCACCCAGTATCCACCATATACCTGTCTAAAACACCTTTAAGCAATTCACAGTAGGCTTCATCACATGAAATTATTTACAGGTTGCCGACTCACAAGTAATGTTCAGAAAATACACAATGCAGTATTACGGTAATAAAATAAAAGAATTGGATTATATGTAACAACACAAAAACAACATGTCTAGACATTCTGTATTCTAATGAAACAAACTAAAATGTTTAAAGGGAGGTTGTATACCAAATGTTGGCCATAGTTAAAAAAATATCTGGAGCAAAAATCTGGAGCAAAGTTGCTAGGTCATTGAATTAGCACATCTGAACGATGACACTGCATTTAAACAATGTATTTTACTTTCTCAATTACACATATTCTTTATGGTGCAGCATTTAGATATACTAGTTAAAAATATTGCAGACAATACCAACTGCATTTTAAGAAATTATTGTTTTAGCTTTTAACAATTGGCTGTTAGCTGCTTATTCTTTGGAATTTCCACATTTGTTTAACAAAACTAGTTTCGGTTTCAAACCACAGATGAAATGCTTTGCTCTTCCTCTAACACTCAGAGGATGTCTGCGTTGCCACACTGAGTAGTGCCATTTGGTACATTGAAGAGACAACATAGTCACTCAGAACATCTACTCTATAAAGAAAAATTAGAACACAGGACTATTCATCATTTAATTTTTCAGTGGAGTTTGACATTCAAAGAATTAATGGGAACGATTTCTAATGACATCAGAAGGCTTCTCGAAGGTACTGCCTCAAGCAATTACTAGTGATTTATGAATGTGCTTTTGTCAGGTTAACAAGTAAATATTGCATTAAAAATGTGGCTTATCAGTGAACATGATTTACATCTTCAATATCACAAACATTGTGACATTGATTTTTTTTGGTAATGCGGCCAAATAGTGCAAACCATTGATTACAAAATGCACAAAGTGAATATTTTGAACAATGCATACATAGGAAACTTTTGGAAACCATTTTTTTTTACCAGAAAAAGTACTTTATTAAATATTTACTTTATTTAAAAAAAAGATTGTTGATACACTTTACAACACCTTTTCTTTAATCAACTGTTTAAACCCATTTTAAATTTATGGTAATTAGCCATACTATGTTTTCATTGAATATTAAAGTGCATTGCATGTAAAATGAAGATAAACTTTAATTGTATGGCACCTTAATATTTTTTTCAAACACAAAGCCACTGTCAGTCACACACACACACACACACACACACACACACACACACACACACACACACACACACACACACACACACACACACACACACACACACACACACACACACACACACACACACACACACTGTGCAGCATTTGCATTAACCGGTTTTAGTAACGGGATGACTGTTAATGTTTGCATATTTTGAAAAGATTTGTTTGTCTATGTAAAAGGAAGAAATATTACCTTGAAAACATATTTTGCTCTTTTCTCATGCTTTAATATCAGAATTTAGTAATTGTTTTTTTTATTATGTGTACGTGTGTACGTGCTGCATGTGTGTGTGTGTGTGTGTGTGTGTGTGTGTGTGTGTGTGTGTGTGGTGTGTGTGTGTGTGTGTGTGTGTGGTGTGTGGTCTTTTTCAGACTGTGAGTTGTTTGTCTCAAGCATTTTGCAGGATGAGAACCTCAGTAGAGACGCTCAGGAAAAAAGAGAAGTACTGCTAAACAACTTTCGAATTGTTCACAACAGGTAAATCCTTTATCTGTACTGATCTATCAAACAACTTCCCATAAATCATACAAACATATATAACAAAGCCTAAAATAACTTTTTTTCATCAACCATCATTTGAAGAATCTAAAAAATAATCGTAACTAGAAATGTGTTCCCATTCGTTGTATTATGTTAACACAGGAAGTTCATATCTGGCATCTTGCTTGTAGAGAGTGAACATGCTTCGCTTCCATCTGCTAGCTTTGTGGTTTTGTTGCACGCAGGTGAAAAAACACGTCACATTTTCCAGTTAGCATGGTTCCACTATAGAGTTCTACTCAAAATAATAATAACAATAAAAAATAAATAAAAACATAGCACTACACACTGTTTTGTTATGAAACATACAACGCAATGAAAGTTCAGAGAAACTGGACAAAAGATCTCGTCTTAATAAATCTTACTGAAGCATAATGAATATATCATTTAAAGTACTTAAATTTTGTTACAATGAGGTAAATGATTTCAAATACTGGACTTTTCACAAAAAAGTATATTTACATTTAAATAAAAACACAACTTCAAGAAATGCATTTCTATTCATGCCTATCTGTTTTTTTTTTTTTTTTTATTAATAAATAAGCATTTCAATTCCCAGCGATACAGCTTTTAATGAGAAAAGAAATCTCACGGTATACCTTTAAAAAAAGTAAAATCATTGTTTTAAAATTGTGATTCTTCTAATTATTATCTGTAAATATCTTCACCTGCCATCCACCCCACCGCCCCCGCCCCAGAAATCCACAGGAATTTCCGTACAGACGTGAGTTAGCAAATTTTGTTATACTTGTTTTATTTTAACCGTTACCTATGTTTTCCCAGAAAGAAAACTAAATATCTAACAAAACTATGAAAATGTTATGTCATATGGTTAATAAGCTATTGAAACTTTGGTAATTCATGTACCTATTTTGTAAATATATAACCCCTATTTTTGTGTGTAAGCTTCCAAAAAAAGCTCTCATTTCCCCCCCACACAGCTGATGTCAGATATGAGGACAGTTCAGATGACAACCACAGCAGCCTCGGACGCTCTGCTCCTTCTGATGATCTGTCTGTCGCATCAGACAATCAGGAGGACCCTGAATGTGAGTCCAAGCGTCTTCATGAGTGTGTCATTATTTAGATTTTGCATAAAATATATGACCCACGTTAATGTCAGTTTTAGAGCTTAACAATTCTCAATTTTAAAATTAAGCAATCGGCCTGATTCACCTCATCTCATTATTTACTAGGCTCTCACAAGGTGTTTTTTGAAGGAAGAATACTAGTTCAGTTACAGAAACAGAATTCCCTTCTAAAATGTTTTGAGCTCGCATTCTTGAACACGTTTTTTTCTATTATACACATGCATGTGGGAAACTGTACGTGCAACCAGTTTATAATGGAAAAGTCATGCAAAATGTGCCTAGTTTCTTTAAGAACTTTAGGGAGCAATATCTTTGAAGAATGGCAGTGTTTCACTGGGCAGAGTGATGATAAACTACAGTGTGGCGGTGTGTTTGGTAACAGATCACCCTCTAGTGGATTCCCACGCCTGTGCTATGTGCCAGTTTACGATACGGAGAAGTAGACGTGAATGTGGGGATGTGGGGGTCTGTCTCCAGTGCCTTAGTTAGGCTCAACAAAAAAAAGGGATGACGAGCATCCTCTAGTGGTAGGAAAACACAATCGGTGTGCTTGAAGTCTTCTTTCTGGCTCCTTGAATGTCAGAGATTCCAAGGGCATGGCCATGCATGTGATCAAATTCAAAGTGTAAAAGGAAAATGTTTTTAGTGAGAAATGCAGAGAACGAAATATTATAAAAATCAGTCTGTAAGTTGCCAGGGTGTTGCATCTGCTCACAATTTGGAGCCCTGAATGCTTTTTATCACCAGAAACCAGTTTGCACTGTGACTGCACATTTGCTCCAGGCCAGAGCCATGACTGATCATCATCCCCAGTTTCTCTCTTACCAGCTGGGCCTGAAACACAACCCTATACCTGAGGGGCTGTGTCTGTTCCCCTTTTCCCAATCACTCATCTGCCACTGCTATTTTTTAAAAGGAGATGGTAGTTTCAGGAAAAAAAACATTAATTTCACTTCACACACTGCACTGTGTAAAAATATACTGCCTATTACTAAACTATTATATTTTATATCAAATTCTCCTGGATCATTGTTTTTTTCTTGTAGGAAAAAAAAACTTATGAATATAAAATTCTGCTCACAAAGGACATAACCAAAAACTATCCATGCTTACAATTTTTACATTATAAAACTATAAAACCAAATTTGTCCTTTTTTATAGATGTAATTAATTTGTACACATATTTTTAGGAGCAAAAAAAGGAAACTTGGTTCTAATATGGCTGTAGTAAAAGAAGTATAAGGGTAAGGGGACAAATCTTATGTCGAGAATCACATCATGACACTCCCTTAATAAAGATAATGACCAAAGGGGGGCAAGTGCAGTTCAGGGTTCATGTTTAGTTCACCAACAGGGACTCTTATTCCAAGACCTTTGAGGAAACACTGAATATTTCATTTGCTTAAATACCTTCAGTTTAATTTCAGTGCTAAATTTCATAAACATTTCATTTCTCAGAGTTAATAAAGAGGAAATTCCATATATGCTTTTTAGTTTTTGAAAGGAAGATTAAAGACATCAATAAGTGATATGAATGGACTGCAGTGGAGATATAAAGTTTAAAGGATTTTAAAAAACTCACTACAGAATGAGGCTTATATTGGAGAGTAAATATAATCCAGATATTCCATTCAGTGATGTCACTGTGTCATTTGTATGAGGAGGAAGCTGAGGGAGTCCAAGGGAAGAAGGAGGAAGCTCGACTGGCTGGCAGGAGGAGTCAGTGTTATTTCATTTAGCAAATACTGCCTCCTCATCTCCAGAGAGGATCCTGACACCAGATTTGTTATGGCTGACAGGAACAGATGGACGCTCCATTGTCAGGGCGCCTGTCTGTATGGTAATGTGAACTAAGTTTCACCCGCAGACTGCACGTTTGACCCGGCTGTGCATGCAGCCTCTCCAGCGTGTCTGGATGACAGCAGTCATGCAGGCATTCAGGGGCATACAGTAGAATTTTATCCTATATATTTGGGGACAGTGTGTTTTCTATTTTTCATGCTGATATGGAGATAATAAATATAATCATACATAATTTTGATATGTTAAATTAATTATGTTAATATATGTTCAATGCCAACTAAGCTATATTTGTTTCAAAATCTTAGTATGGTGCTTATGCACAACCTATTTTGGATTGCAGTTAAATGCCAGAATTAGTGTGTATGGTAAGAAACATTGTGGTCTGTGAGGAGAAATGCCTGGGTGGTATCAGACACCGCACATGGCCCAAGCTCTTTGTGCTTGGTGACTGATTTATGTGTTGAAACAAAAGCTTCTGCTATTGCTAGTGCTGTTATCTCAGCTCACAGTAGCCAAATAGCAATATGGAAGAGACCAATCAGAAGGTAGGAATAGAATCTCAGTTGTGGTAAATCTCTATCACAAATTAGATCAAGATGTAAATTTGATATTGTAAGGGGCATTCTGGACCTGAATTAATTAAGATATTGGCTAGTAGATTGATTTTTGTAATTAATCCTTAGAGAGCTGAAAGAGGTTACATCAAGGTGTTGGGGTGTTGCAAAAAAAAAAAAAAAAAAAAAAAAAATATATATATATATATATATATATATATATATATATATATATATATATATATATATATATATATATATAGAACAGAGGTTCTTACAATTTTCATGTTGCTTCCCGAAATGGCTGGTAGACATGTAACGGTGATTATTTTGCACCTTGATTGACCGTGGTGTGTGTTCATGCTTAGTGTAGTAAACCTTATTTCGGAGTGTTTGTCTGCTGATCCTCAGCCTTTCAGGGTCTTGTGTCAACCTTTAAAATATACTCTGTGAGTGTCCAGACTTTGAGTGGAGCTTCCTCCCTTCTTTAAACTTTTGACCTCTTGTATTATGCTGGTCACTTCATGACCTATCTGACTATGTCTGTGTGGCAGCATTATTGACTTCCACTTATATAGCAACAGCATATGAATAGATACCTTTTTAACAAATGAAAAAAGGGCATTTGCTTGACTGTAGACCATATCACCACAGAAATCTTTAAGCTCTGGCATCATTCTGCTACTTTGCAAACAAATTCCCACATCATAGTGTTTATTGTTTATTTTTGCTCCTATTGCATGTTGGGCAATTAAAGCAAACTGTTACCTGTTTTGTAGATATCTGTCTTTTATTTCAGACTGTAGATCTAAAAACCACGACGTGTTCGGAGGCTCAAATATCTAATATATATCAAGGCTATTTCCACATAGGTTAAAAAATTCTGAATGCAAATTTGCTGCTGAAAATGTGAAAATTCCCTGTTTCTCTCTCTCTCTCTCTCTCTCTCTCTCTCTTACACCACAGACTTCTTCTGACAACTTTAGCATTTTATTTCCCCCCCCACTCACATACTTAAATAAAGGGATTTTTAGAACGGTGAGTGGTTATGAAAAACTGACATTTATAGAAATTCCTATAAATTTCAGTGGTTTCATAGCTTTTTTTTGTTTTTAGAATACAGAAGATAAACTGTCCATTTGTCCATAAACAAATGTAAACTGTCCTGCGCACCATCAGTGTCCCCTCCTCCCTCCTTTGCCATCTTGCAAATGAGAATTTGATTTTTCTCTCCCTTGGATTCCATTTCTGGTGATTAATGAAGTTTCAATTCGAGGCCCAGGTGGCCCTGATGCTTTCTTAGGGAAATAAATGAATACTGTGGAAATGTGGAGTCTCTACATACACTAGAAAGGTGCTTGTTACCAATTGTTTCTGAGTGTCAGTTTTAGATTTTTGCTCAGCATCGCTGACATGTTTTAAACTGTTAACACTTTAATCGCAAGCTGTTATGAAGTTTCCCCTGTGTGAATTAAGAATATATATAGTGTAATTTTAAGTACTAAAAATATTACAATGTGAAAAAATGCTGTCTTTCCTTCACACAGAATTAAAAAAATATTGCTGCACTGGAAATAACAGGCTATGCCAAAATAAGCGTAAAAATAACTGATTGTAAAGCCTCACTGCGTCCTGCAAACTACGTTGTGTGTGCAGTTTGTCAGAAAACTCAGGACAATAGTATACTGGTGGAACCATGGTGATGCAGTGTCAGTGTATTATTCTGCTATATCTTTTTTTTGGACGAAGCCTAGACAACTGCGAGAGACCAAGGTGAAAAAGTAATGGTAGTATCAGGCCTGAGGCTTTTCCGAGGAGTGATTCTTCATGCAGAGAGAATGGCTGGCTGCTGGCCATGAGCTAGACCTAGCCAATACAAACACTTCCTTGGAACTTCCCCTATCCTCCTTCATATTTTACAAAGCAGCGCCAGTGGAAGCAAACTCGACGGGCCTGTAACCTTTCACATCTTTCCTGGAAGACAATCAGATACACGATATAACTAATACATAGCCTAGTCATGAGTGGGGGATTAGCACTCACTTAGCGTTTCGTCGCTCTAATCTTAAAAGCAGCGCGCATTTGTGTACATTAATGTTGACTGAACTCAAGCAGGCGCCTAGTCAATAGGCTTGTGTATTCTGCATGCATTAGCGAGCAGGACTTGAAGCAAGCTGCTGAATGGAGTGGAGTTTGAACAATCACTTGATACTGGTTATTTCTACAATGCTATTTCCCCTAACAACGTCCTCTTTTTCACCAATAAAAATATTTTAATTGACTGGGAGACGGCTTGTAGACTATAATAAAATAATCATTATTAAAGGAATAAATAAAGTTCAAACGGATTTGGTTTTATTTAGAAAACGAATTACACAATGTAAGGTGTAAAATGTATGCAAAAAGTAAATTCGAAAAATGAACAACACTCATTTAGATAAAATGTATTAAGCGAAGAGAATAAAATAATAACATTTATCACCGTGAGAAGTATTTTTACACAACTGTAAAAATGTCGTTAAAATCTAGTTCGGTCAAGGCTTAACTGAAATTATAACCCTACATCATTAGCATATGAAAGGTACTTCCGATTTGAGCTAATCGTTTTTGAGGTTGTATTGTAATAACAGCCTAAACAGTAATTATCTCTAGAAAGTACTAAGCACCCTGCTCAGTTAATACTGAGTTGCGTTATAGGATTTATTTGGCACGTTGGCGAACCGCTTTTATTTCTATTTCTGTTTTTTTCACACGAATTAATATATATATATATATATATATATATATATATATATATATATATATATATATATATATATATATATATATTGTGTTGGTGTGTGTGTGTGTGTGTGTGTGTGTTTGTGTATAACACAATTTTACTGTATGTATATAACACCACCAACCACAAAAGCAACAAAAATAACATCAATAATAACATCAATAATAACAAGAACAATAATAATACTAACAACAACAACAACTATAATAATAATAATAATAATAATACATTTCAAACATTTTAACACACACGTACATTTATTCGTTTTTTTTTAATGACATTGGAAAATTCCGGGGGAGAATATTCTGGCAAAATTCTGTTCTGGTCGGTTTGTAAGGACAGGTTAGCACTTCACAGTATTATACATGCTGACCACATACGGGCCAAATTACAATACTGTATAGGTGGCCTTGAGCCGGGAAAGCGCGGGCTAGCGGTCTGTCTGTTCCTCATCAAACACGCTGGAACGCGCGGGATGGTAACGGACCCGTCTCGCGTTCTGACCCCAACATACATTCCCTCCAGGATTAATGGGTGTTATCGCGTGTCTTTATTTACCCTCTACAGACAAGCGACACGCGCTTACAGGCTTTAGGCTGTTTAGTTATACTCTTTAGTTATAAATAGCATTTATGTACCTATCATGTACCTATCATCTTCTTAAATTTAACTTAAAAACTAACTTGTGAACGCACACATAGCCATCCTCCCCCATACACAATAAATGATTATTATTATTATTATTATAGAAATTACATAATTTACAAATTACATATTATATTTGGTTTACATTACAATTAAAATATGCTAAGCTTTCTTTATATATATATCCCCATATTGTTAAATGTTTGTTTTATAATTCTATTTTTACAATCATTTTTAATTAACAATTAACAGAAACAAACAGATTGCGTGTTAAATCGGTGACCTGACTACACCCCATTCCTTGATCAACAAATACTTATCTTAAGGCTAATTATAATGATTTATAATAGATTCTTTCGAATAATAATAATAATAATAATAACAGACACAAATCAACAATAATAATAATAATAGTCACAGTGGTTTTTAATAATTGAATAATTGAATAATTTTCTAGACTTTAAAATTGTATTTAACATTGGTTTAAATGTTAAATTAATGACAACTGTCTATAATGAAAAGTTATATTTATACATATATAAATTGTAGTAGAATCTACTAGTAGAATGTAGTAGAATATTTTATTTAATGATTTTTAATATTGTCAACAGTAAATTGATTCTACAGTTCTACAGTAGAGTTATAGAACTCAATGTTACCATGTAAGATTACAATGTAGTATTTTTAGTTAAACATGTTACCAAATGAAATGTTATTACACACTGAGTACAAATTTTAATGCTTATGACTTTTGTGTGTGTGTGTGTGTATGTGTGTGTGCGCCCTGTCATACCTTAAATATGAATCTTATTTATTCATCCATAGCTGTGGAAGAATTTCAGGATAATTTCAGGATAACATGTAGGTTAGAATTGTTTCGAAATCCGTGTAATCTCATGTGTTATATAGTTTTTAGACACATTTTATAAATAAATACATTTTGTGAATAATATTTTTTTTCAGTCAGAATACATCAACCCATGTTGATTTCCGGAAAAAAAATGAAGATTACCTATACCTCCTGGTGTGGTTGTCATCCAGCCCTCCCCCCCTTCATTATTTTATTTTTCTATGTCCATTGCTGGTTATCTGGGCTATATGGAAGCAAAGCTCTGGGACTCTAGCCTTACCTTTAATGAGAAAAAATGTGTCAATTTGCTCTTTTCTATATGCAGCTAGAGTACTGGTGTTGGCGAGGGGATGTAAGGATGCCATGAGTGGATCCTTTTTCCTAATCAAGTGCAGTGCAGGAGCATGCAGCAATTTCTCTCTCTCTCTCTCTCTCTCTCTCTCTCTCTCTCTCTCTCTCTCTCTCTCTCTCTCTCTCTCTCTCTCTCTCTCTCTCTCTCTCTCTCTCTCTCTCTCTCTCTCTCTCTCTCTCTCTCTCTCTCTCTCTTTCTCTCTCTCTCTCTCTCTCTCTCTCTCTCTGATCAGCATTCCTCCCCAGCCTCTGCCTCGGCCCCTAGGGACTTCAGCGCCTTCTGTTTCACCTCATCACCAGAGTTCAAACTGAGGTCAGCCACTGGACCCGTACTTTCTTGAACAGAAAAACTAAAGACAGACAGGAAAGCCAATGACTTGGTGTGGAGAACTCCCCTCTCACCCTCGTTTGGCATCAGAGATTTGTATTGGTGCAATTCCCGCTTTTGATTTAATTACAAACCTGCTTTAACTTAATTTAGTAATTTTATAAAATTAATTTGGGGTTTATCAGGTTGATGGACAGGACTAAATAGGCATATACCATACTGGCCCACACAGAAAGACCCTCGGGCTCCACCCTCAGACTTTGATTAGGAATTTGTCCTGGTTTGTCTAAATTAAACTCCTTTCTGATGTTCTTGCGGTAATGTAAACGTATTACCTACTGAACAATTGTGACAACAACACCTTCAAATCATTAACTGAACAGATAACTCCACATGGTAGAAAAGTATTCTATTTTTAACCTTTTTATATACCTTCTAATGGCTGCTATGTTGTTGTTGTTGTTTAAATAGTGTCTCAGTTCCATCCGTTGGATGACTGTGGGGAAGTCCCTCTATTTCATTTAGAATTTCCTGAAATGAGTGTACAGCATTACTGTGTCATGTTTATCACATAATCTATGAAGATAAATATATAAAAGTGCTCACACCTACATCTTCCTTCCTTGGCTTAACACAGCCTCCTGATTGACTTGTAGCCAAAATGAAGTGGAAAGTAATGGCTGAGTATATTAACTTCCTCAGGTCACAATAACATCAATCACATTTTATAGCTGGATTAACAGCTCAGCTCATAACACCTTGCAGAGAATATAATAATAAGTAGATGAGGAGCACTATCAAATTTACAGCTTAAGTCTGCTGAGCGAACGTACCGCAGCTTTTTACAAAAGAGCTTATTTGGTCTCCCCAAAATATGCTATTCACTGAAGAATTGTTATGTTTCGTAGATTTCTGTATCGCTCTTGGTCATTGATTGCATTTGTTTTTAATGCCATTTCACTCTGAGTGGTCTATGCGCCTCAGTGCAAAATGAGTTCCTAAAGAACAGTAACTGAGACATAAATGCCAGGTAATATATAATAGTATGATAGGAGATGTGACTCAGAGCTTTACAGCGGCTGAAATGCCAGGCCACTGGGTTTAGCTTAGAGAGTAAGCAGAGCTCCACTAGTGCAGTGGCACTGATAAACGCAGCCCTGCGTGGCTCACTCGATGCCTTACCACCACCAATCTTCCCCTGCCACAGAGCAGCAGCAGTGCCATGCATCACGTCGCCATCTCTGGCAGCAACAGAGAGTGCCCGCGGGAAAGTCATTAGCTTTGTCTCACTCCCTCTCTTACCTCTTTCCTTTCCTCTTCGGTGCTCTGTTTATCAACCAGTGGACCAACAAACCTGCAGACAGTTCAGCCACAAAAGGAGATGCCGGGATTAAATGAATATGTTATTATATGAATCTAAGAAATATATTCACACTCTATTCAGTACAGGAACCAACTAATTTAATAAAAGATAAAGCAAAGTACATGCAATCTAAACAAAATTAGAATAAAGTTTTCAAATAAATATGAGACTGACACGGTTCTGACATATGTAGAGGTATTGCTTTTGGTTTCAGACAACGGAATGAGGGGAAAAAAATCAGATTTTGCTGGGATTAATGTGCTGCTGAAAGCAATGATGTCCTACAATATTAAAAATGAACCCTTGTACATTTTTGAGTAGAAATGGTTAAAATGATGCATAGAAAATGAACATAGAATTGGTAGTGTTAAAAATTCTACAACCACACTGTTCTGAATGATTAAAAATGTAATTTATATTTAAGGTGAAAATATTAGGCATTGTGGTGAATTTAATTTAAATTCATTATGAAGTCATTTTACTTAGGCCTGTATTTGGATGTTTTTCCTTTTTACTATTTTTAGTAGTGTATCGGAATAGTATTGATACATCTGGCCCTTATTATATTTTCTAATGAGTACTTGTGTAGTTGGTTTTGACTGTTCATTGTTGTCCCCTACAAACCCTCAGCTCTAATTGGTTTGTGAAGACTAGGAGTCTGAAGTTGGACACTAAATTTAGCCAATGGGAATCTTGCACGGAGGGGTGGGATCCTGACCCGACCACTGAGTGTTCTTTTCTTTTGTCTGAAAGCGAAATTTTAGGTTACACTGCTACCCTGTGGAAGTATAATAGAATATAGGCCTCACAGTCACCCCTTGCTTCTATCAACCGAAAAGACAGAAAAGGATTTATAATGCAACTGCAGTTACCTTCAATTCATTCAGTTGTTGCTCGAAGGTTCAGGGTGCCACTGTATGTCCTGATCACTCTAGCCTGTCTTGTCAGTGGGTGTGTGAAGATGAGAGACCTTTCCATGTCATCTCATTTGTAGCCAATCTCACCTTTTCTCTGTTTATACTATATCTGCTCAACTATTAACACTGCTTGACCCCTTAGATAAATGAAGAAGGGGAGGTGTAGATGGATGAGGGGATTAAAAGGTGTCAGAATGAAGGAACAAGGGGAAAAAATGAACAGAGAAGAGGATGGATCATTTGGTGGACTAAGGGCTCTTTTTGATGTTGATATATCAAGCTGGCTGTGACAAACATGTACTGCAGTTGTATTTATGATGACATGGACATTGGACTGTGTGTACAACAGGCCGATGTCTAAGTGAAGGTGCCTGTAAGTGTTCGAGTGTCAGGGAACTTTGTTTTCATCTGTCTTTCAACCAGGGCCAGTGAAGACATTTTTCATGAGACTATGTGATCGTGTCAAGAAAGGGCAGCCTTTACAGGTGTTGCGTCAGGTTTCAGTTGGTTGATTTTAATGGGTTAAATTTTATTTATTGAATCAATGAATATTACTTGGCCCTGTTCCACCACCACAAACTTATCGGGGTTGATGTAATCTTCATTTTGACAAGGATCTATCATGGTGATGTTATGAAGTTCACTTACCACCTACAAGTAACTTTGGAGTGCAATCGCTTTGAGGACTTCTATAATATACAATGCAGTATCACATTCAATACGCCACAGGGGATTGATAAATACCTTTTGAAGAATAGTATCCACTTATCTGTGCACTAAAACATAAAATCTGTTATCTGTGCACTAAAACATAGGGGCATTTAGAACTGGGGTTTAAATCAGTCTCGTGTTCAAGTCAGAGACCCTTTGTGGTGGTCCAAAGCTGATGAAAGGTGGTGACAACGAGTCTTTTATCCTTGTGTACCAATTGTTATTAGATATGACTTCTACTGTGTCTATTGAACAGCATGATGTAACACTACTAAAGAAAGCTATGTAGCACATGTATAAATCTTTCAATTCAAATATAATTACTGAGATATGAATATTGCAAATCACTATAAAAATATTAGAAGTAGGAGATACATGCATGCAGATGTTTGATAAAGAATAGATTTCTTGATATTCTTACTGAATACAATATTTCTAACCGAGAGTCCCAGATTAATCCCGCTACAGTTGCTCAACGGCTGGACCACCCTATATCTATTGATCCATGTTGTTTCCCAAAGCTACAATAAAATCTCTAATTCCTGACAAGAAATGTGTTTACACTGTCTGAGTTCTGCTTTAAAGCACTCTATTGGCCTTACCAGGAGAGCATTGTGCTTGGAAATCAGACATAACATAACTTCCATTGCACCATCCTGTTAATAATAACATGACAAATGCTGCTCCATTAATCTTATTGAGTTTTTCCTACTCGGTTTTCCCTATTTAGATTTTGGAGACATTCCCATAGTGGGAGCACAAGATCTAAGTAATATTCTGAAGCAAGGCTATCTGGAAAAAAAGAGACGGGGTAAGACAAAAAAATAAAAAACAAAATCACAGGCTTGTCAAACAAGTGAGTGATTATAACGACGTGTGATGAATGTGTATGGTAATTTGTGTTTGTCCTTTGCATTCATTTACAAGACCATAGCTTATTTAGGATGGAGTGGCAGAAAAGATGGTGTGTCCTGAACAATACCATATTTTACTACTTTGGAAGTGAAAAGGGTATGTCCATTTCACTCAGCTAAATTGTTTACTCATGATTTTTTTTGTGGTCCTAAAGATTCTCACGTTTGCTGTGACTTATTTTATAATTCCAGACAAACAGCAGAAAGGATCTTTTTATATTAATGGCTATAGTGCAGAGTTGGTATCCAACTTGCGTAAAGACTCCAAAAAAAACTGTTGCTTTGAGATGAATGCTCCAGGAAGACGTTCCTACCAGGTTTGCCCAACCATTCTCATATGCCATATTGGTTGTTTCAAGCTATGTTTGCATTATTACAGTGAGAACTACTTATTTGCTCCTTATTTACTGGTTTACTCTGTGATGATGACTTTTTCCCCCCCAGTTCACTGCCAGCAGTGCCCGTGAGGCCAGGGATTGGGTGGACCAAATAAATTTTGTCCTAAAGGGTAGGTTACAATGGGTACATAATTCTCTTTTAACCATGTAAACGCTCTCCAATACATTATACTGAACAATTGTGCTTGCATACACATTCAGCCTTTTTACCCATTTTAATCTGGACAGTTGTACAATGTCAGTGTTTTAAACGGGAAATGCTTTGCTTAAGACTGATGCTTATAAATACCTTTCTGAACTCAGCCAATCAGGTGCTTTGTAAACCTCCTCATAAAGTATGTCATGCAGCTCCTGAGTCCCACGTGTCTCACTCTGCCTCCTCTTCCGCGTAGCACAGCGCTCTTTACGGGAAATTGATTAGGCTGTACTTGGGCCATTCTTCATCGGCATCGATCTGGCCCTGCTTGGCATCCAAGCAGTGAGGATGCGATAGCCTGTGTTACAGAGCTCAGTCACCTGCAATCAGGCCGCATCTCAATCTGAGACAGATCTGGAGCATGGCCACAGCTCTAAAATGGGCTCTTTGTGAGCCTCTGATTTGTGGGAAGTAATGAACACCTCTCAGATTGTTTACACTCTACCTACTTACCTTGTCCATACAAAACTGTAATTTCTATCATTAACCACAATTTGAAGCTGTATGTGTTGGGAAATTTGCTTTAGAAAAGCATAACTTTATCAATATTTGTGATAGTCATGAGAGATACAACCCCTTTTATTCAATGCAGATATTTTACTATGTTACAGGCTCTTAACATTACCATGGATTTTTGTGCAGATCTTAACTTCTCTAATAGTTATTGATGTTTTATACTTTTCAAATGACTTTTCACAAATGTAGACCTGAGCTCCAGCTTCATCCCCTTTGATGATGATGAGGAAGAGGAAGAGGAGGAGGAAGAAGAGGCATATGATGATATAGAAAGGCTAGGGACTCCACCACCGCTTCCCGGGCAGGTTTCTACTGCTGCATTGGCTCTAGCGCCACCACCTAGTGGCCAGGAGGTGAAGAAGGACAGACCAGGTGCAGCAAGAGTAGAAGAGGAAGAAGAGGAAGAGGACATCTATGAAGTGCTGCCAGGTACATGGCTGTTTCCTAAGTAATGTTAATGTACATACATATAAATAATTGTATGTACATACATATAAATCATGCCAATACCACCACAGATACCAATCAAAACTAAATTACCTTCCAACAGAATTGGAATACGTCCTATTTCAGGTAGTCTAAACAGTATCTTGTGTTAAACCAATGCAAACCAATGGAAAACATTAGGACACCAATTACTCATAAGAACCATATGGATGAAATGAAAGGTTTTAGTTTTAGTAAGGAACCCCAGGAATTAAGCAAAAGGCTAACTTATATCACTTGCCACCCTGTCACAGCAATTCCCATGTGCTAAACTAAATATGGGGAGATCTGCTACCCAAAGATGGGACCAGAAATTAGACAGCACTTAGGAGAGCCCTGAGCAGAAATACATCAGTCCTTAGTGCTGTCATTTTCACCTTTCTTAGCCATGTGTGTACTGGAACTGAGCTTCCCACAGATGGCGGATCAAATGACCATCTCTCTCACCCTTAATCCATCTCTCTCTCTTCAACCTCCTGTTCCTCTAGCAATGAAAAGTTTTACAGTAATGTATTTAAAAGATAATATGTTATGAAAGGGCAGTGATTTTTCAAAAGACAAAATTGGTAACATTTCATACATCTGAGTGTTAAAATCGTAATATTGAATTTAGTCTACTGGAACTGGATACATTACAAAACAGTTTATTGTAAATTTTAACATATAATTTGTTGATCTAGTGGCACATTTTTAATTGCACATTTTCGGATAATATATAACAATTAGAAGGTAAAACTACCCTGATAAATGATTTGGTTAAAAAAAGAAAGCTATATTTAATTATTCCAACTGTAAAGAAAATTCATGAGTGGGCAGCAATGTCAAGGCCTTGGGTTTACAGTAGTTATTTTCTTGTGTTTTTCTTTTTTTTTCCCCTCACAATTCCTGGAAGTGGAGGGCCGATTTGTGCTGTGGGAAGTATAAGGTTGCTATGTGGTGGCTTTATCGGCAGGCTGACAGGGTGAAGATGGATGTGGGAGACAGGCAGCAAGGCTATCATTGTCACTTTACAGACCAAGAGGTGCCACACCCTGAATCAATGCCCTGCTTTCCCTGACATACTAACTAAAAATTAAGAATGGCATCTTCCTTATGATCAAAACTGCAAAATTTTTTGATTTTTTTTTTAATCACTTTTACTATGTAATTCATATGGTCTGTGGCAATTAAGGCAAATATTGTGGCAAATATTTTAACATTCACTGAATGAATTAACTGAATTACAGTGTTAAATTTAAGATTCACCAAGAGACCTTTTCTCCCTTTTTTTCATTTGGCTTCTGGCACATTTTTAGAGGATGAGCTCTCTGACCAGTCTGAGGATAGCACCAAGAGAAGCCAAAGAGCAGGTGAGAAATATACTGTAGTTATGTTTATCATGCTGTCTAGAATTAGTTCCTTTATTAAAAAATAAAAACATAAATGTGTTTTAATAGTTATGTCTGTGGGTGTTTCCTCATCAGATCCATCATCAGATTATGCCAATTACTATCAAGGCCTGTGGGACTGTGAGGCAGACAAGCCAGATGAGCTCTCATTTCTTAGAGGAGACCTCATCTACATTCTTAGCAAGGTCAGTTGCAACACGCAAGCATTCAAATCAATTTCTCACTTATTTATTTTGCTTCCCTCCATCTTAAACATTATGCATATTTTCAAACATATTTTCTTTCTAAATTTCACTGTTTTGGCACCTTAGCATAAATTTAGAAAATTTCGCATTTTAAGAAATAAAAAAATGTCTTAAAAAAAGATTCTTTCTGTCTGGCAAAATGTAAACACAAGCTACATGTCCTATGGGTTTCTCGAAATTATTTTATACAATTAAATAAAATTTAAATGTTATTTTAAATGGAAAAAAAGGTTATTATGTAAAAGAACAAAAGGTTCTATGAAGCACAATACATTGTGTGCAATAATATATATTTTTTGCATACACAAATTGTTTACTTTTGACATTATTTTTGTTTAAATTCAGATATATCTCGGAAGATTTTTCTAATGTCCACTCTTATTCTCACCTATTCTATTTTTCTAATGTCCACACATCACATTTTACTTATTACCAGACATGCAATAGAACTATAATGTCATAAACAAATGCATGTTAAAACACCAGAATAATATAATCTGTGTGTGTTCTACCAAGGTTAAAGCAAAAGCTTGAAATGTCAGCACTTTTGCGCCACGTGCCATATTAAAATATTGTTGTGATAACACTTTTTTGTCACTGGTGTAATACTGCTCAATGGCTAGATTTACAGTAATGGGCTGTTAATTCATTACAGGGGTTGTATCACACAGAGTCAAATGTTCAGTTGTGCATGACTTCTTATTTAGTGCATTCAGCATCTAGTGTTCTATAAATCTATAGCTCATATGTCTTACACGCGTAGTGTCTCAACAGCATACACAGGCTAGCTGTCCTACAGATACTCAACTGGAAATCAATATGATTTAATTCCCCCCCATGACTCTCAGCTCAAATGCACAACATTTAAAAAAAATCTTATTCAATAATATCGAAGCCTTTGTTTTATGTTTGGTGTAAGTGAACAGTTTATGATTAATAAAATAGACACAATATGTGCAATAATAATGATAGATTAAAACACCTGACATGTACATAATGTTAAACACAATGTCATATTTTATATGCACTCTATTGCTTACCTGTGGTTCTCATTATCATTAAATAGCGAGTGTATGAGTGTAATTCTCATATCATTCTTTTAAATTAATTACCAGCACATATACAGATAATTTATTTTCTGTTTAGCTTATGCTGGAGTTTAGACTCTGGAATTGTTCCTGCAATTTGTTATGATTCTGTAAATGCGTTTCCATGTAGATTTATGACATTCTACCCGTAATTGCTCCCCGTGGTCTATAATATAATCTTTTATTAATGGTGATAAAGATCCAAACGACCAGATTATGATTTTCACCAAACCATTCCTCCACCATGCAAGGATTTTCCTGCTCCTCCGAGTTGTTTTAGACTAGGAAGGTTTGGGTGTTTTTGTTTTACGAGTGCTTGCCTGGACCATTGACCTCAACAAATGAATTATGGGCGACTGGCTAGAACTGCAGCCTGCCTCTAACAGTCTCCCTCATGAAGCACTGCATATAAAATAAGAGCGCGTAAATTCTGCTGTCCAGAGGCGTAGAGGGGAGGCCGTGTGTATTTGTGTCAACGCCGAGCGTAATTACGAGGTGGTAAAGACACGAGAAGTGCTAAATCAATGGTGCTAACCAACAGGTTTGTAATGTAGCGCTATGACTGAATGCCTAGAAGTAAAGCGCACAAAAAATCAGCTTAGGACTGAAGCAGAATTGTCTGAATTGCAGCAGAACAGAATACCGACTCGCCGTGTTTTCTGATCAGTTATTATAGAACCTTATGTTTTTACAACACACACTTGTCTTTAAAATGGCTGTTCCACATGTCTGAATATGCAAATAAATAGACGTATTAGAAAAATGCGTTTTTTGTTGCTAAAATACGGAACAATTTATTTATTGAAATTATTGAAATATAAACCTATAGGGTCTTTGTCGAGAGAAAATCCCACTCTCTCTTTTCACCTTTTGTAAATGAAGTGTGCCAAACAGTGTCCTCGAAAGTCTGAGTCCTGAGATCTCATAACATGATAATTATAATTAGGCCTAAGCGCGTGCGCGCACATCTGTCTCTCTCTATCTCTCCATCTCTGTATGTGTGTGTTTTAAAGCGGGGCTCTGTATGTTCAGCCCTCCGGCGTTGTAAAGTATACGAGCACAGGGAGCCTGCGGTGGCAGAATAAACAAACACGCCGAGCGGCTCGCTCATCTGCATCCGACTTTCATTTTCAATCTTGCCCCGATTAATTCGCCGGAGTTAATTTTGCGCTGCGCTGCTCAGGGCTGCTCCGCTGTAAGTCCCCGAGCTTCGCCTTCAGCGGGTCCCCCGTTACAGTACAACATGAAATAGTGGCCGAAACCAGCATCCATCTGGCAGCGTTAACGCAGCCTCGCAAGAAACCCAGTGCTGGAGAGAATGGCCACTGATGGCAGCAAAGCATGTTCAGGGCTTTTCTTCTCCCCACACTAATCATATCGCACTCGCTTTTCTAATCTACAAACGCGCTTTTATTTGTCCTCGTGTGATTGCAGTTAATTATGGTGCTCAATGGTAGTATGATTCATGATATAAAAAAGAGAGGATATTGCTAATTGCAGCACATCCTGCAAGTACATTTTATGGTATAAATATCAATTAAAAATGTAAACAACTTTATGTAAATACATTTTAGAAGTTGGAAAAGTATGAGAAAGTGGAGCATGACCTCACCGGCATTACCCCCCCCCCCCCCCCCCCCCCCCCCCCGCCCCCCCTTAAACTATCCCCAGCATTCCTGTCATTTAATTTATGTCTTCCAGTTTCAAAGTACACGACTTCAGAGGTCAGACCCAACACATGCCTGAGTCCCCAATGGAATTCCCGTAAAAATCCTGCAATGAGACATGGAATAATTTATGGCTTCAAAGATGTAGGCCAAACTTATCCAGGAGCTGTTTAACATGCAGGACACCTAACAGCACTCTCTTTCAGTTCTCCGTGCCTTTTGAAGCATGCATTGCACTTTTCACACCCACAATCCCCTCCACCCTGGAGCCATAAAGTAGGCAGGATCGCTGGACTAGACAGAAGCCTTCAGTATTTAGCCGCCCAAATCACAGCATCTTTGTTGGTAATACAAGTGTACACCACTGACACCTTCTGGTTAACCACGGATATTTCTTAAACATACCTCGTGGCAATCGTTCACAGGTTTTACATAATTAGTAGCTAATAAGATAAATAAATAGAATAAGAGTTTTTCCTTTACATTTCTCCCCAATGTTTTATATATATATATATATATATATATATATATTTTTTTTTTTTTTTTACAGAGAGTACAAAGCATAGACTGACAGTTAACCTACAAAGTACACAATATATTGTATCATATCCCCAAACCTCACTATAGAGGAGGCTTGCAAAGGACATGTGTATGATTTATTAGTATGTGAGTGGTCACTTTTCACTGACTGTGTACGTGAGCCTATTTTATCCTCCCCAGTGGGTCATATCTTCACCAGCTGCAGAAAAATGGAAGCTATTGCTGCTCTAGTACCCAGGGGGTCACTCTCCAACAAAAAGTCTAAAGAAAAGGAAAAGCGTGCAAAAAAAACAAAGAAGCGAAAAGCTAAGAAAGAGAGACAGGGGACAAGCATTAAGACTTGTGCATGTGTGTCCACACCCTCTTTTTGCTTTTTCTTATTCCCTCATACACACACACACACACACACACACACACACACACACACACACACACACACACACACACAACCTGCTTGCATTATTGCAATAGACACCAAGCCACTATATAGACATACTGGGCATTCTATTTACCAGCAGAATCAGCTGGGGGTGAGTCTGGGGTTCTGGGGTCATGTAGAAGGCAACGGTCATCTCCCGGTCAACTACAGTAGGTCATTATTCAGCCTAAGCCAATAGTCCAGAACTGCATGGCGGCAGCCCCCTCCCGTTCTGCCTAATTATTATAAATGGGAGGCCACGTAAACAGCCATCATTACAGGCACTCAGCAGCATACACAATCCACTTTAAATGCCTATTAAGTTAAAGAGCCATCAGTAATCCCTAGCGTACTTTTACAACAGCAGCTAGTTTATTTGCACATCCACAGTTTTGATCATCTTCTCGCACTATCTGTAGTTGAATAGTCACGAACGTAATGGGTTATAAAGGTTTGAAGTTTTATCTAAAGTATGGATCTTTTTTTGTTACTTATCAGTGTACATTAGATGCGTCTACATATGTAAAATACTATTCTCCATTTTGAAATGTGCTAATCCATTATGTAATTGTCACTTAACACAGATGAGTTACTAATTAATTGATTAGGACATAATAAGACTATTAATGCTTTAAGAAACAAGCATGTCACCCCATGCTATTCATTTTGTTTGCTTTCACTTGTGTCAAATATTGTGGCAGCGTGTTCATGTTCTTTATAATGACAGCAAGAGATGCTCAGCAGCCAGCGAGTGTGTGCACTGCTGATACACTCCAGTGCTTGACAGCAAAAGAAAAAGGAGAGGGAGAGCTAGATGAAGGGGAGGGGGAGCAGCAAGGCTTGAGCAGCGGGTTCAGCGGCGGGGCAATGAGAGACTTCCTGCGCTCCATCACTCCCAAGGCGTACCTCAGTCAGCTGGTGGCCTGCGGCACAGGCCTCATGTCTCATTCTTATTAGCATCTCTCCTGCCTCCACTGTGTGTGTGTGTGTGTGTGTGTGTGTTCGTGCGGGGAGGGGGTGCCGCTGAGTGCAATACAGGCAGAAAAGGTAAGAGGGAAAATAAAATAAATGTTAAACGATGAGAAAGAAAGGACTCTTGAGAACTCAAGGTGACAACTATGGAATTTGGGGAAGATGATAAAGAAAAACTGTAGAGGACCAATGAAAAAGACTAGAGATATAGAGAACTGGGACAGAGGGGTGAAGAAGTCCATAGTCCATATTTGGTTGTTTAGCTGCATTGGTGTTTTACACACATGAGGTGCTATTCACCTTGTCATATGCCATATGACATTTCTCTAGTTAAAGCGCTCCTTTTGAAGGCATCATTAGCTGCCAGTCTGTTTCCCGGCTGCCTGAGAGTGATGGACCCATTTGAATACCAGGGCTCGCCAGCCCCCTGAGTGAGAAATAAATGATATCAGCCACACGCTGCAGACTGCAGGTGTTGCCATAGCAACTCTCACTCTCTGCTGCTCCCCGTGCCAACCCCACCCGTCTCTAAAAGAGCAGTCACACAGAGGTCATCGGCAGTGCTACACTGTTTCATTCACTCATACCAGCCTAAATGGCACACACTGGCATTTTATTGTGTATGAGGTGTGCCTACACACAGGTCAAAGTGAAACACACCTCTCCTCCTCCGCCACTGACATGAAGATGTGATGGATTTGTTCATAAGCTCGTATAGCTTCAGTCTGGTAGTAAATAACAATAGCATTACAAACAAATTCTAATTCAGATGAGCCCATCATTCTATATTGTTTCTCACTCAAAAACCTCTTAGGTGTGTGCACTGTTCCCAGTAGATTAAAAACGGTGGGGGAAAAAAGACAAAAATAAGCTATGAAAGAGGACGAGCAAGATTGAAAACTAATAACTGTCAGAGAAATACAGTCTGTCTTCTCTTGTGTCTGCCTTAATTTGAATAGCTATATAAACCTGTGCAACCACTGTAAGGGAAGTATAATTTTATATATGTTAAAATGGTGTGGTCGATAATGAAAAATTTAAGAAGAGGTAAAATTAACCTCACTTCATGCCAAGTGTGAAAACAGCCCTACAGCAGTGCCTGAAGAGAGAGTTTTTTTTTTAGTTTTTGTTTTGTAGCTCCTTTTTCTCAACTCTGTCTGCCCCTCAATTTTATCCAATCACTTTTGGCTATATACTCTGAAACTAAAGTCTCGGGTTCACAGAAGTCTCATATGCAAAGGCGATGCGGATGCTGGTAGCCCCATTAGATTATTCCCCTGCTTGGAATTCATTCCTCCTGACATCATTAGAGCAGCTCGTCTGCATGGGCTGAAGACTACATTAGGCTTGCGGCACTGTGTATGAGGAGATGGTAATTAGTTCCCACTCTCCTCTGCAGGCGCTGGATGGATGACAAGCTCATCACATCTAAATGTACTGCGTGTGCATGTGGAATGCTAAAGCGCCCTGAACACAGTCTCAGTCTCTCCCCATCTCCATGTTCACCAACCATCACATTGATAATACCAAACTTTTTTGTGTCGTTTTTTCTAAAGCACTCTGTCCACAAGTTGCTCGTAAATGTCAAACACCTCACCATAGCCTAGTTGGATTACTGAGCAGTTCGAAGATAATAACTAATTTGGCTCCTTTGCTCAAATGTCGCCAAGAGAAGGTGTCAAGGCAATCAAACTGAAATACTTATAGTTCTATCTTAATATCACCACGCCTGTCTTGCATCACATTTCTTCCCGCATTAATACCCTGATCTGAAAATTCTGAAGGATTTCCTCAAATATTTGTTACATTTTTTTTTTCAAAAGAAAGACATGTTTCTACATACTGTAACATCCATATTAGACAAGGCGATGTAAGACTACGTGTGTGTGTACTTTGTTGTCATGACTAGCTCTGGGCTGATAGTCATTACACACAGTCTACAAAATACTGCTATAATACAGGTTGTCCAAAAAGATATTACCAATTATATGGGATTGACTTTTATTTTAATAGCATAATAATGTGCACTATGTACACAAGTCCAAATGAAGCCATTGAACTCCTTCGACCTGTACTCCTTGGTTCTCAATGCGTGTGCAAATTATTTTTCATTACAGATAGATTCATTATAGATTCATTACAGACATATTTTATTTATTTCTTTTAATTTTGATGATTATGACTCTTAGACAAAAACCCAACATTCATAAAATTTCAATATTGGAGACTCATGGTGTCACACCCTAATCAGCTAATTAACTCAAAACACCTGCAAAGGTTTCCTGTGGTCTCACTGACTTGACAATTGTCCATGAGACAATTATTGAGACCCTGCACACAGAGGGCAAAAAAGGCTATTGATAAAGAAACTGTTTGTTTACACAGTGCTATATACAAGCACATTAATGTAAAGTTGAATTAAAGAGAAAAGCTGGTAGAGAAAGATGAAACAAAGCTGATTCACAAGGACTGCAGCTAGAGTGCTTCAGTGATTCAAAAGTCACCACTCACAGACATATCCAGAACATGGGCCATTCTTGACCATAGACCATGCAATATTCAATATCCAATCCAAAGTGTTATTTTCAGATTAAAGTACATTTTGCATTTTTTTTTTCATTTGGAAATCTGGAGGAAGAGAAGAGTGGCACAGGTTTGCTTATGACTCAATGTAAGGTTTGCACAATCAGTAATGGTTTAGGGAACCATGTCATTGGATCAAGTTAGTCAAATGTGTTCTATCAGAGATCAGAGCAGCTGTCTACTAAGACATTTTAGGGCACTTTATTCTTCCTTCTACTGACCAGATTTATGTAGACGCTGATTATTTTCTAGTAGGACCCAGCCACACTGTCAAAAGTACAATTGCCTCGTTTAAGAACCATGTTATCCCTGTGCTAGACTGGCCAGCAAACCTGCCCAACCTAAATACTGTAGAGAATCTACAGTATAGATCTATTAGAGCAACCTGAGATTCCATAACAACTCAGCAGTACCACAGACTGATCGCCTCCATGCCACGACGCATTGCTGCAGTAATCCGTACAAAGGGAGCCACAACCAAGTATTGAGTGCTGTACATATTCATAATTTATCAGCACAACATTAAAATATTTTCTTTTGCAATTGGTCTTGGTAATAATCTAATTTTCGTAGATATTAAAATTTGGGTTTTTAGTGGCTTTAAACGGTATTCAGAATAAGAAGAATCAATCTGTTATCAGTCTGTTTAATGAATCTATATAAAAGTTTTACTTTTCTAATTGAATTACTTAAGTACTTTTTGATAATATTCTACATCTATATTCATATGTATGTGTTTGTTTGTATATGTATATGTATATAAGTATGTATGTGTATATATATATATATATATATATATATATATATATATATATATATATATATATATATATATATACATACATACATACACACACACACTTTTAATATTTACCTCCAGATGTGATCTGTTTCTCTTCTAGGAGTACAACATCTATGGCTGGTGGGTTGGTGAGCTGCATGGTAATATTGGTATTGTACCCAAAGACTTTTTGCACCCTGCTTACATCATTTAAATTGTTAAAGTATGCAAAGCCCAAGTCATAGACCTTGAACGTTTTTTGAAATTCAAAAATTCAACGCACATAAAATGTCGCTGACTTTTACTACAACCCTCTGAACAGAAGGCACACAAGAGTTCTAATAAACAGTGTCGTCATCTTACTTAAAGGTTTTTCTTTAAGTATGATATTCAAAATTTTCCCAATACTGACATCCGTGAACAAAAGAAAAATACACCAGCAGGGATCAACACTGAATTTTTGTATCTAATTTAATAAACTGGTTTGATCCCAAAGTTATGGTATTGTTTTGTATCTGTTATTGAAGCTTATATGTCAACACGTTCAACTTTGCGATGAACAATACGATGATTTTGATGATTATAAAGAGTGCTTCCTGTCTGGCGGCTTTTTCTACTTATGGTGTTTTTATCTGCAGAACTGCTGCTAACTGTTTTATTGGAACATTGTATGTGAAAACCCCAAACACTTTTATAAGAAATACTCAAACTACTAGCTATCTTCAAAATCTCCAAGATTGGAATTTTCTTCTTCTGATGTTTAATATACTTGAATTAAAGAAACGATGGACTTATTTCTACATGATGTCTGTGCTGCAGTCTAATGACAAATGAACAGATTAGCTGTGCTCCAGATATTTTATTTCCTTATATAATTATCTATAACAATTGCTATGTAATTTGGTTATAAGCCATCGTTTAATAGAACGCACTATATAATATACTATGCATATAATGCCATGAAGAATTCCTCTATAGTATTTCTCTATGTAAGAAAAAAAAAAGTATGTCTTTCTATGCTAGTGGTATGTATGCCATCTACTGTCCATAAGCTGAATTGTTCCGTTCTTGACAGCCTAAAGTGTTTTTATTTTATTTATTTATTTTTATAAAATGATGGGAACCCTTAATTACCCCATATAACACTAATACGGTTCGTTGATAGTTAGGAGTCATAAATTATTGTAAATTAGTTTTGACTGTTTTCAAAAATCAGGTGCACTGAAGATGAAACAGCAAAACAAACCACAAAAGGTGAAGGCTTTGCAGGTGATGACCATCTTAATACTTCCTGAAAGTTTTCCCTCTAGTTTTGTGTGTATTTTTTAGGGTAACCGTCATTCATTGTAGCGTGAGGCAGTATCTTTAACCAATCAGGTAGCACAGGTTGTTCAGCTCATGCATGCTCTCAAAAAGAGTTTAAAGAGCATGCATGAGATTCCACAATTAAACAAGAGCTGGACAGGAACATTAAAGATAAACAACGCGGCAGCAAGACCAATATATTCTCCTTTCTGCAAAATATTAATTAAAAGTGATTATGAAATCAATAATATCAACACACTGGGGAAAAAAAAAAGACATTTTTATTCAGCAAAACATCTTTTAAAACCAGACAAAAATAAGAGCCATATGAAGCTTTGGGTATCTGGTGGGTCAATGAAGATGAAAAATAAAGTGAAATATACCTGCATTGCAGCATCATTGAAATAAGATCTAATTTCATGAACGTAAAATGATAGAGGTACAGCTGCTCATCTTCAACTACATTTCTATATTAGATGAACAGCTTGAAATTCATAAAATACAGCATTGATAAAAACGTTCAACTTCAGAACTCAACTGGAGAAACAGATTTGTATTACAGCCACATCAGTCACTAAACTGAATCAAAAACATGTAAAACAACTTTGACCCCCCCCCCCTCCAAACAGTGCTACTTTGAATTTGGTTTGTTACAGATAAAAGAAACCCCAATGTTAAAGATATTTGTTTAATTAAATAAGAAAAACAACTGAGGCAACCTCCTCATGATGCACATTCAGACTTTCCATACATTAACACTGTTCACTTGTAAATGGATGGGGATTTTTTTAATGGTTTAAAATAACGATCTTATATTACAGTTCCGTTAACTGCCTGATTGAGCTGGCTTGAAATGGTCTGGTTTTAATGGGTTCATAATGGCATCAGAACCAGTCCAAAAGGTTCAAAACTAGCTAGAAGAACAGCTGGGAGAATTCTTAGTAGAGAGCATCTGTATTGCTGCTTCGTGGCCGTTTTATCTTCTCAATGTTCTTCAGGATCATATCATGCAAAGTTACCTGCGAAACAAGTTCAAATTGTTTATTGGCAATGCACTACAAAGCCACATATTCAGCATGCAAGAAAATACTTTTTTTCTGTTTTTATGTATATGTTTTTTCTTGACTTACGTATTGATTTCTTAGTTCTGAAACTATAATCTTGAGACTTATGTACTCTTTCTCATCAATCTCTGTTACTGTGCGCCTATAGTCCTCCTGTAAATAAATAAACAACAAATATAGCCTGCTTATTGGTGAGGCAACTTTCTTTAGATATTAGGAGACATTTATAAAAGAATCCACATGCAGACGCATTATACAAACAAAAATTACAACTTACCACATGTGGATATTTTGCGATTTTGGAAACTAGCTTTGCTCTTGTGATGTAATATCTGCATATGAGAGACAATAAAACCATTGCAAGTTAAATATTACCTTTAAAAGGTAAACAAACAATATAAATTCACAATATAACACATACTTATTGTGAATAATACAATGTGTTTAAGAAAACAACATTCACATGATCAATTTTATAAGACAAACATTGCATCTTAATTGATCTCCATTTACTATGCATTACTGACAGCAAATATACTTTTCTCCTCATGTGAAACACAACTCAGGACACATATGGAACTCCTCCAAAGACAATGTATGGTTAAACAAAATCAAATGAGAAACAATTGCATAATCACATTTGTTGGTGAGCCAAACTGACACTTTATTATAACTCCAGTTATACTGTCCAAGAAATTTCTAAGACAAAAGTTCATGAACATGCTAAACTGAAAACATGACAGCGAAAACAAGCATTAAATAATAATAGGCAGTTGGGAAATGTATAAAAAGAAGATTAGATTATTAATTCAATTACTACACACAAAAAATAGACTTCAGGAAAGAAATTTGTATATGTATTTAACTCTACATTTTTGGAGACAAAATGACATTGATACAAGTTACATTCTTTTGGCCTCTACATTTTTCATACCTGTAGCATGTATACATTTTTTGAGTGACTATTATAAACTACTATGTTATAATGTGTGTGTGTTAGTTTTATCAGGCATCAGAAATGAAGGTTTTGGAAATTGTTACCCCTCCCTTCCTTCCATTAAAGGAAATGAGCATCTTCAGGTAGGACCAGAAACATAGATAAAATAAGTTCAATACCTTGATATCTGGTCCAGATAAGAGGCTGCCTCTCCCTCAACTGTTCTGAGCTCAGCCACAGTCTCCTCCTGTATGATGTAATGCAAGTTAGTAAGCAATAATAATCCTTTCAAATCTCAAAATTAACTTCATGTGTCATGCATATTAGGCTAATTGTTTAGTAAATTACTCACAGTATGTGCATTCCAGTCAAAATATCTATACTGTTATAATAGACTTCTGCATTATAATTAATTTTCCATTTTACTAGCGCTGATCTACTCCATGTTGCCTTTAAGAAAACGACAATGGTTTTCTTGTACCTGGATTGAAACACCAAAATTGTTGCCATCTTCTATTCTTGGAATCAACAACTGCACCCACATTTTGACCTAAAACATACAAAAGTAATATAAAAGGAATCGTAGAATATTTTGTATGAGTTTTGTTATGATTATGTTTGCCGATGATGAGAACATAGGCCTACAGTGTTGCATTTCTCTATGAGGGTTCTGATCTCAGGCTTAACCCTCTCAATCAGCTCCACCAGCTTGCCATTGCTTTTCATCATTCCACCAGGCATTATATACACCTTGGTCCCACTGACTACAAATGAGAAGAGGATACATGCAAGTTACAGGAATTGAGAAGAGAGAGGGTAGGGATGCGATAAGAGATGGAGAGAGACCTCAAGCTTTCACACTGCAAAACTCACCTTTATCATCTCCAGGACCATCTTCAAGTTTTCGCTTCTTGGCATTTTGCTGTTAATTAAATAACAAATAATTAATTGCACTTGATTGCAATTAAAAAGACACACTTATAATAACATTCTAAATGTTTAAAAACTGCCAGAAGCTTGACACATTGAATAACCCAAATTTCTTACACCCTCAAGTCCATCATGGATATCTGTAAGCAGAATTGGATCTGGTACAGCCAAGTTTATCTCAGAGTGGATTTCTTTCAGTTCACGTATATTTATTACAGGATCCTGAAAATAAAGTAATATTTAGTGAACTACAGAATTCCTTGTAGGAATTTCTTTTCGCTTATTTGAAAGACATTTATCTGGAAACTATCAATTTCTTACCTTTAGAAACTGGTCCAATTCCAATAGTTTCTTAGGGAAGAAATTTGCCACCAGATCTTCTGCCTAAATTTAGAGACAAATTAAGCGTCAGAGGTAACCAACAAAATACAACCTTGTTATTCCTCTGATCTGTGACTTACTTCCGATGTGATTCGTTCTCTGAAAACGTCAACCTACAAGGAAAACACAAAGCATTAATGACAAGCTGCTAAAAGAAAAAAAAAAAAACGAACGTATGAGCGGTTAATGTGAAACGGTGTTTTCTTCGATCAGGAAGGTTTTATCAGTCTGGCCGACCTAATACGTAACTACAGAGCCCAGACTACCTAGTGTTCTTTAGTAGACTGTTAGTAAACCCAAACGCACGACTGTCAATCGTATTCCGTTTATTTGTCGAAAACAAATGAGGGTACGACTTCGTAAAGCAAAGAGGCTAGTCGGCTAATGAACAACAGATGGGCAGTCCCTGCTATACAGACTTCGTGCACAATAGAAATGTTCGCACATTAACTCACGGGAACGACATCACAGAATATGTTCTTAAAGACAACCAAAAGCGCAGCTTAGAATAGTATAAAAAAAAACATAATAATTGATGCTGACCGGCGGGAAATGTAGCTAACTAGCTTTAGCTTGATGAATGTAGAACACGCACGCCGGTTTTGCCTGCTACAGTTTGTTAGCCTGCTAACGGGAGACAAATATTCGGCTTAGCGCGTCAACCTAAAAATATGTACAAGTGAGCGTACCCGACTTACCTTTGACTTGATTTCACTGTCCACCTTTAAAAGTGAAGACATTTTTATTATCAATAGCTGGAAAAAGCTACAGATTGTCTTAACAGCATTAACGAACCGTGTGGCTTTTACTGCTGACTGTCAGCCACAAGGTAACTCACGCGCTGCCAGATGACGTTGAAAATAAGCGACGCGACAATGGAGCGCGTTCTACGCATGCGCAAATTCGACTTCTCGTCTTTTTTACAATAATTAGACCTTCACGTAATGACATGCCAAATACAGCTGCTGATAATATGTACACGACATTATAACGTTATTTTTACAGTGTTGTACTCTACTTTACGGTTCACACTCGCATATAACGAAACAAAGAACAACGTAGGGAAGGAATGACATATTTCCTGTTACGTGTGCACGGGGGAGTGTACATGTTAAACGATGTAAACAAGAGAGCGACTAGACAGACAGGGTTGGCGTTTACCATGTTAGATTAAATTGTTGCAATCACAAACTGGATATCTTGTGTAATTTTGACTAACCATCATGAATCACCCAGTTACCGTCAAAGTGAATTTCCGTGGGAGCGTGAAGAAGTTTCCCGTTGTGGATACAGACAAAGCGCAGTGGGAGACGGTAGAGGCCTGGGTAAGCTGTCTTCATGAACCTTCTGTTCGTGCTCGGTTACGTATCTTGAGACCACAAGCGAAAGCGCCTACTACCGTCCTACATGCTATATAAAACTCGTATATCAGCGAAAATGGCGTGCTATTAACTACAGTGTAGTACGTTGGATACAGGTTTGGACGCATTCACTGTCCTATAAGGCCGAGACCGCGGCCTGCATAAACAGACCAGTGTTCGCCTTTTTCAAGTTTGCGTAAAAACGTGACAAAAGGAATCAGCTTATAGTATAAATCAGTTCTGAAATTTATTCCGCGTAATGGCGTTTACTTGTTTTTTTTATTGTCATCTGGTGTGAGTCAAACCGATCTGATGACTCCATCGTCATGAATCACAGTAACTGATTTTCTCTCTTGCATTGCTCTAAATGCTCTACTCTAAATGTATATAATGATGATAATAAGCATAAGAAAAATACGCACATCTATCTTATTTCCTGTTTGTATAGCTTTTTTCCCAGCTTAATTACGCTTGCTAAAAGAGTCAATAAATGTTGCTGTTTAATAGCTTAGTTCACCAAACTATTCTCTTTATTACCCTTAGATTAAAACAACTTTCGGCTTGTGCCATTTTCAAGCTAAATATTTTGACGAGGACAATGAAGAGGTAAGCATTTGTATTAGTTGTTTGTCACGTTATATTATATTATACACATGATATTATATTATACTATATTATATAATAATTACTTTGTTACTATTGTATTGGAATGTATTGTCACTTAATATTTGTGTACATTGTGCATTTTCATTTTTCAGATATCCATAAACAGCCAAGGTATGCAAAAAAATTCTGTGTATTGTTTGGGGTGTTGCTGTATGTATGTATGTATGTATGTATGTATGTATGTATGTGAGTTTATATATGTATATGTATGCATGTATATATATATATATATATATATATATATATATATATATATATCTTTATATATAGAGAGAGAGAGAGAGATAGATATAGATATACGTATGTATAAAATGAAAACGATAACCTTCTCAATATAAAATAACCTGCTAATTATGTTTTTTTTTTAAATCAGATGAGTACACAGAAGCTTTGAAGGTAAAAACAGATTTTATCTTGTTGCATTTCCTTTCAAATATCAAAAAGGCCAGCCAGATAACTTTTATTAACTGAATCATAATTATACCATATTCCATTTAGAGTGCATTCAAGCAAGCCAATCAGCTACACATGAATGTGTATAAGATGAAAGGCCAGGCGGAAGGTGGGCCTGCTAAAGCTGAAGTTAAGGAACTCAGAATTGATCCCAGACCAGCTCCACCATATCGTGCCAGAGTAAAAATGGCAGACAAGGAAACCCAGGTGACCCCCGAGCGGGACTCGGTGAGAACTTATGATTTCTGCAGAAACAAGCTCATCTGTCAATTAAAAAAATTCATATGAAACGCCTACTTTAATTTGTCCATTTTGTTCTAATTTCTTGTCAATCCTTTTAAGACATTATCTGCAATTATTCTGCCTTGTGTTTTTGATTTTGTTATCATTTTGCATTTACATTTCTATAAAGTATAATTTGACAGTTGCAACATAAAAAAAACACTCATAATGATTCTTTTGTTAGGTGATTGTGAAGGAAAATAAAGGAAATAAAGTTGAAGAAGAGGCTGTCCCTGCATGGTTCAAGTCTTACATGGACAGAGTATGTGCATTACATTCAATATATCTGTCTTTCCACATGGCTAAGATGTAATTATTCCACATTTATATTACCGTACAAATAAAATTTGTTAAATTATTCTTTACAGTTCAAAGATCAAGTAGTGAGGGAGGTTGTGGATAAGATGTGTAGTGAATTTTCTGGCCAGTGCTGCACACACAGAGCCTCTGATCCCCCAGAAGAGCCCAGAACCTCTGGGACTCAGATGGCTGTAGTAAGTTCCACAACACAGAGGACCTCGATACCAAACTGCAGCAATTGCAAGGGACCAGCCACCGGAGGAGGATATCACTGCAGGTGTGAGAGTGTTATATGAAAGCTTTCTCTCAAAATATTTCAGCTTTGTTTCTTAGTGTTTAGTGTCATTTAATTTGACCAATTTTTATTCGTTTGTTTAGCGTATGTCCCTCTTGCATCTTGTGTGAGCCATGCAGTCACAAACATGACCCCAGCCACAATCTGAAGAGAACAAGGACCCCTTTGTCAGTCCCAGAACGCGGAGTAACTCCAGAGCCCAGGTAAGTTTAGTTAAACTGCTCACATAAGTCATTTCTTCACATGGTAGTGATTTTTATAGTTTAACCATATTTACAGTATTACTGATTTCGATATCTATGTTGGATCATAATTGCAGAGAAAAAAATGATAGATTCCAAATTATGGAAACTGATGCATCCAAAATGAATAAAAAAACACTTCAGATAAACAACACGTGGCATCAGTGACTCGCCTCTGGAGGCCGCTCTCATACTGTATAAACAAGAAAACTATCATATGGATTTTTGTCCATAGTTCTAGCAATCAGTTATCGATGCTAATTATTAGGTAAAACCATTGAATCAGTCAACCTCTAGTGTTTTTTAATCATTTCTTTTGTGTGAATTTATGTGAATGTATTCTAAAGGTATATCCTTACAATCCTCAAATGAGTAGTGACATGACCGATGACTGATGTTTGCATTTTTGTTCTCGCAGGTTCTTGCGGCGAGGAGACAGGACTGTCCGCAAGGCCGAGCGGCAGCGTCTGAAAGCTGAGCGTAGGCAGCTGAAGGCGGAAGTGAAGGAGATTAAGAAGAAGCTGCGTTTGGAGAAGAGAGGCCTGCTGTGGAGTGGAGCCACCAATGGCACTAGCAGCTCAGGTCTTGGCCCTACTCCTGCCTCGGCTCCTGGTGCAGCTGCAGCCCCGGGCCCAGAGCCTCAGGCCTCCAGTCCAGAGTAAGGGCCATAGTGAGAGGGCTCAGGGCTGGGTGACCTACCTCCCCAGCCTAGAACAGTCTTTATCAAGATTATCTCATTGTCTGTTATAGTTGCGTTTATCGCTGGCAAGTGGATGGAACTACCTCAAATGCACCCGTTGCCTTTATTGTATTGCATCGTTTTTTAGGGAAAAAAAACTTTTTTTGCTTTGAGCTTCAAGAAAAAGACAGAAGCTGAGTCAAAACTGTACTCACAATGCTCTGTACACTCAAACCAGGGGTCCCAAGGTCTCCTGCTCCACCTTGGTGCCCACAATGACAGCCTTGTTTCTGGATGAGAATCTACCAGACGGAACTTGTCTGGAGCCTGGCACCAAGTTCATCAAGTACTGGAAGATGAGGAATACTGGCAACATCAGCTGGACTTCAGACACAAAGGTATTATAATGAAATATATTATATATAGTAAAATAATATCCTTGAAGTTAATATAGTAGTGATGCATGTTCTTAGAACGTACGTACTTGTTCTTGTGAGTGTTGTTTGTGTTCCTTGCTTGCATGTGGGCCATGTGTATTTGTCTTAATAGCTGAAGTTCATGTGGGGAAACCTCGTATTGGAGTCACAAGAGCAAAAAGAGGTGGCAGTGCCCTTCCTCAAGCCAGGCCAGGTTGGTATGGTGAGTGTGGCATTTGTGGCGCCCATGCTAGAAGGCACCTATACCTCCCATTGGCGCCTGGCACACTGTGGAGTGCAGTTTGGCCCCCGAGTATGGTGCAGCATCGTGGTAGTGCCCAACTCAGGCCAGAAAGTCAACTCTCACTCCAGCAAAGTATTTGTGAGTACTTGTTCTCTTTCTTTTTTTATTTGATTCTACCTCAATAGAATATTTACATTTTATATTGTTTTCAGATTATTAATAACATTTCTTTACTAAATCAATTTCTTTATTATTTCCTAATACTATTTTAGGTAATAGGCAGCACTTATCAAGCTGCTAGTAGTGCAGCAACTAATGATCTTTTAATAATCAATTAATTGAACAATAATTTTTAGATGAATCAGATTAAAAACCTAACATTTATTTGTTGTATTGCTTATTATAGCTATATATATATATATATATATATATATATATATATATGATTTTTATGTAAATTAACATTTGTAAAGTTTGTTATGATTATTGCAGGTAGCTTTAATGTTATAAAGCTAGAAAATAAATGTTATAAAAACAATGGAACAGAGAAATGGAGAAACGCAGCAAGCGAACAGGCTTGTCTTAAAAAAATGATAAAAATATGCATTAGTGTAGAAATAGTGAAGCATCGGCTAAAAATAACAACAGTGAATAAAAATATTATTGTTTACTGCTGCTGTTATTTGCTGTTTTTAGATTTAGTGTTTGTTCACACATTGAATCCATCACAGTGTTTCACGCGAGGGGATTGTGCAACCTGATGCTCATGAGTCACGGCAGAACAGATCTAGTGCGACTGTCGCAAAGTTAACATACAGTCAGTTTACACAATTCAACTTTACCATTTTCACATGACCATGAAATGCAGTTTTTCCTTTACCGTGCTGATGTTTTGCCTTTATCCGTGACAGTGGTTTCTTTTCATGTGCTCGTGCAGCATTGAGGTATCATGCCACCCATGTTCATCTTGGCATAACTTGCAGGTTACAGTGTTTTGTTACGTTGAGTGTATAAAATGCTCCTATACACTTTTTCCCGCTGCCGTTTGAACTTTACTCTCTTAAATTTTGCAGTCAGCATTACCAATTATTAGCAATTAGTTCTTGCAGCTCTAACTGCTAGCAGCCAATTTGTTTTTAGAGTATGCAATTCTATTATTTTCAGAATCAACATGGAAGAAACAGGTCATTGACTTGTTGGCCAGGAAAATTGACCATTATCAAAGATTTTCCTAAACATTTTCCATGAATTTTATTGATGCAACAGTCAGTCCGTGATTTGGCCAGTATTAATGATATTTATTTTGCTGTACAGATAAATAAACACAGTGCTTTAGGGATGGATGGGATTGGATGGAATGGCTCTAGAGATGACACTCGGGGATCTTCCGGCAACAAAAGAGAGTACTACATTCCCTCTGTGGACCTGCTAACTGCACAGGTATGTAATCACTTATTTTGTGGCTTCTGTCAGCATGTAATAATACTATAATTAACAATCCTTCTTTTATTAAAGGATCTTCTCTCTTTTGAGTTGCTGGATATAAATATTGTCCAGGAGCTGGATAAGGTCCCAGCTAACACTCCAGCTGGTATGTTCTACATTACTGATATTTTGATATTTTACGGTGGGGTAACATTGTGGCAATGAGAGGCAACTGTTCCATTGTTGTTGCTAAATTTGTATCTAATTGTTGGTTAAATAGATATGACTCCATGCATGTCCCCAGTTCCACATTATGGACAAACATTTGGAAAACATGGACAGGGATTGGCAAAAGAGAACATACACAGAGCATGCATAGGCACTAAAAACCTCCAAGGTAAGAATGGCATAGTTTACGAATTTTTGTTTTGTTTTGATCCTTTGTGTTTGATCACAAGAACTCCTTATTCAATATATAATTAAAACATATAATTTTATATATGTTCAGGTTTTAATATTGTATATGTGTATATAAATCTATAGATATATAGACAAATAGATGATGGGAACCAATAACTAAATTTTAAAGAAAAAAACTAAATATTATTATTTTTTATATTAAATAATATTATATTTTTATGGTTTAATGTTTTTTGGTTTTTTTTGCTTTCGCTCAACAGAAAGTTAATGTTAAGCATTGTTAGAACATGTGTTCTATGTGTTTTAGTTGTGCAGCCTCAGAGACTCTCTGAGAATGTGGATCTTCAAGTCCATGATGAAGGTGATGATGACATTAGCGGGACTCAGTTTGTCTGCGAGACTGTGATTAGGTCACTCACGCTGGAGGAAGAGCCGGAGCACAAACCTCCACGACGAGCTCGAGCCAACCACAACAGGCCTGAGCGTGAGTGCAAATATGGATTTTATGTATCAAAAAGTAATTTTTTTGTTTTCCTAATAGATTAGATTATACTCAACTTTTTGTCATTGTCCAATTGTCATTGTCCAAAGTACATGTACAGAGCCAATGAAATGTAGTTTGCATCTAACCAGAAGTGCACAAGTGGGGCTTCTTTACAATAAAAAGCAGTGTGATAAATAAGGGTAATTGCAGAGGTGAGAGTGAATAATGTACAGAAGTTAAAATAAAAATGTTTTTCTGTCTGCATTTCTTGCAGACCATGACACCACACAGTTAAATGAGAGGTCCTTGATAGAGAAGATTGACAGGCCCTTCTTGCAGACCATCAAGAGACCAGAAGCTCCGCCCCCAGTCCAAGTACCTATTATACTTAAAGAGCCTGCTATCCCAGGTGAAGAAATTATAGAGATTAATTATTCCATTATATATATATATATATATATAGGAATATTGCTTTCAGCTTTTCTAAAGAGAATTTTTAATTGTGTAAATTCCAAGACGTTAATTTACAGTTTTACAATTTCTCTCTTCGGTGCTTTTGGTGCATTTTGTAATAATTTTAACAATGTAGCTTTTTCAGAAATGTTGATTGGCTCTAATGAAAACCTGTACACTGACCCTGCTGCTCTGGAGGAGGATGAAGGGAAAAAGGAAGATCAGGATAAAGAGGAAGAGGCAGGAGAGTGGGATGAGGTGAGCAGCCAGGCGTCCTCAGCGTCTTCAGAAGAGTACCTTGTTGTTTTGCCTGACTGCTTTGATACCTCCAAACCACTGGGAGATTCTCTGTATAGCTCGACTGTGTCCCAGCCTGGAAATACCCATAATACAGAGCCTGAGCGAGCTCCAAATCAGACCAATGCTGAGGGAGATGCAGTGGAAACAACAGCCCTAATGCAAAACAGTGTGAACAGGTTGCTGTGCACTTCTCACACACTGAACACTCCTCCACTAATTCCTGAGGTGGCACCTGCACCTGTCTCCCTGTCACCACCCCCAACTCTCTGTACACACAGGTCAGAACTCTGTGCATCCTAAACTTATCATTACTTTAATCAATGTATGTGAACACTGATTTGTGTATATTATTATAATTGTTTTTATTAGGTCAATACAACCTTTTGTGACTGAGATTAGAACACTGGAATCTGAGGAGAACAGATCATGTCCACCTGAGAACAAAACAAATGGTCAGTTATTTAATTGAAACACAAGTGATGTAATCTATATAAAATTGGAATAGATTGAATAGAATGGAATGATTTATGTGTATAGATGAAAGTTTGTGGACCATTTTTGGAATTTTAGTTCCCATTTGCTGATATAATATCCTATACTCTTCTGTGTATTCCACAAGAGATGTCCCAGTGCATTTTGTAGTGTGGTATTGAAGATTGTGTTCATTCATCTGCAAAACTGTTAGTAAAGTCAGGTACCGATGTATGATGAAGAGGCCTGGAGTGCAATTGGCATTCCAATTCCACTCCAACTCCATTTATATCAAATCTTTATGGAGCTTGGTTGAATTAGAAGTGCATTGTCATGCTGGATCAGATTGGCAAGTTTAAATTAAGGGCTTTATTAATACTTAATTATCTAAAGACACTATACATCCTATAAGTTTGATGTTTAATGCCATTTATCCATATATTGTATCTATTTCATATAATTGTTAATTAAACAAATGTTTAAAAAGTGTAAAAGTATTAAATATCATGTTTGTTTAGATGATTCATTACGCTCATCCACAAGATTACTTGCATTTAGCAATGTAGTGTTAAAAACATTTTCTTACACCTTTTTGCAAAAATGTTGTATTTTTTATTTGACTCTTTATTGTAATGTGTTTTCTGAATGGCGAACTATGTCTCTGTTTCTCAGGATTAGGATCAACACATCTGGAGTCCCCTGCCAGTGCCTTTGAGACATGTAGCTCTCAGGATCCCAGGTTAAATTCCTCACCACATAAAAAACACACTGTCTTGAGTAAACTGTAAATAACAGTGAACCTTTATATATGGGACCACATAAAAATACCAGGAAAGTTTCTTCATCTGCAACATATCTAACTGCAAGGGTCACAAGTTCAGATTATCAGGCTATAAATAATATTATTTAATTAGATTACCTGTGTTTTCAGATTCCTTACAATTCCCTATTATTTTTTTAATTCCTAAAATTTAGTTTTCACTTCAGTATTGTGTGATATAAGTGTAGATTCATGAGAAAAAAGTCTATCTGAACGATTGTATTATCAGGCTGAAACATAAAAATTGTAAAAGTGAAGCATGTCAGAATAATTAAAAAAAATATATTTTCAAATAAACCTCCAGTTGTATCTGAATACATTAAATACTTGTAAATCCAGTCCTGAGCTTGAGTTACTATAAAAGATAAAAAACATGCCCATGCATGTCGCTAATACTTAAAAATAGATGGCAAAAAGGAAGTAGCTCTAAACGCATGTTCTTCCTGCTGAACAAACAGACATTTCTGCATAAGAACAACACAAGCTGCTGTTCTTTTTTTATTTTTTTGTATTAAATTGAAACGATGTGGTTTAATGATTACTTCTCCTTGCAAGTAATTGTTGTTTTTGCTTGCAGGCTACGTCACGGTGGCCTCACTGAAGGACTGGTCAAAGGGGCTCTCTCTGTGGCAGCATCTGCTTACAAAGCACTTTTCACAGGCCAGAGCAGTTCTACACAGGTACTTGCACTCAGCAGCTTGACACTAGCATGTGCCTGTTTTCATTTTAGTTTCATTTCTTATTTCCAAATGTGCCAAAGGTTTATATATATTATTCTTCTATTATGCATAATGAATATATTATATATAAATATTATAACAAATCAGCAACAAACAAAGAACTTTATCTCTGTTAGTGTCCTTTGGTGGAATTCTTGCTTTGCTGGCACAGGTTCTGTGAACACTCTGTATCCTCCTGCAGAATGACCTTTGGCATGTTTTTTCCTTGCAGCGGCCCATTGCAGACCCAGCGTCTAAAGAAGCCTCGTTGATAGCTGTGCTACAGGAGATGGGCTTCGGTAACAAGCTGCTAAACCAGAAACTGCTGAGGAAGCATCAGTACAATCTGCTGGATGTGGTCAATGAGCTAGTGCAAATGACAGACAATGAATGGTACACAACAAGGCATTGAAGATGGTAGAATTATAACCTTGATAGGTGGTGATACAGGAGGTGTCTATAATCTACTAAAGTTGTGATTTGATTCTTTTTTAAGACAGGGGTTTTGTGGTTTTAGTGTAGGACTGCTTTTATTATAAAGGTCCTTGTACACTTCGCACTTAACAGAGGGACTATTCGGTTGTATAGTTTTTGATTATATGTTTTTGGCATATTATAAATGGAAAATCTAAGAAATTAATCTATTTGTCTGATTTATCTATATTTCTTCAAGCACAGTAATGTTCTAAGACATTGGAAATTTAAAAGTGCTTAATGACTATAATAAGCTACAGAGACTAGTGAGAGATATTGCCTTGAGATTGTCATGTGGTTGGTAATAATACTTTTACGAACTCTTCACATTTGCAAATAAGCTGTAGGATATGTAAGAACACATTCAGTATTTTATGCGCTTTGTCTCCGTGACCTCTATGATTTCATTTTGAAAAACACTAATTGCTGTAATGTTTAACTATGTAACACTAAGGTGGTGGTTTTCCAACACACATAAAATGTGCAATGACTTGTTGCTTAACCTAGCCGGTGACTGGTTGAAATTTTGCTAGACAACAGGTGTTGGTTGTCCTCTGTGTACTAACAATGTGATCATGGAGCTATTGGCTTAAGTAAATGTGGCTCTTGGTGTCCGGGAAATAAAGCATTCCATATTCTGTTGGTGTTGGATTTACTTTCTTTTTGTTGTACAAAATGACGATCTAATGCAACCTAGGAATTATTGCTTTTGCAACAAAATATATTGTTTTATTTTTCAAACACATAAACAGTAATTCTCTGTAGTTCATGTTCATATTACAAATATGAGAGAATTATGCTGCAGTGAAATAAAAGGCCTGGCTCATGTCTATTTCTGCTGTCATCCATGTCATTTTTTATTTATTTAATTTTTGAAAGATAAGACCTCTTGTCCTGTTTATTTCACCTTCAAAATATCTAGAGACAGAGAATAAATGAATTGTAGTTTTACTGCTTATTGGGGTTTCTCTGTGTTCTACCTTTTAATTAATCGAGAAAAGAACATTTTATCATGTAACAAGCTTTTCTTATTGATGTTTTCAGTTATTTGTACAATATAAAGCATATGCATGCACACAACCATTCCAATGAATCATTTTACATACCTACAATGCCATGTAGCACATCCACTTTAGGTATTTTGGATCAAGATGGAAAGGAGAACCGAGTTAATTTAACTGGGTTACATTTAGAACAGTGAATTAACAAATGTATTAAGATATATATGCAACCATTTTGCATAAATGGCTAAAATCTGTATTAGTGTCCAAGTTATGCAAAGAAGTCTGTCAGAACTTTCATAAAGAGAAATAATCACATATTTCTATCTTGATGGATGAAAATAACGTGGCTGCTTCGCCTCGGGGCCCACTATAGGCAAATATTTTTTCTACTATCCTGTAGTAAGCATATTTCAACCCAAATGTTCTGGGAAGTGGAAGAGGAGGCATAACCTTGGCGATTTTCCCAATGAAACCACACTTGTTATTGATATTTCTGGGGCTAAGGCGAGCTGATCCACTACAACAGGACTTTGCTTTGATCGCATATTTTTATTTGCATGGGCTGGAACATCATTCTTCATTCCAATGAAGTGAAAGTGTAATTCTAGCATAGCAATCCATTACTATGCCCTGCTTTAAATTTGAGGCAACTGTTTGGGGAAGTTCCACATATCGGTCTCATAGTCATGTGTCCAAGTGTGTACAATACGTGAAAAGTCAACTTTGATCAGAGCCTATTATTTTTGTTAGCAGGTTTGGAATGCACATTTTTTTTTAGTTTTATTTTTTTATTATGGTAGCTCGGTGTACTTATTAAGACTTGTTTGTCTAATAAACAATACACACACACACACACACACACACACACACACACACACACACACACACACACACACACACACACACACACACACACACACACACAGAGGAAGAGTTTTTGAACGTGGTTGAAATGTATTTTTGCGAATCAATCCGGAAATTCAGAATAAATAGTCATACTGAAAGCAACCACCACGCGGCGACCAACTCACTCAGCACAAGTAGGAAGAGACTGCGCACTTTCAATGCAGCTGTCCTGTATTTATTTTTCTTGTAAATGCGAATAAGTTATGGATTTTTCCAACACTCATGACCTGCTGGAAGCCAGTGGATTGTGTGTTTGAGAGCCGGACACGCGGTGAGTTTAAAAGCTTGCAAATGTTTAAACATGATGATTAAAAGCGTGTTAAATAGTACGTTTAATAATGACAACTTTGCAACGTGTATTCTGTGTATAAAATAGTTCACATTCAGCATACTGCATCTTTAAAGAAATGTTCTTTAAGAAATGAAAAATGGGATTTAGTTAAGTGGTATTTGTTAGGTTTTTTGGTTGTTGGTTTTTTTGGGAACTGAAACCTGTATTTACCTTCAAAACAAATGCAATTAATGACGGTTTTAGCTTTGCTAGTATAAATTGCAATTATTTAACTAAAGTGACCTAAGGACATGAAAAAGTTTTCCGTATATATATATATGTGTGTGTGTGTGTGTGTGTGTGTGTGTGTGTGTGTGTGTGTGTGTATTTTTCCGCTCATGGTCTAGTAATCTAATAGTTTTTGGGGAAAAAAGACTAACAGGAAGTATAATTCTTTTATTTTATTTTTTAACCTTTCTGATGAATCTTTGTGTATCTCTTACCAGATCTTTGAGCACTGCAATCATATTAATTCAGCTTCTATACTGTCGGAAATACTGCAGATATAATGAACCACAACAAAGACAAAGTGAAACCCTTCAGGTGGCTGGACTACGGTAGCATCACAGCCGAAGAGCACTGGGAAACGTGTCCTACCTGCCAGGGCTCAGGACGAATACCTAGAAGTAGGCTCCAGACATTGTGTTCAGTAGTATTTACTTTTAGTTCACTTTTTTATTATAATAAAAAGTCACCCTGATAATTAGTTTGCAATATTTGCTTGCAAATATCACATTAGTAACACTGCATTGGAAGGAATGTATGCAATCACCAAATAACACTAATTGAAAGTTAAAGATAAAGAAACAGAAGTTTGTTATAAAATGACTGAATAATGAAACTTTTTTTTCACTATACGTGATCAGCACATAGTGGATAAAAAGCATAAAAGAATAAAAGCATAAAAGAAAAAGCAAATCCCACATTAAAATAGTTTTGCTGTGAAATTACGAATTAGGGCTTAATGACTGCATATAGTTGATCCTAAAACCAGGCAGGTTAAAGGGCTAAGTGTCTTTCTAATGTCTGACTAGACATTGACAGGGACTGAATTTTTATTCTTACTATTAACACCAACACTACTAACACTATTATTGAATGTTAAAATAATATGAAAAAAAACCCAATACACATGTATAATCTCAAATCTTCTAAGCAATTATATATATATATATATAATCTCTATATTCAGGCGAAGAGGCACAGCTTGTGGCAGTTATTCCATGCAGTGACCAAAGATTGAAGCCAAGTCGCACGTGAGTGTCACTTGAGGATTTTAAAACACTTAACAACCTCTTTTTTGTAGAATGTATTAAAATGGCACTATAAATACAAACATTTGTTTAAGAGAACAACTTTATTATCAATAATATGCTTTTGTATTTGGCTAAAAGGTAACTGGAATGCATATTTTTTTCAGGAAGCTGTATGTATGTATCTCAGTTGCGTTATGTCTTCTGATCTGTTTCCTGATCCTGTTTTTCCTATTCCCGCGGAGCTTGGTCTTGTCGCCTGTAGCGCTTCAGTCTGCCTTCGTCTATTTCACACCCAAAACTGTTCAGATGACTATCACAGTATGTGACTATTCTTTAACTTTAACTTCAGCTATGACTATGATAACGTTCTAAAATAATTGCTCTCTCAATGAAAATGTGTTTACAGTGACTTGCCTTATTATAAGCCAATAACAATGCAAGTTCCTATTTGTTCATTTTATTTTGTAGAACAAACTAAACATCAGCAATCAAAACTTTGTCAGCACTTACACTCACAATCTGGATCTACAAGTTTTGTTTAATGAAATTGTAGTAGGGAAGACCAAGGTTGAAAATGTGACCACAGTTCCCCCTCGTTCACAAAAGTCGGTGGGTTTTTCATGTTTAAAATATTTAAAGTTCAAATATTTCAATTTCCAAATCATTAACTCAATTAACATTTTCTTCCCTTTTGCAGTTTAATGTTGTGACCAGTGTTACAATTGAAGATCCAGGTCTGATGTAAGTATTATATACTTATACATAAGAATACATTTATTTAATTACATATTATATAAATATATAATAATATTTTAACACACACACACACACACACACACACACAAATACACACACAGACAGACAGACAGATGCATGTGGTCACATTCTCAGGCATAGTACTACAATTTAATGCTATTTAAAAGGGTTTAAAGGGTGTCAAAATGCTGTTTTTGTTTGCAGTAAATGTTGTAAATGAGCAGAAAAATATTCATTTAAAACAGCATCTGTTTATCCACATGTTTGCAAGGTTAAAGCACCCAACTAAGACATAGACCCTTATTTTATTTCAACATTCTGGATATTTGTTGGTAAAATTTCAATAAATTTTCCCCAGTTATTACTGTCAGACAAGTGTCTTCCGTCCCCACACCTTATATATACATTTGCAGTAAGTATTCTTTTTGTCCCTTATGCATTGAATTCATGCACAGATTTAAAAAAAATATATAAAATATATATATATATACACTGCTTGTTCTTCCCTCACATATGTAGAGATATAGTAAAGTTTTAAAGTGGTATAAAGCAATGAATGTTATTGCATTCATGTGACATTTGTGCAATAAATGCTCAAGCTGTGATTCTCTGTTACAACAGAATTACTGTAAAAGCCAACTACATGTCACATGAGGAGCAGCTCTCGTTGGATACATTTGAGTATATTGATTGTGGAAGAAACACGACCGTTCCTCATCCTATACAACAATTTCACTGATATACTGCGTATGAAGACAATCAACATTACAAACAAAAGGGAAGATCGATAGATTCTGACAGAGCTGATGGTTGATGTAATTACTCTTCATTGTGAAAATGCCTGTACCTGTAAACAAATAGCTACGATTTACGCAACTGTCAACAACCACTTTTTTCTGGTCAAAGTCAAAATGTTTCATGGGAGCATTGGGCACGAGGTGGCAATAATGGTATGGAGGAAATTACATATGCTCTCAAGTTTTTTCGCATTGAAATTAATCGTAATTTTGTACATAGGTCTTTTTTTCATTCTACAGAGAGACAAAATAATGGCGTCCACACAGTGAAATTCCATATTATATGATTGACTTTAATAGTGTCAACATTGTGAGTTAAAAGTCAATGTAGTCTCAAAAGGTTTACTTAATATTATTTCATCTTGTACATCTAAATCTTGTTGCTCTTAAACAGAAGTGAGATTGGTCATCCACATCACCACTGCTGAGAATACTGTGTGGACTAAACAAATAAAACAGACATGAATTATATAGACAATGCTTTTACAGTTACAAAAAATAATTCATCGAAATCATCAATGTATTTGATGTTGTGGTATTTGATTACAATTCTTTAAAATTGATGTATGAGGAAGACAGGTGTGGCAGAGATGTATATGAGCGTGGTGCAGCACCATGTATGAGGACAGCGTAACAGCAGTGAGGTGTGCAGTAAGTGTGCAGATGTGTTCAAGGTGGGGGTGGGAATTGCATCAAGGATCGGCTCTTAGTCCTTTCCTGTTTGCGTTAGTGATGGACAGATTGACAGACAAGGTCAAAGAAGAAGGCCAAGAAGGATATTTATGTGTGGTGAGGGAAGACATGCAGGTAGTTGGGATGAAGAGGAAAGGGTGGTATGGAAAAGAATGAGCCCCTTAATTATGAATAATTTATAAAATATTTTATAATTCATGCTTCGTCAGTCATAATTCTGTCGTTATAAACCATAAACAACGATAAATCTTACCGTAAATCTGTTTTCGATCTTGGTGCTGTATTGCTTTTTTGCAGGTTGACCCTGGCAGCTGATACTTTTCTCAACCACTAGGGATTCAAAAAACACCAGCATTTTGACTCAACACAGTTTATTTTGCTGTTAGGTTATCAGTTGCAGTAAGAAATAAACAGGTCCTCAAGAATAATTGAAAAAAAAAACAACAATAAAAATTATCTTTAAATTATAAACGTGAACAACTTGTCATGATCTCATTTCCCAAAACTTGTATCACCTGTCCTGAGATCAGATGACATAAAAACATGTTATCAGGTTTATTATTTTGGCAGCATAAGGGCCTGAATACAATGAATGCACCAGATGAATATGTAGGGAAAATAAATGTGCTGATACAGTATGTATTCATAATACATACTGTATTGTGCATTTGTAAACCTGGCATATGCAGAGGTGCTCTGGTCACTGCTGTCTCTGAGGGTGTCTGATTTGTTTCCCCTGGGCCCTGTTTGTTACCATCTTGCTTCTTTCTGTCTTCCTACAGCACCAGCAAAGGATAGAAATCATTGCTAGAACTGTATGCAAACATGTGACATCAGTGTTAAAACAAGAGAGTGACCATTAAATCCTTTATTAAATCTACAGAATGTAATAAACAATATGCAGCACATACTATGCCTATATTTCATGGTCACATGACTATTTTTGGAATGTCGGATATATAATTGACGAAACTAATAAGAAAGGTAATTTTTATTAAGAAGACTGAAGACTTTAAAATAGCTTTAAAAATGTTTTAATTTAATGATCACATCATTCTTTTGGAAACAGCTTACTGTTAGACTGTACTTGGCTTTAGTGGCCATCCTGCGGTCCAGCATGCTCTGCCGGCGGCGAGCCTCCCAGTGCATTGCTGACATTTTACACCACCTGATGAAAGACCTGAGAAGGAGATTTATGTGACCAGTCAACAGAATGTAACACGAGAGCTTCCCTTTCCTGATTAATGTAATTCAAGCTTAAACAGTCAGAGGTGGCTACACCTCACAGACTGAATTTTAGTTATATGATAATTTGCAAGCTCACTGGAAATAGTTTAATTCAGCTGTGGGAATCCTTTATCAGGATCAAACATGTTTTTATTTTACCAACTTCAGTCACATGAAGTCCAAAACAATATTAAAAAAATTTTTAAAAGTAAAAATGAGTTGAAACCCTTGTAGGAATTAGCAGAGGCACAAGTTAAGAAATAAATGAGCATGCAATGCAGACGCCCATCTTTAAGTAGCATTGTTAAAAGAAAGAAGCTTACCATCATCAGCCCCTTGCAGAGACAATGCACACTTAGGACTTCACTGACCTCTATGCTGCAGTGACGCCTAATGGCTCGCTCGTTCCCTAGCAACTTTTCTGCAAAACAGAAGAACTAGACACAGCAACTGCACGCCACAAAATCTAAGGAATATAACATAAGGAATAACAATGTTAGTACAGAGACAAAAAGAAAAACTGAACACCAACTATAAACCATGAATGGAATTGAATACTAAGAATTCACAGTGTTTTGTGGAATCAGCTGAGTAAAATTGGCTTTCCATCCAAATCAGTTCAACAGAAAAACAGAGTTCAAAATCCACTCCCAATATGAAACAACTATCGATTACCTTTTCAGTGGTTTTAAAATGCTGCCTTAATGTGCTACAAATGATCATATAAATGTCAATATTAGTCATATTCATACATCATTTGTATTATTTTCTTATTACTTTGTAATTCATGTTATCTGTTGATATGAATAAAAATAACATACGATGCAATGCATAATGTATTTATTTTTACATACTTTATTGATCCCGATAGGGAAATTCTTTTCTTCGTATATCCCAGGTTATTTGCTAGTGTCAGAGGGTTAAGGACCTGGCTCAAGGACCCAATGGTGGCACCTTGGTACAAAATAAATGTAACAGTAATTCGTTATAGTTAATTAGAAAAAATTTAAATAAGTAACTGTAATTAAAAAGTAAAATACAGTTACTTAATGTTAAAGCTTACAAATAGGCTTACATCTGAACAATTTCATGTAAAATCAGTGTTTTAGACGACGGCATGATTTTCAACTGTAACATGATTTCGATTTGAATGATGACAATCTGCTGCAGTTTCATTGCGAAAAATAGAACCGATTTTTTATCGAGGGTTTGAAACTTTTTCTTTTTTTCTGTCACTTTAAGGGAAACTTGGTTACTTAAAGTGCCACCTAGTGGACAAATGAGAATAATCAAAAAGTAATCAAATCAGTTGCTTTTATAAAATAAATGAAAAGTTACACTGATTATTGCATTTTGAATAAAGTAATTTGTAATCTTCTATCTATCGATCTATCTATGGATAGCAAGTAAGTGGGCATAACGATTAGATATAAATGAATATTATTTACTAATCCTATTTAATAGTAGCAGAACGTGTGCGTGTCTATCTATCTATCTATCTATCATTGTTTATATATATGTGTGTGTGTGTGTGTGTGTGTGTGTGTGTGTGTGTGTGTGTGTGTGTGTGTGTGTGTGTGTGTGTGTGTGTGTGTGTAGCATGTAAGTGGGCATAACGATTACATGTAAACGAATGAATGAAAAATCTTTAAATAAAGTTATAATAAGAAATCAACAAACAGATACATTAATAAATTAATAAACTAAGAAGACATACCAAATGGTTAGATTGGGTTTAAAATCCATAAATTAAGAATTTCGCTAAATTATTTTGGTATCTTGAGCTTGCAGTTATACACACAGTCAGCAGCAGGAGGCACAGTGGAATGAGTTTGTGGTCATTCAATAGCAGTATAATCAGTTGAGCACTAGGGGGCGGTATTGCGAACACCAAACATTCAGTTGGCGACGTCACAGGCGTCGTTCCAAAACCTCGCTCGCTCCGGACTCTTTCTGTTTTTTTTCTCTCCTGCCGGCCGGAGGAGCTGCTCAGGCGCGTTGAGGTGTACCGAGAAAATGACGACTGTTTTGAAACGAAGAGTGGACTTGGATGTCAGCACTTCTTTTGATTAATATGACGATTCCCCCGTCCTTCATGAAATATTAACGGCAAATCAGGTAAGGGGGTTTCATTTGTAGCTTTGGTTTGCTGAAATACCGCTGAATTCATAGACTGAATCCCAGCACTGCAGTGTTATTGCGTCGGGACTGCAGGACGTGGTGAAAACAACAACAACAAAATATTTACAACGAGAAAATAAATGAGATAACTATCATCTCTGTGTAATTGTACTCTTCTCAATACGTTTACCAAGATGGACAAACTTCCTCTATGAGGATGAAATCAAGTCTTTGCACTATTTGAACCAGTGAACTTTTAAAGCTTTTAAAGATATTTATGTGTTTTTTTTTATCTGCGTAACAAGCTCTTAGTAAAACAGACAATTCAAGGACTCTTAATGTCTGGCAACAATTTACATCATGTTTACTGAACCCACACTATATAGTTTATAGACAACTGTAGGTTGTGCATTTATAGCTTCAAGATGTATTTTACATATATAATGTATTTATGAGTCATGTATATGGTCTAGCACAAAAGACCATGTTTAGTCTGAATAAAAAAAAAACAACCTGTGGCCATATATGTGATTTATAGCATCTAGATGATTATTCTATTTTTTCTGTCCAGGATGTGAATTACGTGTGTAACCATCAATTCTTATTTAAAAAAAAAAAGGCTGTTAAGGACATCTGATTGTAACCAGTTGTTGTGTTTGCTTTGTTTAGGGCCAACACTGTGCTTCAGGACTCATTGCCCCGTCTGTCTGCCTCCAGTACCTTTGAAGTAGGTGCAAATGCCCTACACTTAAAACATAATAGTCAAGTCTGCTACATCTCACAGCATAGTGAGAAAATCCGATTGCAATGGGAAATCAGCTGACTGAGATGGCTCCTAACACCTCGTTTTTGCCCAACTTTCATTCCCTCCACGTGGTCGTCATCGGACTGGACTCGGCAGGGAAAACGTCCCTCCTTTACCGACTTAAATTGAAGGAGTTTGTCGATACTATTCCGACTAAAGGCTTCAACATGGAGAAGATTAAAATGCCAGTGGGCAATGGTCGCGCCATTACATTCCAGGTATGGGACGTGGGTGGTCAGGACAAACTACGGCCGCTGTGGAAGTCATACACACGCCGCACTGATGGCTTGGTTTTCGTTGTGGACTCTGCCGAAGCGGAGCGCATGGAAGAGGCCAAGGTGGAGCTTCATAAGATTACACGCACGTCAGAGAACCAGGGTGTGCCTGTGCTTGTGCTAGCCAACAAGCAGGATCTTCCGGTTGCCCTGCCCGTTCCTGAGGTGGAGAAGGTTTTGGCTGTACATGAACTGAGCACGAACACCTTTCACCACGTGCAAGGCTGTAGTGCTGTGGATGGCCAAGGCCTCCAGCCAGGCCTAGAGAAACTGTATGAGATGATCCTTAAAAGAAAAAAGGTGGTGAGGCACAGTAAGAAAAAGAGATAAGTGGCTTAAGGACCCTTTTAAGGCACAGTTATCTTGCTTGTGAACCTCCACAGAAGTTTCTGTGTTATTGGAGGATTTTTGCATAGAACAGAGAAATCCTTCCAGGATGGTCTTGGAGTGAAACTGGCTTTGACCTTTATCATGAAGTATTGAACTGCTTTTCATAGTATTTTCTGTGCCGCTGCTGTTTCTATTTAAAGATTACTATAGATTAAAAAAAAGGCTTATATCAACAGAGTTTAAACCCAGGCCTTTTGCTGATATGCATATTCTCATGTAAGGAAAGGGACTGAATGAAAGACCATTGCTGGGCAAAACATTGTTTTGCTGGTGAAGCATTTGACAACACAACTTTATTTCCGAGCTGGTATATTAATTGCCATATTAAAATTTGTATTAAGCAATGTTCAATACAATCTATTTACAGTGAAGATTTAGTTCAGAAACCTAATTGGTTTGCAGTCTGTACATAGTTATTTTCTTTTTGTAATGTTCAGGAATGAATAAATTATAGATGATTTTGCATAGGGGAACTGTTTCTCTTTGCAAGGCTAATAGTTATTTTTCGAAGGACAAGTCACACAGGAAGTACTGTGTGAAACACTACAAAATATCCCACAGTTTGTAGTGGTATAAATAGGAACTGGGCTTTTGGCCTAATGATAAGCCAACAAGCTCTAATGCTTCTTTTTATATGCAGATTCTATAAAATCCTTAGATTGTTGATGTGCCGAAGTAATGTTTGTTGGACAGTGCCTTCAGCTAAGAACATTATGCTATTTAATAGAGTACGCCTGATTGCACATGTGTCTGTAAGTAGAGTAACATTACAAAAATAGCAACTGTCCCAAATTTATTTATAGATACAGAGCTTGTGATGTCATTGCTGGCCTGTAGGTTTGTCACAAAGGCCGATCTAAGGGATGCTCCAAAAATGTTTAGTGTCACCATATTTCTCACTGGAGACACTGAAAATCGAAAAAAGCAATATATATTTTTGCAAATTGTATTAGATGGCAATAAAACAAGTACGTTAGATAGTCTAAGGATTTTTAAATGCATTTTGCATTATGTCTTAACAAAGGAAATGTTGGAAACATTGTGATATATTTATTCATACGTTGACTTAAATCAAATAAAAGCATGAAAGAACAGAATCTGGAGATTTCTTAAATTGGTGAAACATTACTGTCGTCCATTGACCGTACGAGCAAATGGTGTGATGCCCAACCCCCACCAAAGCATGGTCAGACACTAAATCCATTTATTTAACTTCCAAGTGAAGCAGCTGCGTCAGGCCTGATTGGATTAATTAGTAATCTGGTTTTGGGCTAAACCAAACCGCAGTGGGAAAATAAAGCAAGATTGATTTATTGAAGCATGGCTTTGGTTTATTTGCTGAGGCAATGTTAAGGGACGTCTTGGACCGTTAAGCAGAAGATATAAAACATACCATCTGGATTTCTTTATTCATTTCCTATCTAAACATTAATTGCTTTTTGAAATCAAATACTGCTACGTATTTACACATGCCTTATGTCCAAGGGAGCAGTTTTCATTTTTCTATTTGAACATTTCAGTACAACTGAGAATAGTTTCTGCCATCACAGCATCGCTTCCATCAATACCAAATAATCATGAGCCACAACGAAAGAAACGCCCCCATCTACTGCTAATGATTTTATTGACTGCTGCGATACCTCATCCTTTGTTGCTGCTAATTCTCCTACGTCACAGTGACTTCTGGCTTTTGGTAGGAATTTAGAAGAGAAAGCAGCAGAAAACAACAAATGGTTTTGCTAGACGTAGGAACAATGGCATTTCACTAAACCAGTTCTCGCACCCAACAATGTTATCTGAAGAATGTATGATAAGAGGCACGACACCCCGTGGAGCTGGTTAATTAAGAAGGGCTGTAATGTAGATAGAAACAGTGATACTTTCTGTGTTCATGTCGGTCTATAAATTAAAAACACAAATGAATAAACATTATTTTGAAAAGGGCTGAAAGATTAAGCCATATTTTATATACGTTTCAATTCCGAAACCTAGTCATAAACGTTATAGAACCAATTCTTCAAGGTGTTTCCAAACGATTTGTGAATTTGAAGGACTACCGTCTCAGTTTGACCAACATTTGCTGCACTATTATACATGGAATTATGGTACTGTGGGAGTTTACCATCAGCGAACATTTTCCAGAAGCATTCCAGAAGGAGGATTCTAACAGCACTGCTGATAACTTTAACTAATTGCTATGGCAGAAGGGGGATTGAAACCCATGTGAAAGCTATCAAACTTTGACCTCACTGTGGAAATAGTGAGTGAGAGAGAGAGAGAGAGATTATGCCATACATGAACGTTGTACAATATATCAAGGGACGTGTCTGCCTCTAATGCAGTAACCAGTGTTGCTCTTCACAGCTCCAATGTCGATAATTCAGTCTTGAATTTGTCTAATTGTCCATACTTTGACCTGTCTTCTCTGATTTGGCCTGGTTTGCTCTAGGTGCAACGCTTTCCAGAAGCATTCTGATAGGTGGAATTCCAGGTGGCACATCTGCCATATATTTATGGCTGCGACCCTATACTGACCATTTGACCATTCGAGAGGCAGTGTCTAGTGGATTACAAAGGCTTAAGATAGACAATCTCATTCTGTCTTCTGTGCAAGAATGAGTAATTTCCATTTATGCCAAAGAGTTATTTGTTAAAATGTGCTTATTATGTTTTATTTTTTATCACAGTTTTATATAAAAGGAGAAAAGCATTCGAAGGCAAAAATCCAGGCTTCACTCAGGCTACAGTCTCACAAACTGAGTACATGGGTAATAACTGGGCTTTCTATCTGCAGAAAGGTTATGCAAATGGCCTCAATGTAAGCCTGTAACCAAGGGTGACCTCTAAGCTTTCTTTCCAAGAGCTGTTAATTGTCTTTGTGCCTGTGCAGCGGAGGACACACTACATTGCAGTGCATATTGAAAGTTGCATAATACCCAATGAGGTCTCTCAGGGTAAAGTTAGCGTTACTAGCTGCAATGACATGCATGCATTTGTATTTAGATCGATACATTTAAGCTCTGAAGCCTCCACATAAGCTGTTAAAAGTGGATGGTGGTGAGTTTATGGCTCTGCTGTTGATGTCACACGACAGAGCCTTGTCAGAGCATTGTTTTCCTCAAGCCATAAAGCTGCTACCGTAGCTGAAATGCGAACTGGCCTGGAAACAGAAAAGGGCAAACAGTGAGACTGTCAGAGCTAGAAACGGTAGGTCGTAAGTCTTATGTGCTTTACAGAGCAGCACCCTGCATTGCTCTTTTTGGAGGCCAAGGACTAGATCCAGAAGTCCCATTCAAACCTCCCTCTGCCAACATATTAAGGCTCTGAAAAGGGAAATTTAATCATGAGGTGGAGCTCAAGAGTGTTTGCTGTATAATTATTGTGCACTAAAAGGAGATGTTTTAGTGTTTAAATCTAAGACCTACAGGGTGTGGCAGTCTGTTTCCATGTACTTTTTTTGGATGCCACGGATATCTATATTTATTCCAGTAATGATTTCTCAAATGAAAGCAAAATTCTACATGCCAACTAAGTACTAATTTAATTATCTGTTACCTGGTGTTACTGTATGATTTATGAGGCAAATATCAGATCAAATGGTAAGGAGTTTGCTATTGCACACTGTCAATAGACTGTACACCTGGACCCATTTATTCTTAACTGGATTACCAGCCTCTGTGGTTGCCTTTTGTGCTTTATGTCCAGTGAGAACACACACCTGACGTGCCCACAATTGGGAAGAAAAATACATAGATTTGGCCGCAGATGATGTGACGTGTTGGAACACGATGCACATGTTAAATGTAGTAGATTTTTGTGAAGAAGAATAATACAGTGCCACAGGAGCACAGCGTGTTAAGGGTTTTGCTCAAGGATCCAAGAGAGGCAGCTTGGTGATACAAGTTCTCAAACCCCCAGCCTTTAACCACTGAGGTTAGAAAACAAGACTAAAGAGTTAGAAATCAATGTTAGTGAATACATAAATTTTTAGAATAAAGATTTTACACAAATAAAGATTCTTAAAGATTATTAAGATTCTTGCTTAAGAGTGAACCTTCATTAGAAGTGTTTCGACATAAATGGAACAGTGTCTGTAAAGCCTGTAAGGCTGATTGGATTCATTAAAGCAATGAGAGCCATTTAATTTTAGCTGCAGGAAATGGAATCTTCTGACTCAGCTGATCTTCAAGAATCTTAATGAAATAACCTTATTAGTGGTTAGTGCAGATTTCCACTTTAACTATATCCTATATAACTATTCGATAATCCGTGCTCTATGAGAAAATTCAACAACAACAGCACAAATGTATGGTTTACAATTCTGGACTATCTTGGTGCCTGTCTTTCAGTAACAGGATTTATTCATCCTATGCAGACCTATACAGAGACACATTCTTCTGACCTAAAAAAAATCTGCAAGATTGCAGATGCAATACAATTCATAATCTATTGTAACTAAATCATGACATATTTTGTACCTTTATGGAAGGAATTTCTAATTTTTTAAGGTTAGAAGAATATGCTTCTTCATAGGTCTACCCACGCGGAACCCACCTCTCTGTTCAGTCAGCATTTGTAATGTGGGTGGGATCTCTCTCACTCCTTCGCACTGCTCTTGAAAAAAATGCCCCATGCTGATGAATATGCCTCTGTGGGAGAGTGAAATACTCCTCTCTACTTGGCCCATGCAGTGAGATCCCTAAGTTTGCAAGTTTACTGTAGACTATATTAAATCCACCTTCATTACTCAGCGTTCCACAGGGACTGCTATGCAATGCCATGTGAAGAGAGAAGACAGTGTGTAATGCAAGTGGGAATCTCAGACCATGTCAGTGTGGGAGTTCATGTAGCAAATGATAAAAAGCACATTATTAGCAAATGATCTTCTATAAAGGAATATATTTCCAGGGGAAAAATACACATTAACCTGTCATCCAAACACCTTCTGGACGCTTAGATAGACTTCCGTTTAAGTGTAATACTTCCTGACTTCTTCTAACACAGTCTTCAACCACTTTTCGAAAGCCTGGAACAACATTCACCCTCCCCTAAGACCCGGTGGCTGTAACAGTTTTACAATAGCAGTTGGCAGACTCACAAGGTAAATGCTCAGGTAGCTGTTAATCATGTGCTACGGAGCCTGTGGCACAGAAGCAGACAGGGTTCCTCATATCAGTTGTAAGTAAAAATGGTGCAGAGGTGGTATTTTTTGCCATGACCCAGACAGTACAACTCTGTAGAACTGCTTTTGTTCATTGCAGTTTTGTGCTGCCTTATCCTGGGGGGAGGTTGATGCCTTTATTTAAGGGCACCCATTCAGGTTGCCTAGTTGATGTGCCTTAAACTAGATTTAGAGAGACAGTCATCTGCTTTGATTCTGGCTTGAGAAATGGCACCACCCTTTGAGTTCAAAGTCTTTCACCATACATGACTGATCAGCTGTGGGCTATTATTACTAAGGTTTCTTTAAATGGAGTCTACTTCAAAGCCGAAAGCATTGCATTCAGTTCATATGTCCTTAAACTTAAACACATTTACAGAGAGCAACCCCATCTTTCGATCACAGCGGGTTCTTTTTTTGCTTCTTCATCACTCTGCCCTAATGCTGTCCATTAGACACAGACCTTCACTCTGTATACTTCTGCTGTCCATTTGGCTGTTGGCGCAGTTCATTCTGTAAGAACTTACAGTTGTTGTTCATGATTCACATAATTATCTGCTTCTGTGAGTACCTGTAGGGTTCGCGTGGTGTCTATAGTTTATTCATTGAGGATGTGCGTCAGATTTTTAAAAAAAGTTGTTCATAAGATCCTCAACATCAAGGTCAACATTCTTTATAGAGAATTAGATTTTAAATTATCATCAAGATATATAAGCAAACACGACTGCATGCATCTCGAAAATGTATAACATAGTAAAAAATTATTCACTGGGCATTTTATATGCTTGTACGATTGAGCGGAATAAGGATACATATTTGAGTGTTTCTATTAAAAATAAACAAATAGAAAACTGAAGTGATATGAACCTCAATCAAGCATTTAAAACACTAGTAGCTTCTATAATTCAGTGTCTTCTATGTCTTCTATTTCATCTATGAAACCACATAGAAGTTCTATCTGATTGGCAAATGGTAAATTTAGTAATAAGAAGCTGAATGGCTTTTACAATAAAATGGTCTTCAAATCCTTGTATGCTTTTTAACATCCTATTTAATATTCTTTCTTTCTTTATACTGTTCATATTAAGCATAGTTTTAATAAACCTAATGATCTTTTACCAAGTTTTTGAAGTATGACTTGGGGAATGTGTCCATTCGATAGCAATAGAGAAATCAGGTACTGGTAGCAGGCAGAGGTCTGAATTGAAAGTATCATTCAAGTTAATCGAAAATATGTTCACAAGGGAGTTTAGTGCCCTGTGCTTGATTGTTTCCACTCAAGCCTTGGCAAACCATGTCATCCCTCAGACAATTGTCCTCAAATCTTTGCCATATAATGCATATTTGGACGGAGAATATAATGAACATACCTAGTGAACTACTGATACGGAAAGTTAAAAGTTGCATGTGCATTGTTGAATCATACGCATATACAGTGCATGTATAGCTATCTCCATACCAAACCATAGATTTACACTGTTAATGATGACTTAATAATAGTACTAAGACTTTTTCGCATTCTAAAGAACACTCCAGGTGGCAGAGATTAAATCAAACAAAGCAAAAATCATTCTTAGTCTTAGTCTTTTTCTCCAGTCTTATCCACACATAGCTAGTATAGTTTCAGGTTTTCAGTTATGTTAGGTCCACTATTTTAATCAGTTTATATTGACTTGTATGAAACTTGCTAATTTATCTGACCTTAAATACTTTAATTGTACCTTTAAGATGGAACTTGTTATGTCTGTCACTTGTTAATCATTTTCAACACCTAGATACACATAAAAAAAAAAATTTCCAGAGCATTTTTGTCGTTTTACAAATAGCAAAGGCACGTGATCCTCCCATTTGTGCCTGTCATAGAAGTTTTGAAATACTTTAAAGTTTTACGAGCAAAATAGAATAATGTATGCGAGGAAACTACACTACACAGACTGTATGTAGGCCAGCTGTGGACACCAACTTTGTTTCTGTGTATATGCGTACATTGTGAATGTTTATATGATTTATTGCCAGTGGCATTCTGCCCATACCTGCTGTGTATGTCCTTTTGTCTCATTCCAGGTTAGATCACTCTCTGTTTATTAAGAACATGCTTTGCCAGCTCAACCAGCTCTAACCACCCACCCACCCAACCCCCACCCCCTCCGCCTCTCTCTCTATCTATCTCTCTCTCTCTCTGCTATTCTGGCTCATAACAGTCACTGAATAGTCAAAGAAAAAGGTTGGTGAGAATTTGTACACACCAGGCATAATGAATGATTTATTTTGGTTAATGGCTTTTTAAAGTTAATCCTTATACAATAATATATTTACTTTTCAAACATATTAATTGTTATAGTAATAAAATATAATATAATATTTAATGAGTGGGGCACGGTGGCTTAGTGGTTAGCACGTTCGCCTCACACCGCCAGGGTCCGGGTTCGATTCCCATCTGGGCCATGTGTGTGTGGAGTTTGCATGTTCTCCCCGTGCCTCAGGGGGTTTTTTTTTTTTTTCTCCGGGTTCTCCGGTTTCCTCCCGGTCCAAAAACATGCACGGTAGGTTGATTGGCACCTTGGAAAAATTGTCCCTAGTGTATGAATGTATGTGTGTTGTGAATGTGTGTGTGTGTGTGCCCTGCGATGGGTTGGCATTCCATCCAGGGTGTATCCTGCCTTAATGCCCATAGACGCCTGAGATACTCACAGGCTCCCCGTGACCCGAGGGAAGATCCGATGAAGCGGTAGAAGATGAATGAATGAAAGAATAATATTTAATGTTGATGTGCAGGACAGGTAATCTTTCTCTGGCAAAGACACAACCTGATCCCTTACGAGCTATGTGTGGATAAGCCTGGACAACCCAATATAGTAGGTTACTCAAACTCTGTACCTATGATCTCATTTCTTGCCTGATATGAATGGAACCTGGTGTGATCTTCTGCTAAGCTTGCTGTGTTGTGCTAATTTTTTTTTTTTGCTTATTAAATTTAGGGATCACATGTGTATGAGTTAATGTAACCTTTTGGCACTTTTTTTGTCCTCTCACCTCTTTTATCACCAAGCAGTTTCCACCCACAGAACTGTTGCTCATTAAATGTTTTGTTTTTCTTTGTACTATACTGTGTAAAACCATAGAGACTTCTATAGCACTTTCTGAAATACACATTATACATTTAAAAATTGTTTTCATTGTGTTCATGTTTTGCATGTATATTATTTCTGGTATTAAACAGGACACCGTGAGCAAACAGTATTAAAAGATTAACTTCACATTTCATTCTTGATATCAATGTTTGCAATTAAAAAAAAATCATTTTAAATTCATCCTCTTTTTCATAAAGTCAATCCCAGGGTGTTAGTGGTACTACAAATCCCTATTATCTGCCTCACTCTATCCCACTCCTCCGGCTCTGTAGGTTCAGTCTCCTACAGAATGTAGGTCAGCATTAATTTCTGCAGCACCTGTGCCTGTAAAAGTAATATTAGCTAGGTTAATAATCTATCAAAGCTAGCTGAAGTTTTACAATTAGAAAACACAACCAATTTTCCCTTTTTTTTTTATCATGAAGGTACGACTGCTCCAAAAGAGTAGCTGTTTTTCTGTATGGTAGCACAAGAAGATATAGAAACACAAAGTCACACTGACTCTAGTCCTGTTTAATGAAGCAGAGAGCTTGCAGCTTGGATCTCTACGGTCAAATAAATGAATATAAAGGCCACTGGGGACTGTGAGATATTACTGAGGTAAAACACTGCCGTATGCCACAGCGAAGCCGAAAAGAAGAGCAGCACTAAAGTGTGCAGCTGAGCTCCCCAGGCAGCCTCACACACTGCATTGCAGAGAAAAGGGGGAGGCACGCTACACACACACACACACACACACACACACACACACACACACACACACACACACACACATACACACACACTCAAATGCACTCCTATGCCTCAAAATCAGCAAACCTTTTCACACAAAACAGTGAGTGCAATGCTCCAGATAAATTATTAAAATAGTCTTCAGAGCTTAGTGAATAGCTTTAAATCAGTCATAAACAGTGATTTACTTTCTAAAATGGAAGCTTTACAGGTAAAATATGAAATGCAAATAGGAGGGTTTTTAATAAAGGACACTGTTTGAATTCTCATCCACTACACACAACAATCTGACACAAAAGAGTGGCTTCAAAAAAACAAAACAAAAGACATTACTTTACTATATAACCCTAACCTCTGATAAGAGATTTCCAAATTTGTGGAATTTCAGCACAATTTAGGTGTAATATGAATGATCCCTGTAAGAAGCCTAACCATGACCTGAATATCTGACCTTAAGATTAAGCAAATGCACTCCTGGTCTATGTGGAAAAAGAAGAGATACACCGAAAGAATGCTATCAGGTTTATTGACTTTAGATAAGCTAAACGTACCAGGCTCATCCATTTTATTCAATCAACCCTGTGTCTGTTACTTGAGAAGTTGTTTGAAAAACTTAATTTGCTGTGGTTCGTATTAACACAGAATTACTAATGACCCTACACCTACAGTATACAGTAAACAGATGGATTCTTGTTGATCCCTTATGGCTCATTCCAGAACAGGACCTGGAAAACCATTCTTCAGGCTAAATATAGTAGTATTGTATGCAGCAGAAAAGGTCTCCCTCTGGTTGCAAAATTATGCCGAGTCATTTAATTACAATAAAAATGTGACACGTGTCTCTCAGGAGAAAATGCCCACATTCATCTGCTCAGTAACTGCAGGATCCATGGGCAAGCGAACCGGGAGCTGAGAGACGTGGCGATGGCAGAGGAGTTAAAGCTAAAGATAGACACGCCACAAGGTTTGCACACATACACACACTGAAACTCTAAGACCTACAGAGTGGACAGAATGAGGGCTTTTACAAACGATGCTGATGGAAAGCCTAGGCTCTTATACTCAGTGGCAAGATTTAAACAGAATCTCTCACTGCATTACGCTGAGTGAAAGTACAACATGCACAATATTTAACAAATTAGATTCAATTAGATAAGATAAAAACCATAAAGAAAGGGGAAGATCATTAACTCTGGATAACCCTATGAATGATACTATTATTTAGAAAACGCCACATTTGCTCCAAAAGCTAAACGTTACTATATAACAAATAAAGCTTTAACAAAATCAGCTTTGCTTAAAAGAGATGGAAAATGGTACATGTAAGTACATACCATGCATAAAGGATGATCATTGGTTTGTATACTGACCCTGGTTACCACGTTTATAGCATGCTTGCCAAGTTTTAGACTTAGAGCCATTTAACCACAGACCACAACTGGGCTAGAAACATTGCACTGCTCCATTTTGGCCCATCTTGGACAGCATCTTCAAAACTATTTAAATTTGCATGCAGAAAACATTCAGCTAATGTAAGCTATACATAGACCAGGCCTTTTAGCGAATCCATGAACAACCCACTGTGCTTTAATGTTTCTTGGTGAGAGAAAACCTCTGTAATCAGATCAAGACACCTGTGTTTGGATGGTTGTTGTGTCTGGAATAGGAGGGCTGTTAATCTCTCTGGCTAACAGTCTTAAACTAACCATGGCATGCATTCTGTATTCATGGCAGCTGTCTAGACCATGTACAGTATTATGAAAAAAATATATGAATACATCAATATATATATTTCTTGTGTCTATTCTTTTTTAAAAAGGTGTTTGTTAGCTTTAATGTTCATCTGTTAAGTGTTAAAAACATGTTTCATTTTTTAAACATTTCTTTAATAAAATGTTCAGTAATAATTGAGTTCAAAATGTCAACCAGACCACAGTGAAACACACAACTGTAATACACACAATTAAGAGCATAATTTCATCACTTTAAACAACAGAAATGACTTTTTTGTAACATCTGTGCCATAGCATGTGCCGAATGTATAAATAGGCAGCTCTGTTTCAATCTTAACAGAGAGACCTTCTCCACAGTGTGAATGTTCATTTATAGAATGTTCATAGATCCTTAAATTGCACAACATTGCTATAAGGAACAACTCACAGATTGTTCAGGGTTAGTGATCTCATGAGGCTCTGCAGATGTGGCCACAACTTGAAGGAAACAGTTTCTTGTCAGTTGTTTTTTTCAGTATTCATAGAAGCTCACCACAGTTTAGCACGCAGTAATTAATGTATTATCTGACTCTCATTTAAATCAGCATTATAAAGCTTTGATTTATGACTAATAAGAACATAAACACAATACACTTGCACCCAGTGGGTGCTGCTGTGAATTGGCTTGCTAGAATAGGTTCCCTGTCATTCCCTGAAATAAATGATGTAATATTATGTATCATGTATCATACTATTTGCATTTAACAATTGTTCAGAAGGATTATTTGGGGTCTTTTTTGTTGTTATAAAACTAAGAAAAGGCAACACTAAAAAACTAATCACACATAGTCTAATCAAAATTAAAATGACCCGAAAGGACAATAGAACTTATATGTGAATCTGTGTAATAGTATGAACCAGTATTATTTACATGTTCATTAAAACATGTCCTAATCTAGAGTGACGTTCATGTGAAGACAATGTAATTATAATCATTTTTATTATTATTAGATCAAATATTATCACATGCATCTCATGAGGCTAATAAATGAATTATTAAATTAGATATTAGCACTCCCTCAGCTTACACTCATTGCCGTTTCACGTCACACCGACATGAAATTATTATTCGTGTTATAAAAGAGGTCAGCATAGGTCACATTAAGACATATGGAAAAGATTCTCTGGTGAAATAGATGTGAGTGATTGAACGGTGAGTGTTTTTTTTTTACAAGCACCTACATGCCACAACCATCTCTAGCTCTCACAATGCTGATAGCACAGATATTTTAACTAATTGTATTATGTCACAAAATTGGAAAAGCATGTATTTCAGGGCGCACAATAATTAACATGGTAAAGAAATGCTTCTCAAACTGTGCGTAAAAGGGCTGCAATGTATTCTGCTGAAGGTAAATGTCGAGAATAAATAAAAATAACATGGAGGTTCAAATACATATTTTATAAATGCTAATTCACCTTTGTATATTTTGATATTTTGACAAAGAATTACACATAGCTAATACTATTACATGTTTAAAGTATCTAAATTACGAAAATGATAAAGAGTTAGTGTTATAGTTTTGCTAGGGTGAAGTTGTTCTTGCTAAAATGGTCAGTGCTTTTGACCCTCACTGAAGGGTGAAAATTTAGACAACACAGATGTCAAACAAGATCATAAATATATTTGTTGCATCTCTTTAGCAAACTCTTTAGCTTATTGTCCTATTCTAACATTATAAAGTGAGAAAGCAGTATTACATCTTACTGAAAGCAAATGTCCAATGCTCTGATTGATAGGCAATCTTGTAAAAAGCAATGGGGGAAAATTTAAGAATAATGCCACAATTAGAATAATTAAATATTTCAAACTAAAATCTATATTTTGATCACCTCATGATGTATGCTGTACTCCATTCAAAAAACAAACAAAAACGCAAAAAAAAAGACTATTTGGGATGCATTAAATCATCTCAATGACGAACATGGAGTTTCTTGACCTTGCTACAACACACACACACACATATACACACACACACACACACACACACACACACACACACACGCACACACACACACACTTTTCCCCTCTTTCTTAAAGCAACTTGTCAATGTTGTTGAGTTTATGTGCAAATCAGACATTTTTTTTATTTCATTTTTTAAGGACTGTTTCAGAGTACCAGAATAAACTTCAAGCATAGACTACTAATAAGCCAGAAACAATAGGTCTGCTTCTGTCAACACTTTGTCGCCTACACCTAAAATCATATTACTAACAGCTGTACATGTTTTTGTTATTCAGGGGATATACGCAGTGTTGATTGGGCAAGACAGAAAAATGCTTTGTGTACAACCACAATCCACTTAATAAGAAAACAGCTAGATTTTCCCACAACTCTGCTGATGGAATTTAAGCCATTCTCTGTGTGTTTATGCTTCAGTTTGGCACTGTCAGTGAAACAGAATGTTTTTATCTAGAACAGATCAGTAGACGGCCACATGAGGCCTCTGTGACGGATCTAATATCTGAGCCAAAGCAGATCATTTGTCTAGTGGAACATGATAATTTAAACATGCATATATTGTATATATCGTTAAAGACAACAACAACAACAATAATAATAATAATAATAATATTATTATTATTATTATTAATAATAATAATCCCCATCTATGGGGATCAAGGCAGGATTCCTGTATGGAATGCCAACCCATCGCAGGGCACACATACTCACACATACATTCATACACTTGGGACAATTTTCCAAGGTGCCAATCAACCTACCATGCATGTTTTTGGACTGGGGGGAAACCGGAGTACCCGGAGAAAAAAAACACGCTGAGGCACAGGGAGAACATGCAAACTCCACACAAAGATGGCGGAGGTGGGAATCGAACCCCGACCCTGGAGGTGCCACATCTTCTTCTTCTTCTTCTTCTTCTTATTATTATATACACTACTTCCAGAAAATATTCACAGTGCTTCAGATTTTCCAGATTTTATGTTACAACCTTATTCCAAAATAGATTACATTCATTATTTTCTTCAAAATAACAAGACCTCATAATGAGTTTATAAGTTAAATATAAACTAATATAAATATAAATAAGTTTTTTTTATTTCTTTTAAATCTTTACAAATTCATTTAAAAAGGTACATAAGCATTCACAGGCTTTGCTCCAAATTTGCTGAAGCACCTTTGGCACCAATTACAGCCTTGTATCTTTTTGAGTATAATGTTGGCACACCAATTTTTAGGCACTTTCTCCCTTTCCTCTTTGCAGAACCTCTCAAGCACCATAAGGTTGTATGGGGGCGTGTCGGTGCACAGCCATTTTCAGATCTCTACAGAGATGTTCAATCAGGTTCAAGTCTGGGTTCTGGCTGAGCCACTCAATGACATTCACAGTGTTGTCCTGTAGCCACTCTGTTATCTTGGCTGTGTGCTTAGGGTCTTTGTCCTGTTGGAAGATACACCGTCGCCCCAGACTGATGTCCAGAGAGCTCTGGCGCAGGGTTGTATCATGGATGTCTCTGTACATTGCTAAATTCATCTTCATTGCCAGGTCTCCTTTAGACATGATGTTGCCATTCAGACCATTAAGTTTGGACTAAGGCTACGCCAACAAAATGTGAAAAAAAAAAAACAACTTTCTGGATGCAGTGTAAGATGAGCAGTGTGCTGTGCTCAATTAGTTCAAGAAGCAGATAAATATATGATAGCTAGCTAGCTATATAGGTAGATAGATAGATGCATATTGTAGAAATGGAGAAATAGTGACTGCCTGTATATGTCAGTTATGTATACAGTGAGAAAAGAAAGTATGTAATGTTTATATTTACTGTCAGTGTTTATAAAATTGATAATAGCCATTGTTAGGTCATTTGTTAGGTCAACCAGGAATATAATTAATAAATGTGCGGCTGGACACGTTTTACTCTTTATAACGTAAAATATCATCATTTAACACACCGAACATTGAATGCACCGGTTGCACGAAATAACTTGTAATAGAACAGAAGTTTTAACCTTACCAGCTTTAACGAAAATCTTGAAGAATTAATGTGATACCGTCGCCCCCTTGTGGATAAAAGCAGAATTGAGCATTGTCTTGTTAAATAAACATTTAGACACACAGAGTGTAAAAAGGGTGCATTTACCTTTTTAAAAACGGGTTTTCTTTCAGAGAAAGGTAACAATATATATATATATATATATATATATATATATATATATATATATATATATATATATATATATATATATTTACTTTAGACAGTTTTTAAAAGTGTTTAAAGTAGATTAAAAAAACATTTGGTTTGGCAGGGCGGCAATAATTACGACATATCCTTCAAGATATTTAACTGGAGGGGGTATCACAACAGACACTTAACTATTTAATGATTTTTACAGTAACTCCGTAATAGGCAGCTCACTATTGAGCTGATGTGCTGTCTATGGCCATTGACAGAAGAAGCTAACATAAGTATAACCATAATTCCAAGGATTCAGAAAACATTAAAAAAAAAACAACAGATGCATATATCTTAACATGCATTGTGTTCTTTTTTGCTTCCTGGCACTCGTTGTACTGCACACTAATCATATTGATTTTGGGCAGTTGAGACTGATATCTGATATAAACTAGAATAAACAAGGCCATAACCATCTCTGTTACATAGCTCAAAATCGACTATATCTTACAATAGAAATGATTCCGTATAAACACACACTTTTTTTGGCAGAAATATATTAAAAAGAAATTCTGATTATTTGATGTAGTAACGGATTTTTGCAGAATTAAAACCATGCAAGACCCAGATACAACAATGATGTTATTAACTGTCCTGCCATATACTTCGTTCACTGACCGTGATTACTGGATCAGTGAACTTCCATTAATTTGGAACCGATTATGAGGCGCCATAACGCGGAGCTAAATCGGTGGTACTTAACGTGCAGCTTTACGATAAGCAACCATCGATAACGAAATCAATGGAAATGCAGATTATACACGTACATTTATTTTCAGCTGTTAGGTATAAATGTTAAGTATATAGATATAAAGAATGCATTTATATGTGAACAAACACACCACACACACACACACACACACACACACACACACACACATACACACACACACAGTTTGATATTTCTCCCGGGTGTAGCCATCCTGGAAGAGATTATTCCTATTTAAAATATTCCATTAAAGGATAAAAGGTTTTTACAACTTTGCACTCTTTCCTCTAGGAATCCTATGAACCCAAACCCGGGCAGCCCAAACAAAACGCTTCTGCACAGCATAACAAAGACATGGATTTTCCTTTCATTTGTCTCCAGTCTGTACGTGCTCGTGTGTGACTGGCGCTCGTGACACACTGGTCCCTTTAATGGCGCGCTCGTAGACTTGTTCGTCGGTGTATCTCTCTTTCCTCCCCCCCCCCTCTCTCTCTCCCTCCCCGACGTGTCTACGAGCCTTGGGCGAAGCGGGGTGTGTCTGCACAAACAAGGGAGCCACCGAGCGCAGCCACCACCACCACCAGTGGAGCTGAAATTCAAACAACAACAACAACACAAAATATGCAGCAGAGTGACACATTGACACGCCGGATCTGACACTTGTTTGGCTCGTAGCAAGACGTGCAGGAAACCATGAAGAAGCTGCACCACAGCCCCGCCAAGCTAGCGGCGGAAGTACGCGTGCCAGAAGGCGAGGCTACCGTGCAGCAACTCAACGAGCTTTTGTCCGACGGCAGCGGCGTTTACAGTTTACCGGCGCAACATTTCAACGAGGTGTTTCCGAGGATTTACATCGGAAATGCGTAAGTTATGGCGGCCTATTGTTCTGCTCTTATCTCTGCCACTTTAACCTGTGTTTACGTTCGCTGCAGGAGCTGCCACTGACAGGTAAACCCCGGGCTTTTATCAGCTCATTTTTCACAATGTGTGCTTTTAGATAAGACGCTGTTCAATAGAACAGAACAGAACAGATCCATTAACATCACCTTTCACTATCAGGCTCCAGGCAATGGCACTGAAAGAGTTAAACCACGGCTCTAATCATATAGGTTAATTGGTACGTTTGCTTCTATTGAGAGGGAGCAGTGTTTTATCAAAGCCTACAGTCAGCGGAAACAATGCATTATTTGTGGCCCAACAGATTATTTAATAAAAACAAATTCTGTGCAACAATATCTGGTTTGTATTCACACCTGATTATTCACACCAGGTGGTATGGAGGCCTGAGAAGTGGTTCAGATTTGAGAAGGGGTTTGGCATGTATTTATTGCTCCCCAAAAATATGGATCGATCCGTGGTTTGATGTTCCATATATTATCTGTCAGAATAGTATGACCATGATACAGTACAGTACATCCGGTGCTATGTTGCAAAAGAAATGTGGTGTGTGTGTTAAGATGTGTGTGTATATATAGAGATGGGGAGGAAATGGACATCTACAGCACCCAAACAAACTCGAATTGGGTAGGAAAATTAAACTGTAGAGAATGAAGTATCAGAAGGAACAATATTCATGTATACTTGTATTTTTGTATACAATCATATCTGACAAAATCCAATAAGTGGCGTAGAAAGATCAGTTTCTTTTTATTCCACTGGTCTTCATTTACCATTTGGTGTGACATGACTGTGACTTTAAGCTTACACTCTAAGCAGACCAGAATGGGATCTGTGTCAGTGAAATAGTTTATTTATTGAATCAGGGTGCTGTGGAATAAAGGAAAAAATCGCCCTATAGCACATTCTTTCAGAATCGCAATGTTTTGGTTAATTCTAATCGAACAAATAAAAAATTTGACATTACACACGAGTGCACAAGATAGAAACAGTTGCACTAATAATGAATTTGTAATGAATAGCTGATTTTTAGATGATTGAAAACCTTTGTTTACATTTTGCCTGTTTAAAGTTCTCTCTAAATATTGATTTGAATTCAGTTTGAGTTCCGTCCATTAACAACACCTGCTATTGTTGTTTTCACATGGCTAGAAATATTTGCAATAGATAATAAATGATATATAATATAATTATAATTATATAATATTATATAATTTTGCCAGCTTGGAATCTTGACATTATGAGCACACCTTAAACCAATATGACATAACTTGATGTTAAAACTGAATCGAGTAAGAAAAAGCTTGTTTTATCATGAACAGGTATGTAGAAAATGTGTAATGAAGTGCTCTCTGTGCCAGGCACGCTTCACCTCTTTGTGAGGATTCTATTAATAATGTATGTGTAGAGACTGCAGTAAACTGTGGGTGAGGGAGCACAGCAGGCCAGTGAGAAGTATGACTGCAATCTCCTGCAGCTCTGGAATGATTTGATTGATGGGTTTTGGGAAGAGATTCACATTTCATCATCGTGCCAGAGTTCCTAACCCCTTCACTTATTAAGTAATAATAGGAGGATCATTTGTTCCTTTTGTATATAAATTAATGAGTGGTTTTGGATGGAAGCAAAGTTTATATTTTTTGGTCAAATCATAAAGTAACTGACTCATTATATCCTCATGCATATATCTAAATAGACATGTGTGTATCTATCTTATTACACTCATCACTCCCCTCTATTGTATATGTTTGAAAAAATAAGAGAGATATAAAAATCTGGACAGGGCGCAAATAAAGATGAAAGTGTTGCAGGTGCTAGAGCAGAACAGATGCAATGTAACAACATGACCTAGCACTCCACTCTGCTTGCGACTCGTTTCTCTTCTCTTGCTTTCTTTCTCTTCCTCAAAGCCCTATTTTGGGCATGGCGTTCAGAGTCTGTAGCTCTTTATATGCCTTTGGGCAGCAGCCAAGATCTCGTTGCTGTCTGTAATGGTTTAGAACACTGCCATCCCCTGAGGTTCAGTAACATGGATTGACATCTCTGCTGTCTAAAAGTGGCTCCACAATTTATTCCTGTCAGGTTCCAGTTAAGCATGGCAAATAGTGCGGGGTAGAAGAAGCTTTTTTTTTTTTTTGTCTGGATTTTAAAGTATGCCTTGAACACCATGCTGCAAGAGCACCATTACAAGACGATTACAATGGCATTACATAAATGTTTAAAAGGTATTAATGTGCATGTGTCTGAAAGGGGAAAAAAGAAAGATGCAAAAGTTATTCATATTCAATTCGATACCACTTGAAAAAAAAGAATCATTTGAGGAGTTTTAGACTGATTTCTCAGATAACAGTTTCAGAGTTCCTGTGCATAAGATAAAGATCTGTTTCTGCTTGTCAGGTTTGTCGCCCAGAACGTGATGCGTCTTCAACGGCTCGGCATCACGCACATACTGAACACAGCAGAGGGCAACTCCTTCATGCATGTGAACACCAACGCTGAGTTCTATGCAGGAAGTGGGATCACATACCATGGCATAAAGGCTAATGACACGGAACAGTTTAACCTTAGTGCCTTCTTTGAGGAAGGGGCCGACTTTATTGCTAAGGCTTTGGCACACGCAAATGGAAAAGGTATGTCATAAATCGTTGTAAAATACTTTTTGCAAGCAAAATCTTTCTTTATAGCACACGGTAAGTAGCTCCTCTTTAATTATGTCTATATAAACCTTTGAGATGTATGCGTTCATAGCTCGCATTCATCTTTTGTCTTTAGTGCTGCTCTCACAGATACACACAGGGCTGGATAGCAGGCATTTCTCAAACATATTAATTGTTTTACAACCTGACAGCCAATTATTGCTTCTTGAAACTCATCACCTGTTTTTTTACACCACATGCCCTTCCTTAAACAACCCTCCCCATTTATCTAGGCTTGGGACCGACACTAGGAATTCACTGGCTTGTGTAACCCTTCCTGCTGGGGTATACCAAGCTCAAGGACCTGGTGGTGCTGGAATTTGAACCTGTGACCTTCTGGTCCAGTGCCTTAACCACTGAGCTAGCTTTATTATTATTTTTTAATTTAAATATTGTGTATTTGTAATAAATATTTGTAAAAATATTTTAAAAAATTATATTCTAAAATTTAACTGGGTGCCATTGTTTGCAATTTAAAATTTCAAACTAAAATAGTATATTTAATAACCATATACTTCTTTTTATGTGTTTGTTTATGTAAATATAATTTGTTCCCTTAACATCATGTTTTGTGCCATGGATTTTATGACGTACATGACAGAGTGGAGGAATGATTATAATGCATCAAGCCTTCTGTTGAAAGACAACACTAATCTTTTAAGTGAGAATTTAAACACAAAAAAGCAATCTCTGATAAGGTGCCGTACTCTTGCCCTGTTTCACTGCTTACATTTGTGGCAGTTCTGTTCAATGTTTGGTGTCATTCTGTGAACAGACTGGGTCACGGAATCTTAATGAGACTGGGGGGTGTCAGAGTACAAGACACATATTGATCTTGCTCTGGAGAGAACATCTGCTCAGGGTTGCAATTACATATGAGACAGGTTTTCATGGAAGGTCACCAATAATAAGATCACTTTGGGTTTGTTTTATACCTGGTTCTTTCATAATTCTTGTATTTCGATTGCATGTTGATTTAGTGTAATCATGTGCATTTATACTTGTGAAATGTGTTTACAGTGAGCTAGACTAAAACGTAATGGCTGTATCATGTGTGATGAGTAAATTAGCTCCTTCCGCTTTCCACAAATGCCCTGCGTAATTTCTCGTGTTTGGCTAATTAGTTTTTTTTGTTCGGGAAAGAGTATTATTAGCAGCCAATTAAGTCATATCAATGGAATAAATTTAGAGGTTCAGAGATTAGTAAATGGTATGTTAGACCTCTCAGAAATAGGTTTAAAACAGATTTGAATGTATGTATCGAATGGATAACCCACCTACAATATAAGCTCATTGCTCAAGAAAGATAGTGTGTATTCTGCTATACTCGCGTATACCATATTCCTAGGAGAAATATGGGGGCTATGGGAAAAGAGAGACAGAGATTAATTTTCAGTGGCTCTGCAGAATCTGCAGAATAAGCACAGTAGGAGTTTTTGAGGGGAAGGCGGAGGGGTAACTCAATAATAAATTAATATGTTTGTGCATATATGTATATGTGTGGTTTATGTGTGTGTGCTGTATTCTGATAAATATTGTGTTACATAGTACTGTGTGCTAAGCTGCCTCCTTCGCTCTGCTCTAACTTTAGGAAAAGTATATGTTCACTGCCGAGAAGGCTACAGCCGTTCCCCATCAATGGTTATTGCTTACCTCATGTTGTGCCATAAAATGGATGTGCGAGTGGCGACGGCTACAGTAAGGCACAAGAGAGAAATCGGGCCCAACGATGGCTTCCTGCGCCAGTTGTGCCAACTCAATGAGAAGCTGGCCAAAGAAGGCAAGCTAAAGACTAAATGATACACAGCACATCTGTGACTCCTCATACCAGGCTAGCTCCCCCACTTCCTCTCTTTCATTCTCTCTCTTTCTCTCTTTCACTCTCTCTCTTACACACACACACACACACACACACACACACACACACACACACACACACACACACACACACACACACACAACTACCCCTAAACAAATAAGTAACTAAAAGGCAGATAACTTTTAACAGGGTTAGCCTTGAACACTTTCTGACACACACACACACACACACACACACACACACACAACACCCCTAAACAAATAAGTAACTAAAAGGCAGATAACTTTTAACAGGGTTAGCCTTGAACACTTTCTGACACACACACACACACACACACACACACACACACACACACACACACACACACACACACACACACACACACACACACACACAGAGTGTCAGTCTACAAATCTAGCATTAACTACGAGAAATCTGCTTCTCTCCCTTTTTTATTATCTCAATTTCCCACAGTAATATATGTAGCCACATGCAAAATACTTCTATTTAATATATTTTACATTGTATACAATTTATATTTTGCAATATATGACTTCTATAATATATTACAGTATATTCCATATACATGTGGAGCGTAAAACACTCCTGCTGCCATCTGTTTGTATGTATATCATCTTTGGAGCTTTTTAGCCCAGTTTGCATACAATGGTAAAATTTTAGAGCACAGTCACACCATAGTCTCCCACTGCCGGATTTTTCACAATGATCGAACCCATTCCATTTTGTAACAGGGATAATTTTAGAGCGTACACATACCTCTGTGGAAAAAGCAACAAATTGAAAAAAAAAATTAATACTGATATTTCCAACCAAACATAAATTTCAGACCACCGACAGGGTATTCTGACATCATAACACTATTAGAGCACCTATAAAATTAACGTATTAGCCATGATACAGTGCAAAACAAGATCTGCAAAGATGTGACACATTAAATGTGACGGTTAATCTTCCAGTAATCCAGAAAAACACCTAAACATTTTATTCTCCTTAACTGTAGTATAACCATTTAACTCCATATGTTTATATGCTTGCTTATGTTATTCTATATACCATCAAATACAAGGTCAAGCCATGCTTTATATAGGGCATTATTAGCATATATACTGTATTCTTGTGAACTATTTTAAGCCAATCTTATTAGTGGGTCTTTCTTATAAACCTGATATTGAAAGTAGGATTACAATCAGATGATTAAAATTGAGAGCACAAAAGAAAGACCTGAGCAACATTAGTTCACTGAGTGAAGCTCACATTCAAAGTCCTAGGGGTTTTCTTGTGTTTTCTAATGATTAAGGATATACTTCTCTTAGAACCCACTATAAAACAAGGCCACATAAAACCGTAGACCATTTTCTATTCAAGTTACTCCAGTTTTTATATTAATATGCAATGCAAAAATATACATATACATGTATATACATAGTTAGGTGTTGACATATATGAATGTATTGTAAACTGTATGTGCATTAATATACGTGTTCTTAAACTATTATCCAACTTATTGTAGCCACGATTCATATCATGCTAATACACATGGCCAATAAATAAAGAACAAAATTATCATCTAGATCATCATCTAGAGCAGGGGTTTTCTTCTAAAAATTCAGTGTCTAGAACTGCAAAGCAGTTAATTGGATATAATTGTACAAACAAAAGAAAACAATAATGCCTTCTGTAGCAGTTATTTGGTTGTGTCTTATCCAACTTTACAGCAGCTCACCATACCAGATGTCATCCAGAGACAATTCAACAAGCAGATTTCTCATTTTTATCTGTAGTCTATGGGGAAATAAGAGAGCAGATGTTTTTAGAGATTAGTGTTTATTTTCCATGCAAAACCAAAGTAATAATTTTATGCACACACTTACTGTAAAAATTATTAAAGTTTAATACTAAAAGGACACTTGATCGCACCTTTGTAAGGATGGCGTTGTTATGTAGTTAGACCTTGACCTCAGCTGGACCGTAGCTGATTATCCCTGCTCTAGATATTCAGGTATTATTTTGAAATGTTTACAGTTTTTAAAAAGCTTTTAAACCACTATAAGAAATCACATGTATTTTTAAATTGCTGCCCTATGGGTGCCCTGTTTTCTTTAAAATCTTAATTATACAGTACAAGAGGGCAAAAGTCTGTCTTCACAGCTAACACTGTCACAGGCTACCTCAAAGCATCACCGCCATCTGTCCTATTTAGTTTTTCATGCCAGTGTTCTGTGCCATAATGTCTATTTTAATGGCAAACAAAAATATGTAATAAGTACTAACCTTAAACATTCCTATATTGTATTCTGGAGACATAGGCTTTTAAAAACCTATACTACTGTAGATACTGTAAACTGTCTGCCATTAAGAGAAAAACATAGTGTACTAATGTGGATACCAAGTAAGTATCCCTTCTTATCAGGTTATTATATAAAATGTGTTTTCCCCAATTATCCACAGTAACTTTATTACAATTTAGACAGAAAACCCTCTTTCACCAATACATACAATAAAAAAGTATTATAGAATGGTGACCACTGTTTAATGGACACAAAATATACAGATGTGTTATTTCTTGCCCTGTCCAGATCTAATACCTAACTAAGTAAAAATGATTAAGTGAAGAGACACACTGCCACCTGCCATAGAATTTTCATTCAGTAATATTTAATATAGAATTTTACTTTAAATGTTTGAAGCTGGTAATGAACTACTGTATGGCTTAATGGTATCAAGAGTGACTGTAATGCTGCTTGGTAAATTTTTATGTCCTACTATATGTCTACTATAGTGGTTATATTGTTTTGTACTTAAAAGGGATGCCTCCTAGGATTGTCAATGTAAACAAAACTACTAAATGCTATGCTATATTTAAAGAGCTTATCTGATTGTCTTACCTGTGGTATGCTCTGATCCTTGCTGAGGAATTTAATCAAAGTTATTATGTTATTCATACAGTATTTACTGATCAGCACAAATGTAACAATGTTGTGTACTGTCTGTACTATTGTACTTTTTAGAAGTTGTCCCTGTCTTACATACTCACTCCTTCACCAACATGTGTGTGTAAACATTTTAGAATTATGGGTTTTTCATGCTCTATTTGTTGTTCCAGAATGATTGTACTATTACAAGACGACCCCAGCAGTCTGTTGTGATACAGCCTAATGATGATGTTATTATATACTATAATATTATTCAGGTGGTTTTGGCAAGCATTTTTACACTGCCAAGTAGTTGTTCAGAGTGACACATATGGCCAGAGAAAGGCATATCACAATCTGTGTTAAATTCAACTTTTAAAGGTCCCCAAAATGAAAACTTATATAAATAAGACACTGTAGAAGAGGGAGAAGGACACACAAGCGGTCCTGTAATCCCACCACAAAGCCTTACTCTTTAGATTGATATATATGTGTGTGTATATTTCTGTATGTATGTATGTATGTATGATTTAATTACTCACTCCACAAAGCTAAGCTTACATCTTATTACAAACACTTTATATATTGAAGTGCACTTGATTTTAAATGATTGACATGTTTTTGATTTTAAATGACTGATATGTTTCCTGCTTTGGGGACACTGAATTTATGTCCATGTGTTGAACAATAAATTGCTACATTAAAATATATATATTATTTTTTTTTTTAAGAGATTTTTTTAAAATTCAACCGAAACTATTAAACAATCTCCTTTATGTATTAGGTTTTCATGATCCATTTTTTTATACAGTATTACAAAAGAACATGTATAACAATAGTGTATATTGTGCTACTTCAAGGGCTCATATTTCTCAATGCCATTATAATAAGCACTTATTCTTGCTTGGTTTTCAGTCAGGCAGATATGAGCATGAGAAGAGCTCATTTCTCATGTAGGGGGTGTTGCGTGACAATGCAAGAGCATTACTTCCCTTTGCATGTTGAAACTTTTTACGTGGGCCTTTGATATCAGCAGATGGAGCAGATGAAATATTGCACACAACAGCCTTTAATTACCTCTGGTAAACAGGGAATACATTAAAGGAAAGGTCATGGGTCATCATTCTTCTAGATGGCCAGATTCGACTTGATAGAGGAATGAACAAAATGGATGAGCTCATAATATTACATTAACTTTAGTGTTCACATGTAAATCATTAAAAGATGCTTTAATATTTACAGGGCTCGTTTTCAGATGCCGAAGATATTCAAATTGTTAAGGTAGCAGTCTTTTATGGCCGATTTAAAACGATATGTGTCCCAACCAGCAGATGGAGACAAAAGCTTCAATATAACCCGGTCTCTGTTTTGTCTCTGGACACGCTGTCGCTTGAATTGAGGAAATGTCCCACGAACTTGCTGCCACACACATACACACACACACATTCAGTACTTAAGACAGCATCCAATACAGGCTTGCATTACTGTTTCCTGATGATTTGATTCAAATAGACTTTGAGGTCTTCTTTTACACGACACACCTGCATACGGGGGGATGAACTGGCTGGGCCTCATACGTCCACCAGGATCATTGAAAATGCTCACGTCAATTGTCTTGACAGTATGACCGATTTCCATGGCCTTGTTCATGCTGCAATTACCTGAGGCCAGCTGTGGGCTCCTCAGAGAGCACTGTCTAGAGGCCTCCTCCCTGTCACCCTCCACAGACCGGAGACATGTTGGACATTAAAGACAGAATTGCACAGGAAATAACAGAAGAACACAGAGAAAATCCTGGGGCAGAGCCGTGTAGGCTGAGGAATTCTTCATCATACTTCAACTTTGGACAGCATTGTGAGGCCTCCAAGTCATGACCTAAGCTACATGTCTCTGAATTATAATGACGATGTAATCGGCCAGTAAGCATTTATAAATATTTGTCATCAATACAGTGACAGTTGGCTGAAGTGCTGTTGTTGTCTCTAAGGAAATATCTGGGCTCAGGCTCATCACATTGGAGTCTGATAAGAGGACATGCTGCCAATAACACAGGAGGGAGCTCCATAATTGTCGTTTATCCGCCTCAGGGGATCCACAATCACACACACACACACACACACACACACACACACAAACACACACACACACACACACTTCAAAATGTGAAGTGTAATGAATAATAAACTATTTGGAAAAATCACACATCCATGGTTGTGCTTTGTGAATATGTTCAGTCTGTCTTTCCAAAATACCCAAGTGGAAAAGAAAAGAAGCTTAGCTGTATAAACGCCCAAAACTAACAAACAAACAACTCATTTGCAAGAAATTATTTTTCTTCCATCATCCATCTGAAATGTCTCTATTAAATGAGAAGCACGTTAATTATTTATTTATTTGCCACATTCTGCAACACCCTCCCATTGTGAAAACCTAAGGAAAAAAGGGGGAACATCTGCAGAGCAGTGCTAATTATTGGGAAATATGGGGAGAGAATGGGCTTGCAGTAGATGGGCTTCAGATCCTCTTCCAAGCGTCTGCGCCCGAAGTGGTGTTGCTCTTTTCATCTCCGTGTGCTCTGTTGTTTTACTGCACTGTGACGATCTTGCAAGCCTTTGCCAAGTACGCCTGATATTTATTAAGGAACTGTCATGTCAGAAACAGTCAAATATGGCTGCATGGCTCTTTGGGGTCCAAGTCAGTTTGTGATACTGGTGGGAGCACTTGTATTTGGAACATAACAGACGGGGCTTTTATCTCTTTACTTTAGAGAATGTCTGGCCTGGTTGGAAGCCTTGTAATTCATTTCTTTAGTTTTTTTTTTGGGGGGGGGGGTGGTTACATTTTTTTCCGTGAAATATGCCTGTATCAAAAGTTAGTAATAACAGACTTCTATAACAGCAATACAGATTCATCTAAAGCCCAGTTTGATTAATGCAGGAGATCAAACATAATAACCTTAAATTACCCACAGACACAACAACCACATGAAACAGGATTTTCTTTCCTTGTGGTACATTAAAACATGCAAAGCCAGGGCTGGAAATATGCTGGAAATAAGTTGTGAGTGATGGGCAGCACGTTCGTGCACTTTTGAGCACACTTGATTTTAGGGATGGGCCAGGAGGAGAAATTAGAGAAGAAAATAATAAGAACAAGTTTTTTTTGTAACACAGATGCTTGTTTAACCCCGCCCTACTCTCCTGCATTATCCGGTATATTACATTTTTAATAAATACATTATCACTGTAGAGAATGTACGTTTTAAAAATCCATTTAAACATTTCAACAATTTGATGTCCTTTAACTCACTGAAAAAATAATGCTACAGAATTTGCTACAGATTATATGATAATAGGATAAATAAAACAAAGAATATTATTCTTAAGCATAAGCACAAAATTATCTGGCAGATTTCAGAAACAGCTGAAATGACAATGAATTGAGAACTAAAAAGTGGTAATAGTAAATAATACATATGTATGAAGAATATAAAAAGCGCATGTATTTGTAATAGAATGTAACTTAGCAATAATATAACTTAAATTAAAGTTAAATTATTTTTTTTCAAAATTACCTCTCCCATTATAAAGAGTGCAGAGATTTTTGTGTGCATAATTCTGGTGGGACATCATTCCTTTGCCTCCATCTTCAGTGGCTGTCACATGACACATCCATGACCCCGTTTATTAGCTCTGTTTATAATTAGACTTTATAGGGTTACACACCTGAGGCTGGATTATTTTCACATGCTTGTTATCTAGTTTTATAAATCCTGTTAAAAAAAGCATTGTGAAGCGCTTTCAAAACAGTGCTTGAAATATTTTCTTTTTAGCTCCCTTGGATAAGCCACATAAATTTCCCCATGTGCACCAGATGAAGTTGTTTAGGCTTTCATGGTTAATTAATGCACCTTCCTCTGCAATTCTGAGGAAAATATGACATTCCACATGTGTGCTGTTGCACCTTCCTGTCATCAAAAGTACACGTCAGTGTGTACTGCCTTTGTTTTCAGCTGGCCTTGTTGATTGTATGACTCATAGTCTGCAAAAGATTATGTGCTGCTGAAACCATCGCCAAACTGTTTGGACCAGCAAACAAGCTCGCTACAAAAATGACACCCAATGAAAGTATCAATAGAAGGTCAAGCACATCATATTCGCTGCCGCTTAATTAATTAAAGTTTTTGAACAGGATGTTATCTGCAATATCTTTTTACAGTGGATATCCTGTAAACTACATTCTTTTTTGCTGAAAGATTTACAGCTTTAATTTTCTGATTGATGAAGTACAACTTTACAGCCCCATTGGAAAATCACAATCAGCCTTCACTGACATACTTGTTCTTCTGAGCATCACTCCAGTGTGCAGCTAATAAAGCAACTTCAGTGCACCAAAGACATTTATAAACCACATGATATTATTGGACTGAAACCAGTCCATTATGGCTCGCCTGGACTGCACACACACACACATACACACACACAAAAGCATGTCGCTCGCCTCTACTAGAAAGGGTAAGCAAACATGACAAAGATCAGATGATGCAAAGCACCAAAGTACATGGGAATTTCAGGGCGTGAGAAATGTTCCTGTGTAAAATCACACTTTAAAATTCTGGACTGGTACAAAACAGTGCTATCTGGACTTTAACAATGTCAGTAAGAAAGTCTCGATGAAAAGAAATAATTTGATTTTTTTTTTCATGATTCTTGGGAACGACCCCAAGCATTTTTATGTTATAAAAACCTTCTTGCTGTAAATCCCAGTGTGCCTAACATTTATGGGTCGAAATAATCGAGCAAGAGATCACCCAATCATTTTGGAAAAACACATTGGATTCTTTTACGAACACGTTGTGGACTTGCACATTTGGAGTGGATAATTTGCTCGCTAATTAGAGGAGATTCTAAGAATAGCACCTGTGACTTCATTTGAGCTGGCAAAGAGAAATCAGTGTGGTTTACACATGGAGCTTGCAGGCTTTGAGGTTCGATGAATTCCGCAGTGAAACCACAGCTGAACTGAACTCGAATTACATGTAGCACGGATTGACGAAAGAAAGACGGCAAGATTTTTGCTTTCGAGATTACGCCGATCTGATGCTTTTATTTCCTTTCTTTTATTTGGTTTCAAAATAGTGAGTTATTTACATAATTGTGGTACAGGAGCCAAACACATAAATGCTTTGACCATCATACCCTGGATGAACTATATTGCTTAATCCGTAGAACAGGCAAGTAGACACAACTTATATAATATTTGTTTCATGGTTTCCATGTGGAAAATCAGCATTTGGAACATGAAGGAAAGTAAAATATTCCAGGACAGAATGTTCACCGGCCAAGGGTAGGATTTATTGCTTACAAACACACCTGGTGTAATCACAGGGACCCCAATTAAAAGAAAAGACAGCAAAAGAAAAGAAAACATTTTGTAATAATTATTTAGTTGGTAACTTTTGAATTGGGCATTACTTTTAAAGAAAGTGTATAATATAGAGGGCGAGTAATTATTTGGTGCATAATTTAAGATGAGAATTACGTGGCTTAAGGAGCAAGCGTATATTACATTTTTGTAAAAACAGATTTATAACATTAAATGTGAATAGGAACAGTCCCATATTTCCCTAGTTTTTCCACCGTGCAAGTTCTTTAACCAAAATCTGATATCATAAGAAAACACGCATGGAACTTTTTTAAACCATGAGATGTACTAAATGTGTGCCAGAGAGCAGGCAATCAGTGTGGATATATAGTGGACAGGGTAATATTTCCCTTCTGTCATGATGAAAAGACTGAACAAATGAGGAGTTGCAAACATTCTCCGTTTCCCTTTCAGTGTCTGATTTATAATATGAAACACAGGCACTAACATTTTACCTTTACTGTTCAAAACTGGTATCTGATCAGATTTGTACAGAGAAAACCATCTGATCAACAATACATGGTTACATTTTTTTAGTGTGATAAAACGAATAAAAATCTGCATTACAACTCCTTTCCTTCATTTTATTAACCAGTATGAGGCAAAATCTTGTTTGCAACGTTTTCTTGTTTGGGCTCCCTCAAGAGGGCAGTATTTGTACAAATGCGTTATCCTGCATGATATACTCTATTGCTTTAATCCATGCTTGGGATCTGCATTTTGACTTGATAGTTAAATAACTGTAAGAAGAGGTCAGGTACTAGAAAATATTTGTCATAAATATTCAGATTCATAGATCGTGATTCAGATTCACATAGCCTCCGGATTTATATTAATAAGACCTCAATCAATACACACAAACATATTAAAAGTGAAGGAATATTTTATTTATAAGTAGTACAATAAATAGTATGAAGTCTAGTATGTACGTCTAAATACAAATATATTTGAATAGTTGTGGTCTTTTTCCAGTAAAAGTATTATGTAAGAAAAAAAGGGAATGAAAGGTTTCATGTTGTCATTTTATATAGTAAATGTAGGGAATGTTTCTAGAGAAAGAGAACATTTTGGACAGCTGTCCTTCATCAGTTTCTGGGGCATAATGAGATCAGTCCAAACATCAGCTCATTTATATAGTCCAGAGGCCCTCTGACTCCTGTTCTGGGTACACTGGGTGAGTTGGTGGGAAGCAAGCCAATATAGAAGGTCGAACCAGCCGGCATGTTTTTTGGGAGGTACAAAGGAAACCAGAGATCCCAGAGGAAGTGGTCTGGAGATGTGTGCCGATATGCGAGTAACGATATTAGTGGAAAATTTCACCAGAATCATTTTATTTGCCATGTACATGTATACAGATTTTTTCTTGGCTCTTAATCACAACATGGCACATTCACAGCCAAGTCAGACAACATACCAGATCATCTCAGATAACACACCACAGTGACCTTCATAATACAGAAAACTTTTACCTAATATTCAAAAATACAATTATGTTATGCAGAAAATACAGTTTCTACGATGCAAGGAGGTGGTTATAGGAGGTACGAATGACATCTGGATTCAGTTAATGCCTTGGATTAAATGGAGTGGAAATTATTAAATGTGATAAATAAGTGCAATGATTTATAGTAATGCAATAACAAATAATAAACTTAATAAATAGTAATAAAGATTTTATATAATATACTGCTTATTAAGAACTCACCAGTAGTAGACTGGTGAGTTCATCTGTAGTAGACTATAGTTGGTGATTTACCACTCCTAAATGGTCATAAGAGTTTGTTGCATTTTTTTTGTTTGTTTTGTCTGGATGAGGCAGCCCCAAACCATACAGTGATGGCAGATGTAAGGATGCTTTCCACAGTAGCATTATATAATTACACCAGAAAACTTGGGATATATGGAACTGGGCCACATACCATAGGAAACATGTCTTTTTGCTGAGGTTTTGCATTATATTGATGGATGATGTATGCATTTCCTGTTTGAGATCCTGTGTGATCACAATTCTGGGAAGCTTGGACATCTTTGATGGTGTTCACTGATGAATTATTTTTACGGATGTGTGGGCAGAAGAAAGATTTCCTGAAAATGGTGTGATTTTACGAGCGTTTAGAAAAGAGGTTGAGGGTGTTCTGGCTACAGAAGAGTTATTAAACCTTGTGGTGGCACTTGGACTACGATAAGATCGATTACGATAATCTCATCTGCAGATTCACAGATGCGGGGGAATCATTTGTGTAGAGCGCATATGTGAAGGGTGGGAGGATGCAACCTTGTGGCGCTCCAATACTGAGTGACTGAAGTTCCGAAATGTTCCTTCCAGTGTTCACAAAAGCTGATGCAAAGGAAATCTGTGATGCCGTGTACAATTGGTGCCAAGGCCTTCGTAAAGTGGCGAATTTCTCTTGTTTTTGCTCATGCCCAATGCACCATTTTAAATCTATTAAGCACATCCTTAATGTGCTTTAAGATGAAGTGAACCCTAAAAGCATTAGCATCTTTTACAATTTGCTGTAGGCAAAATGAAGTGGATGCAGCTCTTAAATATTGCCTTTTGAGAAATTCCATCATCAGTATTTATTTAAGATGTGAATCCAGATGTTTCGTGGAGATGGAAGTCTAAAACATGCGAGTCTAAGGTGTTAGTGGAGATGCGGAGATATGACGTTTGGGATGCCACAATGGGCCTCAGTAACCAAAGAGAATAAAAACCTGCAAGGTTTCATCAATTCTCGTCGTGCTCCTCCTCCTCCTCCTTACATCTCTCTGTGTGTGTGTGTGTGTGTGTGTGTGTGTGTGTGAGAGAGAGAGAGCGGATCCTCCCACTGCGCCGTGGCCGCTTAATTACGAGGCTCGCGCGGAGTCTGAGCTACTTAAACGGCTCCCGGATGGGAGAGCTCAGAGTTCATTGAGGTTCCGTCCTTCTAAAGTTTTGCCTCAGTGCAGCGTTAGTGTGTGTGTGTGTGTGTGTGTGTGTGTATGTGTGTATGTGTGTGCAGTGTCAGTGTGTCAGCCATGCAGGTGAATTTGGTGGTGATGTACCGGAGCGCGGTGCTGCTGCTGCTGCAGGGCTGCCTGAGCTCCTCCGCCGGAGGATGGAGAGAATTAAAGAACGACGGCACGGAGCTGATCCCAGAGTACACCGGCCGCACAGCACATCCCGAGCACCAGCTTCAACCTTCTAACCACTACAACAACACGATGAACGATGCCAAAAACGGAGGCAGGAGGCAGTCTGCTAACAGTCCTGCATATGGCAAGTATTTTCTCGCAAATGCAACTTTCCTACCTGTTAATACGCTCGACTAGAAAGGATCTAGGATTTAAAAAAGGTATCATTTATATCCTTTCATTTTGCTCTTTCAATATAATTATGACGAATTTCATACAAAAAAATTCATACAGCTCCTTATTTGTATCCTCTCGTTAGTATAAGGATTCGTACAGATGTGTCTTTGTATCACATCCACATGTTTTAATTTAGTGTGATTGTTTTTAATTCGGCTCTGATTCTGTTTGACGAATTGCAAATGTAAACTCATTTATGGTTTGTTGCTTTCAGTCTAGTTGAATAAAGGGTGCTTGAGTTTTGACCTAGACTGTGTGACAGAACTTGGCTTTTGGAATCCCATATTGGATTTTCAAAACATGTTGGACCTGAAATATCAGATTTATTTTTTTTTACTCTTCAGGCACCCTTTCAAATATTCTGATCTTTTTGGGGTTTTTTTTCTTTTGTAAATTCCTGGTTCATAGCTTCCAGTTCATAACCTTGCTGTTCTGGGGTTAGAAACTTAATCGGTCTTTCAGAGGAACAACTAAAGAGCTGGAGTTTTTCAGAGAAAGAGCTGTGCCAATAAAAATGGAGTGATTAGAATTAGTTTCTTAAAGTGAATTTAGAACACACACACAAAAAAAGAGATGACCAAAATGTTCTTCTTCATTATAACTACAAAGATAACCGCTATGAGAACTACATCTAGTGTTATTTATAAACAGGTTATCGGTCATCACGGCTTTACCTATTCTGGGCACACTTAATTATATCTTTTTCTCATAGATGGAAAATGTTTTGCTTTTGTTCTAAGTGATAGTGTTGAAAAAAGAAAAGTTCTTACATGGTGTTGGATGTTAATACAGCGTGAGGAATCATGCAAAGCTGAGATAGAGGAATGTATGAGTCTGTGTCGCAATCAGGTGATGCACTGATAACTCAGTATTTTGTGTGATTTCCGCTCTGTTACACAATTAGTCAAGGTCCAAATAACTATCTAATTGCATCAGCATGTTTCCAAGCAGAATCAAATGGAGTTGGTTAGAGGATTTCTTAAGGGTATTTTAAAATTGTTATTTAAATGCAATGGCGCTTTAGTGAATGATTCCCACCTGTGCTTAATAGACCCCGTGGTAATCTCTGTGCTACATGATCTTTTTCCTTGACTTGTACAGTATTACAGTGACATAGTGACTTTTCATTCATGTAATGCTTCAATGTTGGCGTCACAAGAGAAAAAACATTTATATGAAAAATAAAAAATTATATGATAAATACATCATTATAAACTATATAGTTTAATGTAATAAAAACAGATTTTTTTTTTGTTTATGCAAGGATTTAGCAAATCACGTCAAAGCTAAAAGTAACAAAAATGGGCAACTTGAGTACACTGTGAAATACTCAAGAAAAACTGATATGTGTAACTTTATCTACAACTAGTATTTTAATATGGCCATAAACAGAACGAAGTCAGAAGATAAACTAAACGGCCCGTCACATACCGCTTGAACATTTCTGAGAGCTGGAGTGTCTATAGCGAGCAGTATGGGGTCATGATGAATGCTCACCTCTCTCTGGCTGACCTCCAGTTCCTTCGCACTTAAAAGGGAGTGGTATCACTGAGTCTTCATAAAACAGATCGGGTTCTCTGAGAATAAGAAGAGGGAAAACATGAACTCATCGCACACAAAAATCTTTTGTTGTTCCTCTTGAAGTTGAGCTGTAGTGGAAAACAAATTCCTCTGCAATATCATTTCTTGAGCTCACCTTTGTATGGCACGGCAGCACGGTGTCATGAAGAGTTAAACAATAGCTTTCGGATCTTGGCCTGGAGCTGGAAAACTCTAGAATTTATAGTAATGACTAAAGGTTCTGTGTAAACTTGTTTTATAACTTTAGAATACTGATAAAATAATGACATGCATAAAAATAAAACAGTTTTACTAGAGATTTTATTAAGAGCAAATGCCTGGGCTGACTTTCTCTTTTGCTTCCTGTCTTTGTGTAGAAGCTTCTGAGCTGAGCTGCCGAGAGCTACGCTCTACTCGCTACATCACTGATGGTTCATGTCGTAGTGCCAAGCCAGTGAATGAGCTTGTGTGCTCGGGCCAGTGCCTGCCTGCTCACCTGATGCTCAACTCTATACTTCGAAGCAAGTGGTGGCGCAGCGGCTCTTCCGACTACCGCTGCATTCCAGCACACTACCGCGTGCAACGTGTACAGCTCCACTGCCCCAGTGGTAAAAGTCGGACCTACAAAATCCGAGTAGTAACCTCTTGCAAGTGCAAGCGCTTTACTCGCCACCACAACCAGTCAGACGCCAAGGATCCACATTCGCAAAGAGCACAGCAAAACAAGAAGCGTGCACGACTTCAGCAAACACGGGGCCGAAGCAGAGAGCCGACTATCAGCAGCAACTCGTACTGAGAAGCAGCCCTCCGTGTATGTGAGCTCATACAAAGACTCTCTCTCTCTCTCTCTCTCTCTCACACACAAACACACACACACACACACACACACACACATACTCGTGTACATACACACAATAACATTTTGTCCAATTGCAAAACGTTCAAGGGAAAGAGACTAAATTGAGGCAACATCCAGCCAGAAATATCTGCATATTCACCATGTAATGAAGTCTTAAAACGGTCTTCAATGTTTTTTTTTTCCTTCTAATTTTACAAGGACAATTCAACGTGAATGAATTGCAAAAATAGAGATGCTTGACAACAAGACACAGTTGGACTTGGACTTTTGCTTAAACTGAAGATTGCAGTTGTGGGAGATCAGTGTTGAGAGTTTGATGGGTTTTTTTTTTATTGTTGTATTCACAGTATTTCTGTGGAGGGCTTATGATCTAATGTTCATGAAGTTCACTATAAGGGTGATCAAGATTACAATTGACACCACAAGTTAACAAGCATAACCATGACCAAATCCTACATCAGCGATGCTGCAAGCTTATGGCTGAGGTGAATGTTTGTATAGCTGAAATGAAGTCATCTCATTCGGGGTGTGCTGAAGCTCATGATCCAGCTGCCCAGGAGTGCTGGGCTCAGAAAACGTGCTGCTGGTGACACTTTGCTGAAATTTAGCATTCTTAACCCTGCACATATGCAAGGAACCCATCTGACACGCTGCGCTGCGGAATTCCCACAGCCTTACCTTTTCCAGAAGAGACCTTATAGGAGCTGTCAGCTGGAGCGAAGCCCACTGTCAGCATCAGAAAGTGGGAACGGTTGTGTCAGCACTTCACGGGTCTGTTAGGGCCAAGAGCAGCACACACTGTTTCTCTGTCCTGTCTTAATTACTAAATAGATCCATTCCTGTGTTTAGGATTTGAGTCATAAAAAGCCATTTCCTCTAGACATGGTCAGTTCCTGTTTGTTTGAATAGCAGAAAAACGAGGCCCACATGCATGTAGGAACCGACAACAATTGTGCCTGTTGTTACCTTCGGGGCAGAGCACTTTTCTACAACGCCCCCGTTCTCTGGAAACCATTTGGAGCTTCTTGGCCAGTTGGAGTAACTAAGTAGCGGTAATGGTTATGTAATTGCAATAACGGTGAGATTTAAAAGCACGGACATTATAACAACAATCAGCATGTATGACTACATGTAATCTCAGTATGCCATTTAATTCAAAAACGCTTCCGTAATGTTCTACAATGTATAAGCTTTATAAATGTGCTGTGAAATTAATTGGGGAATGAATTCAGCTCTGGATGAAAAACGACCGGACAGAATGACAGATGTATTCCTGCGAAGCCGTGAAGCAGTGTACCTTTAACAACTGGAGCTGCATCAATTCCTCAAACATCCTTAGGGGAGCTTTAGGAGACAAACATGAAATATGGGACTGAACTCTGGATGTAAGTGCATTTTGATATTACACAGGATGTACAGTAGGAAAGCTTTGGACTCCCAAGCCAGACATTTGCCTGTCACATCCAATCCAAGTATCTCGCCTCGAGTATATCTAATGAAGAATATTTCACTCATGTCCAGGCATTGTTCAACTCCAGGATTTTTTTTTTTTTGTGGCTGCGGCTTCTCATCTCTCTTTTCTATACATTATTATCCATGATTTTTTAATTGTGTGTTTGAAAAAAAAAACTGGATGTTTTTTTTCACTCTTGTAATGTATACCAAAATGCCATGTTTTACCAGATGGGGCAAAGTGTACTTACCTGGTCTGTTGATGCAAAGCCCTTAAATGATTACTGACTGGAAGGATTTACAAGCCTCTCCAATCCTGAAAGAGACTTCTGCATAGAATGAACTGTATATTTATTTTTTAATTTCAACATTTAAATTATTTATGCATTTTTTTTAAATATAAAAAAATAATAGCCATTATACGTTTATATGAAATAATAGCAAATTTCCTAACAGACAGAGAACACAAATAAAGTAAGTCAAAGAATTATTGCAAGGTGACGTGTTTATCATTCTTCTCAAAGTGCTGGGATGAATTCTCTCTCCTTTATGCTAAGCCTGTCTCTCAGTGAGGCCTTGCGAAACAATGAACTGCAATCTGGAAACGGAGGTTCGGTTGCACTTTGGAATGTCAAGCAGGAGGTTACAAAAGGTGAGAGGAACAAGAGTTCGCACAAAAGAATTGTTATGTCGGATGTGTTTGGTTCAGTCACTTTTTGTTCGGTGTGGTGAAGCTATAGACGAGCATAATGCTGTTTGTTTACCTAAGCCTCCTTCCTAAAACTAAGGATACCTTTTTCAGCTCCCTTAATCTGGACGACCTCTGTGTTTGTCGTGTTCGTTACATACTAGGACATTGCGTACAATTGCTCATGAAGGAACTCGCAACACGTGCATAACCAGGACCAGCCTACACAATACACTAACCCTAACCCACACATCAGGTGCTTAAAATTATACAAATCGCAATTTTCCAAACTTATAGAAGGTTTACAATCAATCATAGAGAGATGACAAACATGGAAATAATTATTCTCTTAGACTAAACGGTTTCCTTATTGCTTCCAGCGTTCTACAACACCTGATCTCCTGGGACAATCTATTATATCCATTTTCAATATCACAATCCAATCCATGTGCCTTCACTCAAAAGATGCTGCCAGGCACTGGGCTACCTGAGTAATTCAAGAACAAGCATTGGCAAGTAACAGAAGACCTGTACCTTAAGAAATTGGTGCTGACAAAGCAGCTGCGCTGAGTTATAGCACCATAACTGAGTAATTACTCCGGCAGCAGCCTGGCACAGACTTTCTAAACCAGAGGGTAGGCAGAGGTGTGTGAAAGGTCAGACGAGACCTGTTCCTCAGTGTGTATTTAACACTTCAGTGGCTTCTCTACAACCCTTCTCATGGGTTCTGAAAGGCCATTAACATCAGGTGTGTTATGACTAAATGGAATAGTCTTACTTCAGAAATACATAGAAATATACCAGAAAGGTTTGATCAGTTAAAGTATTTGTTCATTTGCAACATGTACATGCAAATAAAAAGGAATATTCATAGAAAAATAGAAAATAAAACTAAATGTAAAAACCAAAGTGTAACCTAACTTGAGTGTATAACTCAGGAGTATAACTTATGAAATATTTAACTACACAATCTTTAGAATGTTTATACACATACATGTCTTCTCATTGGAGTCTGTGGATTAGCAGTAATCTCACATACAGTGTTCTAATGAATGGTCTGGATGGTAACTGCAATTGTAATTATTTTATTGTAGAGTGTTCTAACTGCTTTTAATAATAAGGACAAAATAATTAGTTGTAAATTTTAGCATTATTTTTCACAATTATTATTATTTTTGATGTCATTTTTATTATTATTAAGAACTCTTCAGGAATAAGAATAAAAAATGATAAAGAAAATGTCTAATAAGCCATTTGTTGTGTCTGTAGCATGTGAATCTGTGGAATAGAAATGAAATGCTCAATGTTTAACCCCCTCCTCAGTGTCTCTCCCAAACACAATATGTTTTCACTTCATACATGTACAAATTGTTCAATTTCATACAAATCCTATTCATGACCCTCTTTAGCTCATTTTCCTCTTTCGGTTTAACTGTATGTAAACGCATGCTCATCTACAAAACGCTGCAGATTACTTTCATGTAAACCTCGGGTCTCCTCGCCACTTAGCTTGTCTAACCCGAGCTGCATGTCTGCTAGATGATATTGCTTTCGACTGCATTTTTAAGCTTTACCATCTCCTTTGATCTCGATAATACTGAGATCAAATGTCTCAACTCTACAGCTTGCACACAATTAGTGTTTGATTGGGCTCAAATGCCAAGAGATTATTTACCAGACCCAAATGAAAGACAAATCAATTAAATATATCAAGTATCGCCCTTTCAAAGATGACTGAGAGATATTATAGTCGGTGTGCCGCGTTACAAAGAACATTTAAACCCTTAGTGTTCATCACTTGTACAGCAATAATAAACATAAACAGATGCTGATGGTATGCAGAATGTCTCATTCAGATCAAAATCAAAAGCCTTTAAATGTTCCCATCAAGAGCAGTTACACATCAGCTTTACTTTTCTCTTCAGCCTGCTTTATTCAAGTCATAATTTTGGAAATATTTACCAGGAAACTTGAGATTCTGTTGTGTCCCGGTTCGCGCACCTAAAAAATCTGAGTCAAGGTACTCCAGAAAAAGATCTCATTTCCTCAAAACACATGGAGCTATGAGAGATGAATTCAGAGAAGGATGTTTGTTCTGCACTAGACTTATCAGGTCATGTGCACTAATAGCTTAGAACAAATCTAAAGCAGAGCAGCACTTGGCATGGATATATGGAAAGCACAAGTTTAACTAATTTGGAGTCCTCCATGGTGCACGGTGCTGTTGGGGATATTGTTACAATTCAGAACGAGGGATGGCGAGCAGGAGGCGGAGAAGAGAAAACTTGGGTCAGGGCCGTGGAGAGATGGGGGAGGGGGGGGGTGTTGCTCAGTGTGTCCTACAACATTATTTTCAACACACACAAACCTCCAGAGACTACAGATTCTTATCGAAGCCGAGTTGCATGGCCCCAGCGGAACAAGAGACCACACTTAAGAAGGGTGCACATCAATGGCCTGTACAGGTTGGCTGTGTAAGAAACACTAGGGGAGCGGATGAGTGCAAAGATGAACGGTAGCACGTCACGGGCCAGCACCACCCAATGAGCCACAACCGCCTGACCCGGGTTCAGGAATCCGATCAAGCTTGCATAGGAACAAAATTAGCAGGAGAGTGGATAGGAACAGTCAATATATCTGAGAATAACAGTAACCACAAACAATAGTAGAGGGCTGAGGCATGTAATACTTGTCTCCATTTGGAATCAATAAAATGAAAATCCACGACCAAAACATGCAGATCCTCATGCAAATAAATAGGCTCAGCTGAGACACGGGGGTTCTGAGCAATCTGTTTTTGTGGAAAGCAAGATAACATTCATCATTTTATTCTCTGCAGCTTTTGCCAACAGGGTGTTGAGTGCTGGCTCTAGACTGCAGTTTGTTTGTTTAAAAGATTACAATTCATCCAAGTCAAACAGACACCTTGAACATTTACCCTGCTCTGACAATAAACACATGCCAAATGGTTTGAGAGCATGTGTTCGAAATTCCTGTATTCATGGGGGGGGATGAGGCCAGGTAAAGGCTAGCACATGTACATATGATGTCACTTCGTACATAGCAATTATGCATATGATATCACAGGCCGCCTGTTGGGAGCGCGGCCTGCAAAGAAAAATAGCGGATAGATGCTTGTTAAGATTGTGTTGTATTTAGGTATAGACCTCTGTGCTCTGCTTTATTCAGTGACAGTTATGAGCATGCGAAAGCAACAAAAATATATTAAACAAATGCACGATTAAATCTGAAACTACAGTTTTTATACGGTTTGAACTTGAAAATGGTCACCCATTAAGGGCGGTGGTAGCTCAGTGGTTAAAACATTTGGACTCTGGACGTGAAGGTCGCAGGTTCAACATCCAGGATCATCCAAGTGCCGTTAGCTTGCCACTGTGGGGGAACCTCTCTATACGTATGTCATATGAGAGAGCATTTTTTAAATTATTATTAAATAGGATTAAAGGAGATGCCTTTTACCTAATGAACCCTTAAAGAGCCCTTGAGATTAAAGATTGGAATATAGTGTGAACCAGGAGTCATTTTCAAATTACAATTGGTTTATATTTCTAGGATCTTTGGGATAGATTTGTGATCAGTTTGTCTTTTCTAGACTTATCAAAATGAAGAAAATATCCCTTAAAAAATTCTAAAATAACACTTATTTGCCATGCTCAATACCAGGGGTGTCAAACTCATTGTCACCGTGGGCCACATTAGCATTTTGGTTTGCCTCGAAGGGTCAGTTGTAACTATAAGACAGTACATACACTTATAACACATAACACAAAAGAAATACCATTTTTTTCTCTGTGTAAATAGGCACCATTTAAATTTATGCCATTTGGCAGACGCTCTTATTCAGAGCAACTTACAACTAAGCAATTGAGGGTTAAGAGCCTTGCTCAAGGTTCTACTAGTGGCAGCTTGGTGATGATGGGACTTGGACCTGCAATCTTCCAATCCAGAGGCCAATGCTCTGAGCTACCATCTCCCACTAACTGCAGCTAACCACTGAGCTACCACCCTCTCCTTGAAGCAAAAATATGTATTCGCTTTAACATCTTTGTTGGAACTGCCTTCCATTTACATTAATTTTTTCACTTCCTGGACATTTTGGGATAATTTGTAGAAATTTCTCAATTCCATTTGTTGGAAAAAACTAAATGCTGATGTAGGATACACTGCAATCTAGTGGCACTTCGTGGGTAACATGCATTGTGGGAGATGTAGTTTATTGTCACTGCATAGCCTTATTTAAAGACAATCATACACCTTTTAAGCTTTTGCTTGTGGCGTCCCAAATTCGGCTCACGGGCCATGAGTTTGACACATGTGCTCTATATTAAGGCTTAAAACTTAATGTAGTATATATAGCCCATAATTTTTGTGGAAATTCATTATATTTACAAAGTGACCATCCTTAGTAAACAGCACAGACTTTTTTCATACAAGCTAATTAAAGAATACAAGCAAATAATGTAATCAAAATGTGAAATTTGTTTGCTGCAGAAGCATTTAGTGAAAGACAGCTGTGGTATAGCAGTTACTTGTAGCATCAGAGTTTTATTAAACTTCAGGTGATTTACTACGTGCTCTTTTCAGACATTTCCAGACACGATTTTTGTCTTTGTCATCTCTTCCTACAGGGTCCTTCATGTCTCTCTTTATTTAATAGGCAATAGAGAGCAGAGCAGCATTTGTGCTCATTTCCCATTTTTTTCCTCTTCATAACAAGTCCGCCAAGTACATGTTTTTAAACAGGGAAGATGGAAAGGAGGGCAAACAGCCCATTTTACACCACTGCTGAGGAGCTCCACCGTGGGCTAATTCTAGCACCAGATGGCCCAGATCCCATTCATCAGACAACAAATATTTTGCACCTTTATAAAGAACAGAGAAGTCACACTCCCCAAACCATAGTCCGTTTTCAAAATCAGTTCATGGTCCTGAAGGTAAGGCTTTTGGTCTAATGTTTGATTTCCGTTATTAAACAACCATTTAAAATCTCGCCTTGTTAATTATGAAATGTCAAGACAAATTGTGTTTTCAATAAGGTGTTTTATGGGGGCTCATAAAAGACTTCAGACATGAAAGAAGCAGAATCAAGTCTTCATGCAAGAAAGAATATATTGCTAATTATTCAAGAGATTAAAGATTTCATGATCATGCGGTACACACACTATTCCAACATGAACATGTCATAATACACTAATTCATTTGAGCATTTATTTTACTTAATTAATTAGCATCAATTAATGAAATGACTTTAATGCCTGTCAGCCATAATTTAATGGTATGAAAAAACAAACAAAAACAAACAAATGGAATATGTTGTTTAATTGGGCTGATTTGAGCTACCTTGGAGATAATCTTTTATTCAGTCTGAGAGGTATTTTATTTAGGACAAACTAATACATTCTCAGACCCTTTTAGGATCTGAAATAAACATAAAAGTGGGTTTTCCAAATGTTACTAGACTTTTACTATATCATTCAAATACTTCCACTATATAATTCTGAGGTAAAACAATATACAATTACATAAAATACACAACATAAATATGTTATACAATAAATATAGAAAAAAACATACAATGACAAATCTTTAATTAAAAACAAACAAATATAGTCAGTTTTGCTTGTGTTTGAGTCATAATGTTATAAACAATGACAGCATTACTCATACTCAGCCTGTAAAGATGCTCCTAAAAATAATCCCCAAATCTCCTACTCCTGAGACACAGAAGAATGAACAGAAACCGGTAACAGATGATCAGTTTATGCTTTTTATATCCAGATGATGAAGATGATTAAAAGTCCAGACATGTGTTTTTAGACTAAATGCACTTTAATGGTGCTCACTTTGGACAAGCCTGTCATGGTGGCTTTTGCATTTGCTGAAAAAGGCTGTTTCATTCATTACAAACCCTTTTAGCAGAAGGATAGGAAACTGATAAACAGGCTTTCCCTCTTGGATCTCCCAGTAGGAATGGCATTGCAGATGAACACCTGCATTGCTGAGGAACACCTTGGATGAAACTGATTTAATTCTAACAAGATTTGAACTCATTTGAAACAGGCTATAATTATGAATGTGATTTTTTTTTATCTACAGTAGAGACATTTTATTTATTCTGTGAAATACAATGATTGTTTCACTACAACATTACAGATTACATATTATTACATATACTGTATATAATTTCTTTTTGGTTGTCTCATTGTAATTAATTGACTCTAACATTAACTGTGTATATATATATATATATATATATATATATATATATATATATATATATATATATATATATATATATATATATATATTTACACACATACAGTATGTGTTGTGTGTATGTGTGTGTATGTGTGTGTGTGTGTGTGTATACATATATACTTGGGCTTTCAATCGATTCAAATACTTAATCGCGATTAATCATACGATTACCATGAATTAACTTGTGATTAATCGCATGCTTCAATGTACTTCTAGTTCAATTAATACTTTTCTAATACTCTAGATAACTGTAACAGATGTTATAATTATCAAAATCTCTCAAAAAATTTAATCATTATTTTGCTCTGGAAATTATTATTTTTTATTTTATTCTCTTGTTAATTTCAGTGTTACTTTTTAGTGTTTGTTTTACTTGTAAACTATGGTCCGTGGTTCCTTTAAGAATTATGTTCCGGTTTCTTTCCATATAAACTGGTGGTATGTTTAAGTGATAGCATGCAATGCACTTCCGTAAGGGTCCATACAGTAATATACGCTAATATAGTGAGTAACTCATACCTGTTTGAATGCGCAGCTGGTAGTCGTAATTCTGGGAAATTTAGGAAGCGTGAGTGGATGCACTGAAGTTTCTTTATTCATTGGTTCTTTTGTTCTTTTGTTCTCGTTCATTCGCCAACACAACGTAGAGTGAAGGAGCAGATCACTCACATAGTAACGCACGCTGCGTAAATCGCGCGTTAATAAAATTAATGCCATTAAAGTGAATTTGTGTTAACGCGTTAATGATGAAACAATGAGACCTGAACGATAAAGACTTCTCTGGGCATTTTTCAGATTGGACAAATAATAAACCCAGTCTTCAGTAACTTCAGTAAAGAAATTTTTAATAATTTCAGCATTGATCTTTTCTGAGCCGCAGTTATCGCTTAGGTTATCGCTTAAAAGAGGCGATAGATGTGTTTTATTAGCAAAAAACACCCAACAACGTGCATCCACTCACACTTCCTAAACTTCCCTGAATTACACATACTAGCTGCACAATCATAACATATGTGATATGAGCAACACACTATATTACTGTATATTATTGTATGTAACCTAAACTTATCACCAGTTTATATGGAAAGCAACCAAAACCAGAACATAATTCTCCATTTTACACATTCACCACTTGCAATGAGTGTTCTGTCTGAGAATGCCTACTGCAATGTGTGAACATGCAGCCCGTTGTCTTGTACTAAATTTAAATCTCTCAGTGTAGACTTGCCACTTTATTAAATTCTGGTTCTGGACACAAACACCTTATTCTCCTGCTAAATTTGACAAGGAATAACAAAGGTCTTTAATATCAGCCAAAGTACCATTCTTGCACCAGCCAGGATCATGATTAGAGCTGTTTGATCTTTCCTGATTAATTAAACAAGAATGCAGTGAGTTGGGGTTGCTATGGAAATAAAGCAGTAATGTTGCAGCAGGTGTTGGCCCCATGAGCACGGCTGTGAATGGAGCTTATGCATAGCTGCAGAGGTGGCTGTTTCCAACACTCCCTCGAAAACACAGCTCACATGCCACACATTCTTTCTGACCACACAACTGGAAGGCACAAAGGTCTGTCATGGGAGAACTTAAAATCACTTTAGGCACCTATTGGACAGCATGCTGAAACAATATATGTTTAAAATACTGAAGTAAAAAAAAAAACTTGACTGATCGAGTGATAATGCCTCAAATCTGCATAGAATTTGTAGTTTTATATATATATATATATATATATATATATATATATATATATATATATATTAGATAAGTGTTTTATATATTTACATTTATTTTAATAAAGCATCTCTAAGAGAGAATGTTTTAAGCCTTTAAACTATTAAGCCTGGCTGTGCTCTAAAAGACAAACAGAACAGGAATGTCCTGCTGATGCAAAGTGAAGTCACACAAATCATGCGCATAAACCTGGTTAAACTCACGTAGGCCAGTCTCCTGAGAGGCGGACAGCTTCATTGAGCACTCATTCTGGGATCTATCAGGCCGTCTGGAGGACTGGCCCTGTCCCTGCTGCTCTGACAGCCTCTATAAGTCTGCAATGAGGCAGAGTGTAATGCTGCTCCTGCTTCATTACTCTGCACAGGTGCCTCCGCTTCCAGCTGCCATGTCCATCATCCAGTCCTGATCTTGAGTCCTCCTTTATACAGGGACACTTTTACTGGAACACTCCCCAGAGTACTGCTTTATACCCACTGATGTCATACAATGCAGAGTGTGATTAAGTGAACAAAAGGTTCAAGCGGATCAAATTTCACAACAAATGGGAACAAAGAGGAGATAAGACATTAGCTATGCTTTGTTGGAATGTGTATATATATATATATATATATATATATATATATATATATATATATATATATATATATATATATATATATTTACAGATCAGTCTTGTAACAGTGCAAGTTTTAGAATTTGTCTTTGACTTGGCATGTTATGAATATATCTTCTGTTTCTATCAATTCCAAAGATTTGTGGATGAAGGAGATGATCTCCTTGTCATGTGCAGTAGAGTAAAAGAGAAAATGTAAAACAGAAACGGAATCTTTCACCAAATCAGTACATGTTGAAGAATACCTCTAAATATTTGTGATACATTTATTTCATGCATAGCCAACGCCTTGGCAGGACATACGAGTGAGCTAACTCAGCCTCACCAAGCACCAAGCCAACACTCTATATCACCACTTTGACTTTTTGCCCATACATTTTCCTTTATACTGCACTGGAGGGACACAGGGTCCTGGAAACACTAGCACGAACGTCTAAACATCTGTCAGAGGAAAAGTACTCTCCGGTCAAAACAGACAGCTCATGAACATGAGTTACGACTATTCAGCTTATGAAAAAAGACCAATATCAATAACAAGAATGCAAGAACAAGGTCAGTTATCTTAAAAATAGATACTTTGATAGAAATAAAAACTACAAATATTTCGGTACATGCTTGAATTCTCGGTTGTCAGCAGTATCCTGCCAATGCCCATAAATTCAGTGGAATTGTAAAAAGGTAGCATTTACAAGAAAAGAAGGAAAGAGAAGCTCTAAAAGACATTTCGTAAAAATTTTAAATACCCTAAAAATACCAAAGTACTTTTTTTTTTTTTAGATATAGCAAGTCCGTATTTTTACTTCCAGAGTAAAGTATGTTTACGTCATACAGTTTGAAATCAACATTTACAACATTTGGTATCTTTTAATATTTGATAATTGTTCTTAAATCATTATCATGTTATATTTCTTTGTTTCTTTCATTTAATGTTCAGTTTCTTTTCATTGTGTTTCTCTTGAATTTATATTTTTCTCCTTCATTATTTTATTTACTTATCAATGTCATGGTGTATATTTTTAAGGTCGGAGGAAACAAGGATGTAGAGGAAACCCACCGGCATGGAAATAATATATTAAACACAAGACATACACTAACCCAATGCTCATGATTAAACCAGGGATGCACATAAAAAAAAATATTGCTAATGGATATACTGAATGCTAGCTTGCAATTAAAAAAAAAACGCACATTAGCATAAACATCAATCTATTCTCCATGTTAGTGGACCCGTCCATGCTCATAAATAATCCTTACAATTAAGTACTGCAAGCTATGTGGCCGGTTCACACTCACAAACATAAATAATGCACAGGATAAACGTCACACCTTAGTGCTCCTCTGTCAATATTTTTATTTGCGCTCCATTAAATTTTTGCTTGGAAGTAATTGTGAAATGCTGTAATATCCATTAGGATCTGAGGTGCCTCCAGAAAAATACAGCTCAGTGTCTCAGAAGTGCTGAGTGAGCGGACAGATGGCGCATAAATTAGGATGAAAAGACATCGGCAGGTTGACCCTCTCAGACGAGTGCTTAATCTGTAGCCAAGAGAGATTTTATTTTCCTTGAAAGAACAGCACGAACGAAGGGACAGAAGAGTAGGGGAAAAAATCCAAGGGACTCATTTCATTAAACCTGTGGCTGGCCATTCTTTGGATTGTTTCTGCATCTGTTGCTATAGTTTTTTTTTTCCAAAAGAGTGCTCTGTTTTTCCTAGATACCTAAAACACATTAAAGTTAACCTCTGCTGTTAGTTATTCGAAGACAGGTACTCTGTGTATGCTACTCAAAAAAATGAACAGCATAAAAATTTACACACTCTGTCTCTGTAATAATCAACATCATCAGAGATTCTGGGTGGTGTGCAGGTCAGGTTCTCGTCTTCTCGAGAACAAATCCAGAGCCTGCCCAATTGTCACAAGCTCTCAAAGCCTGTTCACAGAGCCTGAGGGGAACGTGTTCCTGGACACACACCTGCACCTGTGCTATTAGCACGTTCACTATTAACGCAATCTGGCTCTCGATTTATTCTCAATCTCTGTGAACTCTGTGAAACATTTAACTGTCTTGGCCTGTCTCTAGGGAGCCGATTAAAACAGGCTGCTCTCTCAGCTATGTTCGCTGCATGTCAGAACAGACCTGTTTTATGGGTTCATTATGGGGAGGGGGGTGACATATGGAGAGTGTGTTTTACTGCCACTGGCTCCAGGGATTACGGCGCTTCACATTGTAGAGGGAAATGTTCTGAATGTGCTGTCTCCCACTTTATGTTTTTGTGACGCAAACAGGGCAGATAAATAGGTGCAGAGAGGTTCATGTGTTCTATTTGCTCTATGCAACACTATGTATGTAATGGCTAACGTCTTTTCCTGATGTCAGTACAAAGGTTATGACCGATAAAGGCACCGATAACCTTTACTGCAAATAACGTATCATGATTTAGCCGATATGAAGCTTATTTCGATGGACATGAGTCAGCAGTCAACACATGCAATATAAAAGATATATATTTTAGACAGCCCTGAAACATCCTGCAAAATAAACCATGCAAAATGTTGCACTGCACTGCAGTTATTGGATTTTCTGCACAGTCAACTAATGAATCTCTACCAAGCTGTATTAAATTAATTTTATTATTACTTGTTTTGGTATTTTCATTTTTTAAGAACACAGTTAATACCTAAAAATGGCCCTGGATTAATAAGAATGACAGTATGTGGTAACTAGTTACGTTTTACATTTACATTTACATTTGCAGCATTTGGCAGACGCCCTTATCCAGAGCGACTTACAACTGAGTAAGTGAGGGTTAAGGGCCTTGCTCAAGGGCCCACTAGTGGCATCTTGGTGGTGGGGTTTGAACCCCTTATCTTCTGGTCCAGAGTCCAACACCTTAACCACTGGGCTACCACCTCCCCACCTCCCCGTTTTGTGATCGCATGCTACCACATGCCCTCTCTGGTTACTGTAATACTGTATTTTTAGCACTTTGATTTAGACTTAACCATAGTGAAGATATAAACTGTTTGACAGAACAACCACGTTTCTGTGCAACTTCCCCGTCATGTAAGATGTTAATAATTTAGATCTCTCTTTCCCTTTTCTTTTTTTTGTAGCTTATTTACCGGTGTTATTGCAATCTAGTAATGCCCATTCAACCCCTGCATATCACACGATAGTCATAATTCATTAATCACTTACATCTGTTTATTCATACCTATAAGTACCACACCTTTTTCATTTTGACTTTCAGATGTGAAATCTTTTTTTCGCCAAAATTAGAGATGAAAAATAACCGCAACCAACGCCGTGGGGTCAGTGAAAATAAAACCTTAATGAAAACAAAAGCCAGATAAAGATCATTTCCTTAATATGCTGGATTAGAATATCTGAAGTACAAACAGACAAAAAAAAAAGACTTGACATGCGATCACTGCTTATCATTAAGTCCAAGATTATTAAAGTGCTGGAATTGGATGGTTTAAATATGAGTGTTTGACGTGAAATGCGCAAGAAGTCAGATCATTATGGCAATACTGCATTTTGAACGTCACTTGCACTTCTTATACACTCCTTATTGGATGGGAAAGTAATATTGTGTGTTTTTTTAATGTATTGAGCTGTAGTTATTAAAATTAATAATTGTGTCATGTAAAATCATGTTATAGATGCAAAATGCATAAATGCTACTCAATATTCTTCTACTGCAGATAGAAAATCTCCATAAATAATTGTTATGGAATACATGCAAAAACTATTTCCATATGTACTTACTTAGTTTATACTGTATGTTCTTGTACCCTGCTGTAATAAATCAGAACCTATTTTTTGCCAGCAGGGGGAAAGGTTTCTGAGAGTTGCCCAAACCAAGACAGTCTTCTAATCCTGGCCTGTGTCAAGCAATAAGTACCAGCATGCAAGTATATGAATTTGCCTTTCATAGGGGATTTGGTGGGAGGTAATCTTATCCTCTCAGCTCTGTGCGTAGGCGCATAGTGGCACAGGGAATGGAAAAGAATGGGTAATAGATTATTAAAATAATCATTTGACTGCAAGTGACCAGCAGTGATGTGCCCTTTTTTGTCAAAGAAGGGTTAATATTAGGCTTTTTAATTTAACTCATATATGACTCATAAATGATTTCAATGAGATATTGCAAGGTTGAGAAATCAGCTTGCTTTAGACCAGAATGTTGAGAATTGAAGATTTTCCAGCAATTAAAGTCTTGGCCAGACTTATTGTCAAGAGTGTGAATAGTGTGACTTAAAACGTTTTTAATATAATTAACTCTTAATATATGCTATTTTATTTTTTATTTTGGTGTCAATTTGATCTTAAACAGATAATATATAACCAGAATGTATAAATTAATAGGTTATCTGCATGTGTTTGCATCTACATGCACTATTTAACAACTAAGTTTATAGTTATTAATGTTATATTTTTTGTGAATTTTGTGAACATGTATTTTGTGTTCATTTACAGAAGGCCATGTTCTGGTAATGAAATTGATTGTGGTCAACGTTTATGATTCTAAATGAATCTGATTTTCATGATTTTCATGAATTTATGATTTATTGTAAACCACTGCATTGAAGTTCATGCAAAATACATGGATTACTTCAGTGTAATACAAGGTATTTTACAGGCCCATAAAACCATGGAGGACTCTATAGGGTGATAAAGCCATGCTTCCTGTTTTTATGTATCCTACAGAACAGAAAACCTTTAGAACAGACTGCGTAATGTTTGTTGGCCTTCTCAATTTGGCAAGAGGTGTAATTTGAAGAAGAAAAACATCAGAAACAAAGTTCTGGATGAATGTCAATTTCCATGTTATTATCACTAAACGATCACTATATTTATGCTACACTTAAACAGCTGACCATAAAAATAGCATAAGGCAAGAGTGTGTCTGTGTGTGTATGTGTGTGTGTGTGTGTGTGTGTGTGTTTTATGTATGTCCCAGGAATTCATGATTGTAGCTGACACTTCCGGAAAATCACTATTCCTGAGATCTTAAATTCAGACTTGTTGCCATTGTTCCAGCTGAGTTCTGATTGGAACCATAGACTTAATTGAAACTTTGTAAGCACTTTCATGTGTTGCACAGGAAGAACAGGTACACTGCTAATCTAATAAAGGCACAATGGAATTGAAGAAGAACCAAGCCAGGCTGTGGATGAGCAGAGCTCTGGCTCCACATGTATGGGATAAATCCACTTACAAGCATCTGTGCTGCGCTGCTGGATTTCTACACTCTGACTCTTTTAGTGGTACTGCCTGCCAGGTCCTGCCAGAATTTTACTTGTATATTTGGGACCACATGTAAAATATAAAATGACCTAAATTTCAACATAACTATAAAATAACAATGGCTGCAATTAAATATGCAGTAATAAAATACTATGTACTGTGTGTAACAAAAAGGTCAGATGAACATCATTATTAACATTTATGGATGATGGTCATGCTTATAATATCCCACATAATTATTTTGGAGATTGCCCAAAAACCCATGTCAGATCACAATCAGTAAAGTGCTGTTCAAAAATGCCACTCTACAAGCACGTGTCATGGATATAAACAAACATGATTGCTTTTTTTTTTTTAATAGTGGCCCTCCAGTGCATATGCGAGACATATGATGAGGCTTACAGCAGTAGCGTAGTGATTGAATCCATTCTGGGGTACAGCAGGAATCCACCAATGGGGCGATTAGCATGATCTGGGGAAAGTCTAAGCACTTAACTTGCAAAATGTCTCCAGAAAGTCCATGTGTGTACATGTATATGAAGCAGTTAGATACAGACCTGGCAGTGTCATGGAGCCCATTACTAAAATGTAATCTTGCAGTTCATCATCACATCCTCCTCAATGAGAGCCACAGGACCCGTGGAGTTTGAAGGTCAAGACCGAAGCAATAAACGCTGAGTGTCTGTCAAATTCCCTTAAGCCGTCTCTTTTTCACTCACTCACAATCTCACTCTGCGTTTCTAAATAAGGGCATGTTGGGTCTATGCCTATTCAGAAATAGTCACATGTGTAAATCAGGGAACCGGGCAGAGTATTCTTGGCAACTGTCTTCATCAGATAAAACGGAGTATAACTAGAATTCCTAAATAAGTTGTTTCTCAAGTGCAGAGGAAGTGTACACAGAACCAACAGCCATGCAAAGCCACAGGAAACGCCACATGTCAGTGCCCCGCCTAAGCATTTACAAGCTTGAAAATGTTTGCTTCCCTATCTCTCACTTTGTTTTGGTAATCTGCTCCTCATCACTTTCCTTTTTTGCTTTTTAGGTATGTGGTATGGTGGTGTGGCCAGTGACTGTGTGTGTGTGTGTGTGTGTGTGTGTGTGTGTGTCAATAACCCCAAAGAAATCACACCATTCACTTTCCCATGTTCCTGACAAAGTGCTGTCACTCAAGGGGTTCTTTGAGTGATGGACGAGATCTTAAAATTCTTCCTCCATACCTGTTAATCAGCAACACAGTTTCTAATCCTCCTCTGATCCTCCCAGTACATTTGCACATGACGATGCACATTCCTAATTGCTCATTTTATGTCTTGTCTCCATTTTTCACATAATTAGCTGCATAGCAGCTATAATAAACTAGATGCAGGTGTTTGATGCTAATCATCCCGAGATTTAGGGCTTTAGTTTAATGTCTGCCTATAAATCCCAGTATAGCAAAACCAATTCATGGAATGTGTTTTTACTGAGTAAACCTACAGTACTGATTACGATTGAGTAATTATACTGTGACCCTATTCCGAAAGAGGCTTAATTTCGGTTTTCATTTGTTTTAAGTCGTAATGAGAACAATGTCTTCCTAAATTCAAAACAGCACCCGATGTCAAAGACAATTATGTGTCTTGGTTCAGTTTCTATCGCTCAAAGAGCAAGATATTTTGGGAGCCGGAGATCAAGGAAAGAACGGGAATTCCTCTTCATCATTAGATCAGTGATTTCCTCAGGAAAATCTTGGAACAGAATCTGACCCAGCCCACTAAATATATTCTCTGAGTGAGGATCAGCCGGTTGAAGCTCGGTGGGGTCGATTCAACTCCAGATAGCTTATGCAGACTTGCATATATGGTGCATGCGGTAAAAATAACTCTAAGATTTCAGTGTTTAATCATCCTTGTTAGCTATATTAGTTAGTGCCTGCCTTTAGTGAACATTTAGTGACAGATCACATTCTGAAAACGACCTGCATGTTTCCTGTTCTGTGATGATCAGCTTTTAGTTAAAAATAAAATGTACAAAATAGAATGTACAAATGGTTTCAAATGGCTTTCTATCCAACTAATGTTTTACTTTGACACAACCATTGAATTCCTCACGCTCAAGATTAATTTGAGTAATCAGAGGGCATGGAAGCGTGCCTTTTACAAACAATCTCTGTCAGCTTAACTAATGTTACTCCTATGCTGTATTATTTGATCCCCTTACACGTTAAGGACATAAACAAACGGATCCCTTAAGTGGAAATTGTACTGGCGCTTTTGAGGGATATTGTTTATCCATAAGATTTTCAATCCCTTATTATTAAATTGGCCATTTGAGACCTGAATATTGGATGCTTCCAGATGCACTTAAAACTTGGTTTATTTATTTATGATCTTGCTGGAATTTCTTTCCCCGTCTCTGTGCAGTGCTCAGATCGGGTCCTAGATATCTTGCGCTCTAGGTTGCGGTGTGCAGTTTGGTTACTGTTTTAATTACACTTCAGTAAGGGTCAAAGATCTACATGGCAGCTATTGTCTAACCATGGGAAAGTGCTGACTGGAGTGGCAACACATGTGTGTAGTGGTGGGAACAGGACACTACAAGGTAGAATAGCATATTATGGCTGGTGCTTTTAAAGATAACTGGTTGCGCGTGTCATCCAAAGAATGTCCATATGTCTCTATTGTGTAACTATTATCTATTATTTAACTATTATCTATTATTATCTATTTAGTTTGTCGTTTAGAGAACCACCATTTTTCTCTAAGTGAATGTTTCTAGATCCTACAAAGCATCATTACTGGTGGTTGTGAAACTCAAAGGTATTTCTTTCAGGCGACAACGCATTTTTATTAATTTCCGTTGTTAAAGCGGATACATTTACACTGTATTTTCTCAAATTGTGAAAAAAATTTGCTTTATATATCATAACAGTTAAATATCTTAACTTTCTGAACCAGCTTCCTGCCACGGTACAGAAAACAGTAACAATGCCGAAGAATCGAAACCCAGCAATGCCAAGTTTTGTGCCACTGTTAAAACAAAGATTAAGGAACAACAGCGCTGATTGTTTCTTAAATAAGCAAAGACGTATTGACTAAGACGAATGTGTTTTTCTCCAGGAAAATGTCCAGCTGATACACAACATTAAGCAATTCACGTGAAACACAATGCCACAATACTAAAGCAAATTGTGGTTTCAATCCTTCTTTGATCGATGTTCAAAGTAAAACATTTATTATTGATGTGGTGAGATAGAGTCATCTCAAGCAACCATCACAACTTCAAAGCTGGGGGGGACGACACACAAAATAGTTCTTAAATGTGTTGAGTTTGTGTGTGTAAGTGTGAGTGTTCGATATTTGTTCCCCTCCTCCCCACTCCTCAGTTGGAATGCAAGATGCTTAATGAGGTGGCTGTTGAGTGGTCTTGTGGGGAGGCCGTTTTAATTTCTATGCTTCTTTCTCTCTCCCTCTCTCTCTCTCTTTCTCTCTGTCAGTGCAGGCTGAGTTCAGGTCAAACCTGGAGGAGGCCAGAGCAGGCAGAATGCTGGTCCTGGCAGAGGTTGCTGGGATGTTCTTTGAGGCATGTGGAATGCTGGGAAGAATCCTCCCACCAGTCCCAATTCCCCTTGAATTAGAAAGCACTGTGGGACTAAATCTATAAATCAACATTTTATGGATTAAGCAAAATGTATACAACAGACTGTGATTTTCCAGCTAGATTCATTTCATTGCACAGTTATATACATTCCGTAAGAACTGAACTTCGCTATACAGTTATGCAAAACTCCAGCAGCCGTTTTATTGGTTAACGCAGGAAGCCGTGAAGATAAAATAAAACTTGATATAGGAGCCTTTAATCCTTTAAACGCCTTTAAACGCTGCAATTCAATCCTTGATCTTACAATAATCAAAAACTTTTCATTTTAAATGCATGACCTAAGCATAACAATCCTTTCTGCATTCATATTTTGGCCTGGTTAACAAAATGGTCACAATACGTAGGCGGTGCATTTTTCTTTCTCATCCCAGTCAATTTCTCCCTTTATTCTCGCTGAAAAAAAAGCATGCTGCGAACTAATTCGAAAATATTTGCAAGAAAGCAGTAATTTGTACCTGTTTTGCAGGAAACCATGGTGCGTTAAACATTTACGGTCTTTATAGGTTAAATAAAAGACTGAAGCTCTGATACTGCATCCTGCCAGAGAAATTGAATCAGACAATGGGACTGACACGAGACACTGTTGAGATAAAAAAAACTAGAGAGCTTTGAAAAGAATGCCTTCTGTGTTAATGTAACTGCACACGCACAGAGACCTGTGTACCAAAAGGCATTAACCTTCTGTAGTATTGAATCATTTTAAAATGCGACATCAATAGGTTGAAAAGCAGTGTGCAATGAGAGGAAATGGCTTGTGTGGCATGTACGAGGCGCCATTGTAACCTGAACAATGGCAACAGTAAACTCTTGGTGATGGAACATAAAAGACACACCATGTTAAGGATATAATGTTGTGTGAGCAAGTGTATTGTTTTCTAGCAACACTGTTTTTGGTGGGCCATGCTGTGTCAAATAACAGGCTATTTGTGGAAGGATCCTTGTTGCTTGTGCTAGACCAAAAAGATACGCTGCCATTGATGCAGCCTTTTCTTGTTTTTTGTTTGATTGCATTTGCCTACTTGGGTGGAGCAGGCTTAATCTATTCCTTTCCTGACAATAGGCAAGTCAGGAAACTATAATCCCTCAATATGCCTGTCTGCAATGAGGTATTCACTCTACTGGAAACAATCCTACAACACCCAGAAACCAAAAGGGCATGGGTTTAATCTTGCTTCTCTCCCTCTCGTCAGTCTCTTTCTCTCTCTTTACATTCCAAATGCATTCATGAGTCCTTAAAGTCTGAGGAGCAGTAATGTGTACAGCACATGCATTCAACTTCATTCCATTGGCACCTTATAAGTCAATCTTGTACTGGATACGAGTTGCCAGAAAGAAATTAGATTTAAGGTGGGGTTTGTCAAAATCCACAAAGAGAAACTAACAGTAGAAACAATAAATCAGTGCTTTTCAATGTGAAGAGAATCAGTTTCCCGATAGCTAGTAGTTCTGATCCAAATAAATAGGTGATTATCACCTAGCTTCGAAGACAGGTCAAAATTGGTATGTCCAATATTTACATTTACGGCATTTGGCAGACGCCCTTATCCAGGGCAACTTACAACTGAGCAATTGAGGGTTAAGGGCCTTGCTCAAGGGCCCACTAGTGACAGCGGTGGGGTTTGAACCTGTGATCTTCCAGTCCAGAGTCTTGATGACCCTACCACTGGGTTCCCACCTCCCCTAATATCAGAGTGGGGAAGCAGTAAAAAATGTAATGTAAATAAATGTTAAAGATCAGACTCGTTATGGATGTGGATGCTTTTACTTCTATATAAAAAAATAAATATACATGAATGTATGAATATATTGATTTAAATATGAACAATTTTGGTTTGTAAAGAAGGACACACAATGTTCATCTTTAGAACTTAAGTAAATGAATCTTTATCACATCATAGAAAACAACACAAGAAATGGCCTACTGTAAAAATGTTTGGAAAAAAAGTAGGCAAAAGAAAATACTTAAAAGTGATTAATTATATAAGAACTAGTGTCAGGTGGTCATACTTCCACCAGAAAGTAAAACAGGGAGGAAAATTACACCTCAAAGTCAATCTAACTCAACTTGACAAGCAAATAAATGTTTAATTGAAAAGTTTGTTCAATGATTTCTAGAAATTTGTAGAATTGCCAGTGCATGTCATTGCAAATTTAGAATACATTAAATGAAAATACTTTCCAAAGTGGATTATGTAGTCACATTATTTAACTTGAAATATACGGTCTATAGACTTTCCACAGTCATGCTGTAGAAACAGGTTGCAGAAAACTCTGGCCTACAGACACTTCAAACTGCTGTTATTCTATATCATATTTCCTTTACCAGTACTGACTCAGTCAGGCGGAATTGCATAAAAGGGTATATCTTTCCTCTCTTAAAGCTATGAACACAAAGCAAAGCCTATAGTTTCAAAATATGTCGTGAAGCGGAAGGATCCACCCAGGTTTTACCTGTGTCCCATTAATAGTAAAAAAAAACACCAAACAAACAAAAAAACACAAAAAAACAGGAAGACGTCAAAAGGATATCACAATTAGATAGGAAACAAGGTTGAAAAAAAAATCCATGCAACCTGCTATTAGTGCATGTGTGTCATTATGCTGCTGTGTCACAGGGTTAAAACTTAAAAAAAGGAAAAGAAAAAAACGCCTTCTGCATGTTAAGGGTCCCTCCGGCGGTATTTGTGACACATATAAACATTAAAGGATTTAAGTGTTTTAAACAATATCCAGGCCTACAAAATGACCTTAGTAAAAAAAAAAAAGAGCTTGAAAACTGAAACCAAATGAAACAGCACACCCTCTCCTCACCTTTAAATTAGCATGCTGTAAGTCAGACCAGAGAGGCTTTTGCTGAGTTAATTGTCTCTGACTTGCTGTGCGTCCCCTCCAGAAAGCTGGCTTGATTGCAGTCGATATGCAAGGGTGTTGAGAAAAGTCTGGCAAGCTAAGTGACTAGCATAGGCCCCAGGTAGCATTATTCATAAGGCTGGACTTCTAAAGAATGTCCTCATCCTGGCCCTTTAATACAGCTCTCAGCCCAAGGGAGAGCACAGGCACAAATTACAAGACCTTTATCACTTCAAACGTCAACCTGAAGGAATGAGCTGGCATCGAAAGAACTTAAGAGTGTGAGCCAAGTTGAAGCAGAGGATCTAAACAGAGGATATAAAAGGGGATAAAGTGTTTAGGGAGAATTATATAATATTATACACACTATACTGCCAAATGTTTATAGACACCTGACCATTACACTTGTATGTGAATCGTATCCCAAACTGTTGCCACAAATTTGGAAACAAAAAAATATATATAAAATATCTTCAAATGTAGTATTGAAATATGTTGATTCCTTGAAGATGCCCTGTGTTAAAGTTAAGGTCCAAGAAGACCTGCCAAGGTTAGAGTGAAAGAACTACAAAAAAAACTAGTGAACATGTGATAAACTAGAATGCTTAATACACCACAGGCCTCCTTGCCTGACATCACGGCTTGATTTAACTAATGCTCTTGTGGCTGTACCGCCAAATTATTACAGCCATGATCCAAAATTTAGTGGAAAGTGTTCATTGAAGAGTGTGGAACTACATATGAAGTGCAAACTGCGCACAGGTCAACATACCCGCTGGTCTCGCATTTCATGTATTATTAGAAATTCTAATGTGTATTGTTCGAGCAAAAAGATTTTCCATGTTTATGCGTATTTTCTTAGATTAATTAAGAGAAAATACTAACAGAAACTAATACAGGCTTATAAAAGATCCCATTCTGGTTAGCAGTAGCATTACATTCCAGCTTTTTTATTATTTTATATATATATATATATATATATATATATATATATATATATATATATATATATATATATATATATATATATATCCGTGTGTGTCTGTGTGTGTGTGTATCTGGTTCTATGTAACACACCCAATAGTAAGTTTTATAGTAAGTTTTAACAAATGATGATTTCAGATTTGTGAAAGATTGTTTGATCCTACTCAAGTCACAGTGAATAAAGTGTATTCATCACAAAAGCTGGTAAGAAAGTCCAACGTTGCATTTTATTTCATTAAAAGTATGTTTAACTGTGGGAATGTACAATTTTAAGGAAATAATATGGTACATATGAATTTGGCTGCAGGATGTTTTAAAAAAGTTTTTAAAAGCTCTAAAAACAAATTAATCAATCTGTTGTGAGGATTAAAAATCCTGAGATTGACAATCTCAGGAAATAAGGTGCAGTAAGATTGGTGATGCGGTCTATAACGTAAGAAGGCGCTGGTCCATTTCTGGTTTTGTAGTGTTTTAAATGTGATGCGTGTAGCTACCGGAAGGTAGTGGACGTAACGCAGCAGTCGGGTGGTTTGGGAGAACTTGGGCAGGTTGAAGCCAGGGAACGTAGAGCAGCAGTGGGGTGGTGTGGGAGAACTTGAGCAGGTTGGACACAGGTCACGCAGCTGCCTTTTGGATCATTTGCAGTGGACGAATCGTTATTCTGAGGTAGACCTGAGGTAGATTTTGAGGTAGTCCAATTTTGAAATGACAAGAAACTGAACAAGCAGCTGAGCAGAGTGTGTGGATAGAAATGGGCGAATGCTTCTGATGTGGATGATCCTTCACATTAGCGACATGAGAAGAAAAGAACAGCTGACATGGTTACAAGGTGACAAGAACAGAGAGTTGTGAAGAGTTGTACCAAGATCTTGACCTGGAGATGAATCACTTGGAATCACAAGCAGTTCAGTTTCCTTCGAAGCTGTGATATCTGAGGAGAAGGTGATTTGAGTGGCATCAGAATAGAAGCAGCAAACCCAAGTGACTTTACCAAGAAGTCGTTGATGTTGGTGAAATTCACTAATGCAAATTATGCATACAGAATTACATATATTGATATTCAATAAAGCTTAGTGGCTTTGCCATTTTGACCCAGTGAAAACATGCACGAGTGAACATGCAGGAACTTAAAATATAGACAGAAAACAAATGTTCCAGACATTTATATTAATTAAAAAAAGGCCTTTCAGTGATGTTCAGTTGGTCTCACAGTCACATGTGAACATGTGGAAAGACACAGATCACAAAGCTGAGAGTATCAAAGATGAAGAGCAGCATCTTGTCTCAGCTGATGAGGATGTTAGGGAATGTGGCAGCCTCACATTGCACTGAAGGCAACTTCAAAATCATAAATTGACTTAATTTTTTATTACCAAATTTCATGCTTAAACAGCCACAGTTCATAAAGTTTTAATCTCAGATATTATGACTTATCATTCAATTTTAACATATAAGAATCAACATACTAAATTAATCACAAAAACAGACATTAGTGTCAGTGCATTTCACAACCTTCAGGCATGTCTTACATGAATCAGTACACCTCTTAACATCATTATTATGACTCCACAAATATAGAAACCATCAATGTTATACAGGAATGACGTGTAACAGACATGAATCTCATGAATAGAGAATGGATGGCATTACAAAACAAGAAAACCCAATGAACAGAAATCAACAAGTCTCCCTTCACTGTAGTCACATACATCATATCAAGCAGAAGCATCCAATTTAATTGTGCATTGTTTCCTGTGCATTATCGTTTTCATGGGCAACTTTGGTATTTTTTCCTGATGATGTTTAGCTATTCTTGAGAACTCTGTGTTCTTCTCTTCTGTCAGCCATTGTGGAACAAATATATTTAAGCCTGAGCTACGGATGCTGTTTATGAGCTCTTTCTAGTGTACCCTCGGACCATCCAATCAAAGGGGGTGAAAATGCTATCATGACTGGATGGCTTCAGTGAATATAGTTTACACTCTAATTGGTTAAAGCAATAGGTTTCAAGCAAGTATAGATATATATATATATATATATATATATATATATATATATATATATATATATATATATATATATAAATGAATTGCAAACCCACTGTCCTGACTGTGAGGGCTCACGGCAGATGGATAGCTTCTGACCGCAGCAACACGTCATGTGACGGCTGAAATCTAATTTGAAGGACACTCCAATGTAAACAGATACTCTTTGCATCACAGTGCATGAGAGAAATGCTATGCAATGAAGAGACTGGACTATTGGGAGAAATTTGATACATATTCATTGACAAAAATGTATTAAAACATAAGTTAGTGATTCTGAAACAGTTTAAGCCAGCCGAGAAGGCCTGCAACTGATATATTCTATTAGGTGAATACAAAGTAAATTCTATCATATGTGTGTAATCATTTTTGCCAAAGAAAATATACTCAAATCACTGCACTCTACTAAAATCATTGAAAAGTCATTTTGTGCCTCAATATGAAGGTCGGGGAAAATATCCAGATCTCTTAAGGGTTCCTTATTTGTTTTTCTGGCAGAACACAATGTTCTGTCTAGAATTTAACAAAAGAAACAAAAGAATCTTTCTCTACCAATATATATATATATATATATATATATATATATATATATATATATATATATATATATATATATATATATATATATATAGTTTTACTATTATGTAAGGTAAAGATGAAGAGAAAATCTCTTTATCAGTTTATCCAGGTCAAGGTCAAAGTGCATCAATATCAGAGCACCCATTCACACCCATTTACACCTACTTTGTTTTTAAAACAAGGAAACCCAGATGTATTTGTAGAAAAGGGACCCAACAATGCAAAAGCCAGGTTTCCAGTAAATACACATGAGGTTGTGATATGGTAAGACTATTTGCTACATCACTGTGAAAGTATAACAATACATAAAATGACCCTTTTTTCTTTAAGTATCACTATATTTTCTTCTGTAGAGCAGGGGTGACATATTTCATTCCGACCCTATATATTTCCACCTGGCTTTAATAATTCCGATGCTGAAGGCTGTGCTTAACTGGATCAGGTGTGTTAAATTAGCGCTGAATGTGTGCTGGTAGATATTTAGGGGCAAGACTGTGTAGACATGCTCTTGAATGTTTGAGGGAATAATTGATTATAGAGCTGGACTTAACACTTGGGAAACAGCTATACTGTCAGATCAGACATGCAGCTGAAACCTCAAAAATTCTAATTAAAGACCTGTGTTAGCTTTTTCTCTGTCTTTGCACTTCTGCTCACACACACATACACACACACACACACTCACATACATGCACACACACACATTCCAGTACTGAGAATGTCAACTCGTATCCGAGAACCTCACAAAAACAGCAGGGGAAGAGGAAAGTCAGTGACTTGGATGACCTTGAACTTAATATGCTATGGACTTTTTCACTTGTCAGTCAGAAGTGTGCATGAGCAGGTTTACCATACGCAGTGTTTACAGAGTGTTGTATATACACGTGTGAAATTTCACAGAATTCCAACCGCTTCATTTGTCATGAGAAAATAACTGAAGCTGAAAACGACTAGATCCGTTATTTAACATGAACAGCGAGGAAGGTTTTCTTTGCACAACAACAGAGATCCTTCTGCTGATAATGTTTAAGGTCCAGTATGTGGTTCTCCACTATTAGGGCAGCTGAGGTGACATAATCAACATAGCAAATAAAGATAGCAGTCATATTTGTGTTATTCACAAATAATGTTTTTTTTTTCCTTGCTGAAAAAATGGATTATCATTATTCCTAGCCAAATATTTAATGTTCTCATTATTTGACAACGGGGATAAACAAATGCGTCATGAGCAGTTCATTTTGTATACAATAACAGACAGACATTCCCAACACACTGCGGTCTGTGTTGGCAGTGAGGCCACTCGTCTAACCCACATTCTGATCAGATTAGTCTAAGCATGGAGCAGGACACTACAAAGGCATCCCTTGCCAGTCTTACCCACAAAGCCACTGACTACCACAGCTCATTCAACCTTAATTTCCATCTCTTTGATTAAAGTTAAGCCATTTGCAAACGTTAATACATGAATTGAAAAAAAAGTAACATAAGTAACCATATTATAAGGCTTCTCGCACACTTGCATGATTTTACTATAAACAGAATGCTAGTTCACTTTTGTTAACGGGGTTAACCGCAAAAGAATACAACAATACGACTTGCACAGAAGAGACATATGAAAGCACTTTGATTGTAACTTCATTTCATTGCAGTTCCTTCCACATTCACCAGGGACATATGACATAACCAGCAAACAGGAGATGAATTCTAATCCTTTGGGTTGATAGAAAGTTGCTTCATATGGTGCAATTTATCATCCTGCAACAAGCCACTCAGATTTATCATGACCAGAAAGTGAAATTTCTTTGGCTTCTTGTGATTCATCATGGCTGACATTCTTAAATCGGCAGACGGAAAAAGCAATGCATCACAGACGAGCTGATGTAGGCCACTTTAAGAAACCATTAGTGAAGGGAGTGATGCTGATTGTGGCAGGGTCGTTTCCTCACTCAGACTCCGCGAGTTACTATTTACAGAATGCTGATAATCACTCAGACGCCAAACGCCAGCCTACAGATACATATCATGGAATGACCCAGAGGGGTTCCAGCTCAGGTCTTTTACACAAGAACTGCAGTAAGCTCGTGTATCTCATGTAAAGAAACAATTGTATGCATGCAAGAACTTACAAAAGTACATAAACTGGACAAATCTAGAGACATAAGTGATGGGAGCTCATCAATCACACTTACTCGGGGGGTTCTATATGACCAAGCTTAATGTCCATTGTGCAATCAGTCTTACATAGCACTCCAATATTGGTTTACAGTCCCAAGACCTTAGTTTGGCTTGGGGCTGAACCTAAAGGCTCCTCAGCAAATCAAATTTGTTTATAATGACTTTGTGACTTTTTGCAAAAAAAGAAGTGCAAAAGGCAGAGAGGGAAAGAAAGACAGAAAGTGAGAGAGACAGACGTAGCACAGATGTGACTGCTCTTTGCTTTTCACATTACCGTGGCCTCTGCATGGTTGGAGCAAGAACTGGGCTCTCCATCCATCATTTCTACTCACACAGTCAGATCAGGAAGGGAGCAGGACCCAACGGAGAGCCTGACACCGTGCAACTTTATCAGCATTACATTTCCAGTAGTTCAGGTAAAGCTGGAAAAAAATTAATCAGTACAGGTCCCATGTTATCCAATCTAAATGACAAAAGCAAAATTTCAAATACTCCTGGTAGAATTTGGCAGACACGGAAGAGTTTTTATCTACCAAAACAACATTAGAGCATCTGATTACACTGAAGCATGGGAATCCAGCAAGTATTACTGCTCCCTGAGATTCTAATCCAATCCTGAAATAAGCACCCTAACCCCAGTTCCCTCCGGTCTCCTTTTCTCAGGGTGACCCTATAAAGCTTTCTTCATGACTCAACAGATGAAACACTCTACTTTAAGAGCATTGGGAGCGACTTGGATTCATTGCGGTACATTGTTACATCTGTGAACTATAATAAAAAACTTGTTTGAAATGAAGATCTTTTTTTTCTTTCTTTATTGATATTCTACCAAAGGACAAAACACAGTTTTGAAAACTCAAGACATTTAAACTGTAGGTCAAAAAGGGTTTATCAGACGAGTTTGCATTTTTAACCTTACCTTAAAGCTGTATTATTTCACACCCCAAAGTACAACATGGCTGAAGGCCAGCAGACCAGTTTTTATATAAATGATAACAAGTGTTTGATAAAGACAATGTGGCAAGTAGAGCTCTCGTTCTCCTGATGTAATCCTCCTGATCTCATTCTCAATCACATAATAAGTATGTTGAAAAACTTTTCTTTCCCAAAAACATGATACCCTTTCATCTGGCTACTAAAAACTGGAGTGAATATGACATTTATACATAATAAATGTACAGCATGTTTTGATAATTGATGAAATAATACAACATAATTAAAGATGTTGCCTTGTAGTGTATTTTGTGAGTACAATTAGTTGGATTTGCTGGATTCCTTTGTTGTGCTCCTTAACAGCCCTTGGGTCTGTCTCCTCCCCACACACTCCAACACACTTAATGATTTGGCCATATCAGATATATTTATTGATTTAATCTATAATGCATTTTCATTAGCTGAGATTATCAAAAGAGTGCAAACCGGTGCGGATAAGAAAGAGGCGGGGCGTCCTCAATGAGACACTTATCCCGGAGTGGCACTTTCATTATCTTCAATCATTATCATCTATAAAAGGCCGTCGGACGGCGGTTGAGGTGGAGAACGTCTTGGTTCCCGACTAACGGCGAATGTGTCTTTTCCCGACCGTCCACTACAGGTGAGACGGCTGATGCGGATGAGGAATACCCGCCAGGTATCTGGGAGTCTCCACAGCCCTGCGGCAGGAAATGAGCCTGAACCCTACGCGCTGATGGAGATCCAGAGAGTGTCGAAAGATCTCCACGTACCCTCTCCCGCTCCAGCCACTCCTCACCTGATCCCCAAATAACGGACATGAACACTTTCTCTTTCTTTTTGTTTACTTTCAGTTTCACTGTCCTCAATAAACAATATTTTTCCATCAGACACTGTGCCTGTGTTCAGCGAGTGAGTCGCCACAATATATATATATATATATATATATATATATATATATATATATATATTAGTGTTGTCAACAATATCGTTATTTTGATAAATATCGTTACTGAAATATCTGAATGGCACCAATACTAAGTTCCCGAAGTATCGATATACCGATTTTAGCCGAGGGTTATTTGTGTTTAGTTTTTTAGCTGAGCCGAGCCGAGCTCTTCTCCAAAGACGCGTTGACAAACACCGCACATGACCGCAGTGCCTATCTCGTCTCGTTCGCTCTGGTTGAATAGCACAAGTGAAGCTAATAAAAAGATGGTGAGTGCAGAGCCCCCGTGACTGGCTTTGGTTGATGAAGAACACAGCAGGTGTGCTATCTGGAAATATTTTGGATATGAAGCATGAACATAAACATGGAAATGAACATGGACATTTCCAAATGAACATGAAAAGCCAAAGGACACACACAAGCCTATATGCAAGTGTTGAGCATACAGAGCAGTGTTAACAAACGGCGCTAATAACACCACAATACTTCTGTGCAGTAAATCTTCTGAAACGCTAGTTGGCGGTAGCGTGGCGTTGAGATTCTTCGTTGGTGTTTTGAGTTTATGCTGTAGCAACAATGGCAACTGAAACTGAGCGAATTATACGTATCAGGCTTTGTTTTTGCATTTCTGTTGCTTGTTCAGAACTGCATGCATCATTTGGTTAACTTAATAACTATTAACTTAATGAATTTCACTGGCCTGCCATTCACCCAGAAGCGGGAATACTTTCAGGAATAAGTCGAATTCAAATTAACTGGTGTGATTCCAGTAGACCGTTGATCACCAACACTTGAAATTTGATCAACCAAAGTCATCTTGGCAGAGAAGATTTTTCCAGTCTGGGCCCTATCTAGTTGAATGTCTCCTCCTCATGCACTGTTACTGGTGTTGTTATCAGTGTGAGAGCATGTGTGACATTAGTCAACTTCCCCTTCTCCATTCAGGCAAGCAAAGAACCCTCAATGGATTCATAGGCACTGAACCTTAATTAGAATAATAGTGGTGGTACAAAAAAAATGAGTCCAGCACAGTCATGTGGGCCTCTGTTTATGTCTGCGGTGCAGGGTAAATAGGCTGTCATTTATCACGACTGGTGTTTGTTGTTGAACGCAGCTCAGTGGCAGATCTTATCTGCCACTCAGACTGGGCCATTCACTGACTGCTGGTACTTACCACAAAACAGCCATCCCAATCACATACACAACATCCTCCAAATATGTCATACTGTACAAGCCATTGGGAAACCAGCCACATTTGACAGATTCCCTGCAGCTCACTGGTGCTACGTCTTCTGGAGGAAGGGGTGGAATCATATCAGGCATGATAAGATCCTTTATCGAAGATCATACACACATTTTACAAACACATTTTGCCCAATTATAAAAGCAATTATAGCTATTCGCATGGGAAACTCTCTAGTCCTTATCAACAGGAAATGTTTCCACCTCACGCCATGGAGTGTGCTGAAACCAAGCACTGAGGTCATATTCGGAAATTCTAGGATTACACTCAATATTTGCTTTAGTATAGAGGATAATTGCCATTCATCAATCTTTAAATAACTAACTTGTCTCTTTTAAAGTACAAAAATAACAAGGCACATTAGCATATTAAGACTATATCTAATCTGGGAGGTTGTATACATATATATATATATATATATATATATATATATATATATAGTATATATATATATATATATATATATATATATATATATGAGACCATTCTATGAGCTGTTAAGCACCCATAGAATGTTTTATCAAGGAACCACATTCCCTAGCAGTGAGGCACATGGAATTCGGGAGACCTTTTCAATGATCCTAGGATCCTACCACTCACGGCTGAAATATACTACACACACAACAGAGTCTCAATAAAAGTGTGGGAAAATGAAGAGACTCGGCTGTGTTCCACACACTTGTCTGTGCACTATGCTCTCTGCCGATTGTAAAGGAAGGATGCTACAAAATGCAGACTAGAAATCATTTTACTTGATTCAGAAATTTGAACGCATCCTCCAAATATGTGGAAATAAGATCCTCTTATGTCAGCAAGGGACAAAAACAACAGGAGCATCCAATGTGAAGAGCATAGAGGATCTGAGTAGGAACAGCATGATAAATTCTGGACTAAATACCAAGTGTAGTTTCAACATTCTTGAGTATGAGTATTATTGTTTTAGGCTCTCCCCAAAGGACACAGACACATGTTGACTATAAAAGTAGTAAGTAGTTATATATCTATTTAAACTATAAACAGTAAGTGTCAAATGTTGATTAAAGAGGAGTATATAGTACAAGTACTATTACACAGCATAACATAGGAATATGATTACTTGGTTTTGGAAACCGCTATTTTATCGTGCTACACACATTTCAGATCACCATACATTTTTTTGGCACATAAGATAGAGTCTCTACTTTTATAATATTTGATCTAGCAATATAGTAAATTAAATGCAGCACTGAAGAAAAGCTATGAAGTAAGAATACTTCATTCATTCATTCATTCTTCTTCTACCGCTTTATTCGATCTTCCCTCGGGTCACGAGGAGTCTTTGCCTAACTCAGGCATCTATGGGCATTTAGGCAGGATACACCCTGGATTGAATGCCAACCCATTGCAACGCACACACACACACACACTAGGGACAATTTTCCAAGGAGCCATTCAACCTACCATGCATGTTTTTGGACAGGGGGAAACCGGAGAACCCGGAGAAAAACGTCTGAGGCACGGGGAGAACATGCAAACTCCACACACACACATGGCCGAGATCCAGATCCTGGCGGTGTGAGGCGAACGTGCTAACCATTAAGCCACCGTGCCCCCAGTAAACATACTTACAAAATATATATTTTTATTACACACTGTGAGAATTGTACTAGTACTATGCGAACATGATCATGATGTCAAACTGTAGTATCTCAGTTGTCATAATGACATACTGCATGACATTCAAAAACTGATGCATACAAGAAAAAGACTCATCTGAATTTTTTACGTCATCCATCTGCGACAACTGCCGACCCAAATTCACTCACAAACTGTAGCAAATAAATGCAACCTGTCAGCCCGTGGGCCATACGTGCTTCAGGGTATCACCATTGTGCTTCAGGTGCTGTGGGGTGGACCCCATCTTCTCGGAAGTGTAAATAAACCTCAGCATTTGCCAAATTGGCTCTTCTGCTCCGATTGTTAGAGACCATCCTGCTGTTTCTTGTGGACTCTCTGCTCACGATGTTCCCCACTCAGGTTTTTGTATACTTTAACTTTTTTCTCGGGTTCGCCCTTTTCCCGGCTCTCTCATTTTTTTTAAACTGCGTTTATTTCTGACAATTTTTCTTTATTTCTTTTCAAGTTTTCCAAGGCGTGGCTATTTGTTTGTTGTCTTTTTTCTGCTTTTGGATTTTGCTTTGGCTTTGGGACTGTGTATTTTTCCTTTTTATCTGGCCACTATGAGAACCTGCAGTGTTCCAGGTTCTCCATTAATGATGTACTACATGGCTAACCAATATGTGTCCATATACCTTGATGACATCCTGGTGTTCTCCTGGTCTCTGGATGAGCACACCATGCAGTCCATGCTTCAACGCCTCCTCCCGAATGGTCTGTACATAAAAGCCGAGAAAGCGCGAGTTCCACTTCTCCAAAACCTCCCTCCCAGGGTTCTAATATAGAAATGCTAGGATCCAGGCGAATGACCCAAACCTATCTCTAGGAAGCAGTTGGGGAGATTCCTGTGGTTTGCCGAACTTTATCGGCGGTTCATCTGAGGCTTCACTGCTGTTGCTTCTCTCCTTGACCAGCTGACCTCCTCTCACCAACCTTTCTCATGACCTCCTGAGGACGGCCTTCAACAAACTCAAGAAACTCTGACCTCCTCTCAAATTCTTCTTTTAATACTGGATTGGACTACTGTCTTGTTATTTTTTTGTATTTGGTGTAACTATTTTTCTTTACAACTCTCACAATATTTCTATCATCAGTTGTTATTGTATTCTATCATCAGTTGATATTGTTATGTGTCCAACGAATTTTCCTTTTTTTTTTTTTCAATACACCAGTGGTGGTGTTTCACAACCTCCCTAATTGTTGTATTGGCTATGCTCAATGTTTGTGCAATGAATCTGATTGATCATTCTAATTTTCTCATATTCAGAATAGCTTGCTTATGCCTAACTTGGAAAATATAAGTTATATGCATGGGGTGCATGTTGATCAGATATTTACAATATTATTTATGTTGCCAGATTTAAAGGACATTTTATTTTCCTTTTATTGAATGATTTTTTTTTTTTTACAAATTCATTAGTGTTGCTATTATTTAACATAAAGGTGAAAGCACAAATCACACTCCAAGGGTGTGGAATTCACCAGTGGAGACAATAGTTAAGTTTACGTTTTATACAAATTTGCATAGAACTTTTGAGAAATTCCGGAAATAAAAAACCGTCGGGAAATGACGGTGTTTCCATTAAGCATATCATGCGACTAAAATTCGTCCTCTCACGATGTCACTCAAAAATAATGGGCGGGCTTACTTATATCGCAGCCAATTGCACGTATATCATGTGACCTGGAAAAACTGTTTCCATTACAATTTTGCTAATTATTCCTTTTTCGCATCATCTAAAAAAACACCTCACGCAAGCGTAAAAACGAATTTGCCGCGTTTCCCTTCGGCGTATTTTTAATTCGCTATTATAATTTGGTTAAACGCACCTCCTGTGTGCTTCTTACTCATTCAAATGATCATGCACAATTTGTTTTTATTTTTTAAAAAAAGTTTCCTGACTGAGTGCTGATTGAATTAAATGAAGCACTGAAAGTATTAGACATTACAGAGACAAAACCATTTACAGTGTCATAGTATACCTCTCACTGATGATTGTTTGCAAGAATAAAAGGGGGAAAATGGAAGATTACCCGAGCTCTCAACATCTGTCATCTCCAAAGTGTTAACAATAACAAAGCTTAATGGTGTGATAAAGAGTGTTGACAGATCCAGAGGCAGTTGTATGATCGCAAGTTAATAGGTGTTTCTTAGAACATATCTCCTGCACTCTTGTACTTCCTCCTGTTTGTTGACTTTTATTCCTCTTTCACTGCTCCCACATGTAGTTAAATCACTTCCTTCTGCAGGTGTGAATGTGTGTCCTCATTTGTACCCTGTGTTCCTGGGGAAGGTATGAACCACCTTTGCCCTCCACTTAGCCCTAAATATCTCTGAGATAGGCCAATCGATAAATTGAATTAACCCAATGAAGAAACTTCGGGAAATGTAAAAATGTGCTGTTAGCGCTCCCAAATATTTTAATATACAAAGGAGACATAAAAACAATGTGTATAACCACTAACTTGAGTCTAAGAGAGCTGTTGCATATAAAATCTACAGCTACACATACGTCTGTGATTCTGGTGCCAGACTTTAGTGCATGAAAGATTATGTAGCGTGACAGGTATGTGGGAAGCAAGTTCCATTTGAGTTGTTCATGGTCTTGTAATCATTATTGATACCTTGACATTTCTTTCTCTCGTGTGTCATTTCTGCCTTCCTGTCTTTTGAATACTCATGCAAAGTCTTATTTTGGGAAAACCCATCAAGGTGATACAATAAGCTGTGAGATTCTTTAGCAGCCAACTCACGCATGCTCAAAAGACTCAAACACAGTTTCGTACACACATTCCTGTGTGCAAACACACACACACACACACACACACACACACACACACACATACACGTGGACTAGCCTCAAAAATGCAACTGCTATACACACATACTCACCACCCAAGCTCTCTGTTTATTTATTTTGGGTGTAACTCTGAAACCATGGTGCTGGATTATACATCACTTCATCTTTAATTTCAAATGGCACAAAGACAAACAGACCACACTTCGTATCATTCTTCTCCTTTCTCACATGTGCTCTCTCTCTCCGTCTCTCTCTCTCTCCTTTTCTGATTATAGCGAAACAGATTCCGTACAACTAATCACATGGTGCAGAACTAGTGAGCTCAGCTGTTCCAGTGAACACGCCAAATTTGACTCTAGCACAGTCACCTTCTCACTCACTTCTTCTTCCTCTTGATGAGAAAGACTTGAGCGCAGATTTATGTAAGCGTGTAAGTCCAGCTGGGTCTGATCACACTCCCATTTAACCCTGTCTGAAAAAAGGTCCCTATTTTCAGGCTTCAGATTATCTGTGCTTATATGCATTATAACGTCTCTAGCTATGTATGTAACCTAAGTTCCCTCAGGGGATGAGACGCTGCGTCGGCAACGCTTTGGGAACGCCTTTGCGTGATGTGTACTGAATCGCGTGTGAAGTCTCATTCAACAGACAGGAGTGGACGATGCCACAACCAGGAAGCATAAAAGCACTTGGAAATGGCGTCCGCTTCTGAAAGTGGAAGTAAGCGGCACAGGGATGCAGGAAGTGTGGCATAGCGATGCAACATCTTGTTCTGTCAGGGAACCTAGTTTACATACGTAACCAAATAGGAATTCGAGCTGCATTGGAAACGCTAGCACACAAAGAGTTTTATGAACATTAGTGACTCTAGCACAGTCACCTTCTCACTCACTTCCTCTTCCTCTTGATGAGGGAGACTTGAATGCAGATTTATGTAAGCTTGTAAAGTCCAGTGTTTTGATCACACTTGGTCTGAAAAGGGGAAGATGTAGGCATATCTGGTGCCTGTATCATGATAAAGTGTGGGGTGAAAGGGTATCCTGGGATCATAACCTGTCCTGGGTTAAAGAAAGGCACTGACCATTCCAGGGGTAAGGCTTGCTGCCTGACTTTGATTAGTCAGAGGCTACACTATAGGGGACTTAAGTGCAAATGGTCGAACAGCACAATGGTGGATTCGGCTGCCATGAGGCCCACCAACTTCTGGAACTGCCTTATAGTGAGCAGCTGGCCTACTTTCATGTTTCCGATTGCTGTAAGAATTGAAATGATTCGAGTGGGTGACAGGCATGCCTGCATTGTGGTGGAATCCCACGCTATGCCTAGATACATGGTTTTCTGTACTGGAGCATCTAGAAAAAAGGCCCTGTCCTTGTCAGGCAGACCAGACAAGGTCAGCCACAGGTACCTTTCAAATGACACCAGGGCTGCCATTGGCCAGCCATTAGTCACTCTGAGGGACAGTCAGTGGCCTCACTGAGCTTGATAATGTCCTCTTGTTTGATAACCTTCGCTTGGTCTAGATTTTTTAAAAGCTCAGGGGTATATACACTGCCATGGTGTGACCCATCAAAGCTGAGGTTGTATAAAGCTGCTTGGTGGGTAGCACCTTAAGGGACAAGCTGCCCCCGGGGAGAGATAGCGAGTCAACCCAGGGGATTGACCCGCTCTTTAACCACTCTTTAAGCTCTTTTATGCTAGGGGAGAAGTGGCCAATGCCAATTAAGGATGATTCCAGAATCGGGCCACCTGCAGTAATATATAATCTAGCCACTGTGCTAGTCACTACCTCTAAAAACTCCTTGAACTTGGGAGGATGTGCTAGTTCATGCACAGGCCCATCCAGTGGCAGAAGCTCCACATTTACCTCCTCGGAAGAAGAGAGGAGCGTGTGTGTATCCTTACCCGTAACGAAACGAGGGAAAGCTTGCCTTCTAGAGGAGCTCATTTTTGCATAAACACAAACAATTCGACAAACAAGTCGCAGTGAAAGGGAATGGATGCTGATAATGGTCGGATAAGATGTTGATGTACTCTAGTAAGCATTTTGTTTTGAACAGACAAAAATAAATTCTGAGCAAAAATTATTTCACCTATTTGTATTCCTGATCTCCAATCCAATCACAGATAAGGCTAGTACATGCTTTTCTCAAGACACATTGTCATCCTTTTTTAAAAATCTGCTGCTAATGTGATATCACAATGCAGCTGAAAAAACTAAAAGGACACATTAACCAGTCATTTTGGCATGGATACGCCTTGACTTGATTAGTATAGCTCTGAAGTAATGTACGATCTTGTATGAAGTATGTAATGGATGAAGTAATTGTATGATCTTCATATGACAGAGTGTTTTTTTTTGAGAACAAAGAACAAAATGCTCACGTACAAAAAAATGTGATGGTTACATATTTCTAACTGTGTAATATGATAAGCTAATTATGGCTTTTGCAGTTATTATAATTAGATTAAACACTCCTTACTGGTTATTACAGATTTGCTTTCTCGGTGAGGCCCCACCTGTAGGCCTAGGGATGGATAGCATTGCAAAAAAATATTTATGAATGAAACTTAGATTAAGATTTTCTATTTGTTGTTATTATAATGCAATTATAAAGACTGTACATTATATATTTTTTCCTAGTTTCTTTCATTTATACTGTAGATGTAAATATATGCAAAATATATGCAATATTACATGCAGGACTTTATAATAACAAATAATGTTGGTAGATTCATTTTAATGAAGGATATAGAAAGATACTTTATCAATACCCTTATTATTTAGACAATGATGTTATTATTTTTTAAGCTTTCCTGCATGACAGGGTATTGATGACCTTGTCATTAAGACATAAAATACCGCCCCAATTTAAAAATCCAAGTTCCCCATTCTTTGAGCAATGTGTCAAAATAGCATTGCAGCACAAAGTATCAGAAAACAGAAAAGTAAAATGTTCTTTAAATGAGAAACTCTCACTCAAAGGTGTTTATTTTCCTGCTTCCTCTGTTTAAAGGTAAAAGATAAAATAGTCCCAAAACGCAAGTTACGGTGTAATGTGGCATTTATTTAAAAATGCCATACTTTTTAACCTGTAAAATCTACTAAACATGTTCATCTAACTTTACAAACCTGTACCAATTCCATTGTTCTGAAATGATATTTGAACCTTTCATTTGCTATGAGCTCAGTCCTTGGGAAATGCGGCTTGTTTATCTTGGCTTTTTTTTTCTTTTCATTTAAAGCATGCTGTGTTTGGGAGTAGTGCAGGCTGTAAGAGGCATTTATCAAGCTATAATGACTGTGTTTTTCCTTTGAACCTCTATTGGTTATTTATATGTTATCTATCTATCTATCTATCTATCTATCTATCTATCTATCTATCTATCTATCTATCTATCTATCTATCTATCTATCTATCTATCTATCTATCTATCTATCTATCTATCTATCTATCTATCTATCTATCTATCTATCTATCTATCTATCTATCTATCTATCTATCTATCTATCTATCTATCTATTGTGTTACATGAGTATACATGAGTTATTAATCACACCTTATTAATCACACCTGGCAATTTTCACCTGTTTCTAAACATACATTAATTGAGACGTTTTAAGTTTTTAATGCTCAAATCAAAATTGCCATGGATAAATACGGAAGCTTTGAGCACACGTATGCTAACTATTAGTGTCTGATTATGCTAATTATTAGTGAAACAAAGTATGCTTGTGAATGTTTTAAAGTAATTATGATGTTTTAAATGATGTAAAACATCAGGACACAAAACAGAACTTTTTCCACTCGGATGGTTTTAATTGCCAGATGTGTGTATTTTGGCGGATTTTAGAGCTTGATTTGATTTGGCACATCAGTAAAACAAATGTTTAGTGATTAAAAATGATTTTTCAGTGAATTCTCTGATTCTTTTTTTTTTTATCTTAGCAAAGAAATGATGTCAGCAATTAATGTGTGTTGTGTTAAAGTTTCACCTCTTTTTTGTATTTTGTTTAGTAAAAGGGTCAAACCAAAATGCACACTAAAAGTGCCATTTAAAAGAATTTTAACTATTAACATGTTAATTTTGACAGCCCTTATATACATATTGTTTCGGCTGCCTGTTAGGGGTTGCCATATTGCTGTCTCCATACTACCCTGTCCTCTACATCTACCTATTTCAAACATCTACCTGCATGTCTTCCTTTCCCACATCCATAAACCTCCTCCTTGGCCTTCCTCTTTTCCTACTGCCTGGCACCTCCATCTACCATTATACCCAATGTCCTCTGCACATGTTTAAAGCATCTTACAGTTTTTCTCAGTCGCTTTAGTACAATTCTCAGATCATAATGAAATTCTCAAAACTATTTGTTCAATCTTCACATCATGATGTCACTTGTGCACATCATATAAGCACTTTCTCACTTCTTTGAACAAGTTGCAATTGCTTTGGTACATCCATGCAAATGATTATGTACAATTCTCTGCTCTTTGTTACATTATCAATTGTTTATGTCATGTTGCTCAAAATGTATTATGTAGTTCACTGTGCAATAGTCTTACTCCTCAAAACACCGAGTCATTAGTTCATCGTATAAGTCATTAACTGCAAAATGGTTGACCAAGTTGTCATAATGTGACAAACATATTTCTATACATCTCCATTATATGTTTTTTTCTAAATCTGTCCTGAATTGGTAAATTGCTCTCAGGTGACTTGACTTCCTCTAACAAAGGTGCATCTCATTGACAATCAATGGGCAAGTATATACTTTATATGGCTGAAGCACAACACAATGTTCTATGTCTGACAATGGAAGGACAAGGAATTGGACGGGGTCAACAGCCAGAGAGAAGAAGAAGAGGAAGAGGAGTGAGGCTGCGTGGTGGAGGAGTTAGGGGGCAAAACCGAGGAAGAGGCCGAAGACATGTAACTGTTCCTGATGAGATAAGAGCCACACTTGTAGACCATGTTGTCAACCATGGGCTCACAATGGCTGAGGCTGGTAGAAGGGTGCAGCCAAATGTTGGGAGAACAACTGTGTCCTCAATCATTCAGACCTTTCGTCGAGAGAACAAGGAATGTAATCTAAAATATGAACTGTTCTGTAATGCTTCATACAATATTACAGTATTTTTACAATATGTAAAGCTTTTTGCTATATTTAGTAAGTACTGTAAGTAGGCCTACATTTTATACAGGACATTTTATCTTCCTGAATTTTGTATTTTGCATTAAGGAAAGGAAAGGGGGTGATTGGTGGCCATAACCATTAGGCCATGACCGCCCCCATGTTAGGTTGAAGCCAGCCTCGTCCATGTAGATGAAGCTGTGCGGCTGTTCACTTGCTTCCAGTTCAGCATACGCTATTACTGTATCTTTTTCACATAGGACTGCAAGACAACTTCACAGGGGCGGCAGAGAGGGCCCCTTTTCACTGCTCAACAGGAGGAGGCTATCTGCACCATGGTTGTAGAAAACAATGCGATAAGACACATTTGCTATGGCTGTAGAAAAATAATGCAATATGTGATTTATACATTTGATGTAACTCTATCTTGGCCAAAATAAAAATTCTTGTAATTCATAAAACTCATTTTGTGTCTTCTGTATATAGTGTATGATGGAACTGGAAGCAAGTGAACAGCCGCACAGCTTCATCTACATGGATGAGGCTGGCTTCAACCTAACAAAATGCAGAAGGTGTGGCCGAAATATCATCGGCCACAGGGCTACAGTTGATGTGCCAGGCGAACGGGGCGGGAACCATGGGTGCTGCCATCTGTGACAATGGTGTGCTTACTCATATTCCCATAATAGGTCCATACAACACAGAACATCTTATAACCTTTCTAGAAACTCTCTACAGAGATCTCATCCCTGAAGAAGAGAGGGGTCAGAGTGGAGATCACTTGCCAACGTATGTGATAGTTTGGGACAATGTGAGTTTTCATCACTCCAACATCATCAGGCAATGGTTTGCAGCCCACAACAGGATGCGGATGGAGTTCATTTCACCCTACTCTCCATTCCTTAACCCTATTTTTGAATTTTTCTCAGCATGGAGATGGAAAGTTTATGATCGCCAGCCACATACACAAATGACCCTCCTGGCTGTCATGGATGCAGCGTGTGATGACATCACAGCAGACGCCTGCAGAGGCTGGATAAGACACTCTAAAATATTCTTTCCACGCTGCATTGCAAGAGAGGATGAACTAAAGATTTTGAGCAAGTTACAGGCTTTTGCAAGAAATCCATAGTGTTTTGCTGTTTGTACAAATTGTTTTGAGAAATGCACACACATATTTGCAAACTTCAATTCTGATCTGAGATTTGTACTAAAGCGACGGAGAAAAACTGTAATCTAGCCTTCCTCACCTCGTCTCCAAATCATCCTACATCCTACATAAACCCATTTCTAATCCTGTCCATCCTCATCACTCCCAGTGAAAATCTTCAACTCAACATCTTCCACTTCAATCTATGCTGGAACAGGTTTATGAAAACAGGTTTTTGGTTTTCTCCATTCTTTTTTGGTTGGTTACACAAATTTTGCCATGCAACCTCTTTGTAATATGTCTCACCCTATACTCAAGCTTAATGTATGACCTCAGAGGATCTTTTCTTTTTTTTTTGATACAAAGTGACTCAGACCAAGAAACATTAATCCAAGTGACCTTGAACCCGGTGTGTGTGTTCGGAGCAAGTGTACTGTTATTTCAGTGAAACCATCAAAAGATTAGCCCATTTTAATTGTTGCAGTGGATTTTGAGCTTGGAGCAAGCAATTGTTTTCTTGTAATTACACTGTTGGTGGGTGAGGCTGAAATACATTTTCATTTTGCATTTGGAAGGAACTTCTTCACTTTTGTCTATAAAACATAGTAAAAAAACACTGATATTATTGACAAGTATATTTTAGGGGAATGGTAAGAATAACACACACAAGTATCCCAATACGGGCTGCATTTTCAAGTCAAATGAAGTCAAGCAAAATTTGTTGGAAATTTGGTTAACCATAACATACAATGAAGTCATAAAAAGTGGGTGCAAATGTGCAGTGTTGTGATTACACGAACCTGTTTTGTGTAAAAGACTGAGGAAAATAAAAGGTTTATAGAAGAATTGACTTTGACTCAACTGGGCAACTACATTGTCCATGTAGTAATCTTAAAAACATCCAATTTCTGGGACAAAACACAGAAATATATTGTCATCGCACGGAATATGTTCTAAGCACAAAATGTTTTTCTGTAGGCCAAATAAATATTTAAATAATCTAAATGGCTATTGTTTGTAACTGAGGCGAAAGGCCTTTGATGAATTTTTAGACTGTTATCAGAATATATAGTGAAGGGGACTTCAAAAAGTCAATTTGCTGTGTAAACAGCATGATTGGAAGTCCGTAATTATACTGGTAAAGATAGGGTGCGAGAAGAGATAGACACGGTGTGATTTGGATGAGTGGAGCAATTCCCTACAGATTGTTCTGAATGCACGTCCACACGCATTGCACGCGCATTACAGGACATGAAGAGTAGAGCAGAGCGGAAATACATAAGGACAGAAAAGATTTCATCAAAGTTCACGGGTCATAGAAAGGTCTGGCGCACCAATCTGAACATTACAGTGTTTGATGTAATAATAGATCAATAATATGAAAAAGTGTCTGCCTGTTTTTTTTTTTTTGAATGAATGAATGAATTCCAGAAGTGATCTGGAATGATCATTAGGTCTTGATGAAGAACGGAAGAAATACATGCTGCTTTTCAAATATTTAGCCTTGCCTCTGAGACCCATAATGCCCTGTTTATTTTAATAAATCTTTTTTCTTTTCTTGACAAAACCAGGAATAAACAGACTTGGACAAAGACAAATAGTAGGGGTATGTGCCTATATGCATGTGTTTACTTCAGTCCTGAGAGAGAGAGAGGGAGAGAGAGTACAAATAAGAAAGGAGAGATTAAAAGAGAAATGATAAAGTGAGAAGGAGGCGGTAAGAGAGAGAGAGAGACAGGGTGTTTCTTTTGGAATTTTGCCTCTTGCTGAATGGTCATGCTAGAAGAGTTTTAATCTCTCCCTTAGCCCCCTTGCATCTCTTGTTCCCACTCTCATTCATGCCTGGCCCACTTCATCAAAGACCAAGGAGAACACTGAAGCCAGGTGTGAAAGAAGACGTTTTGTACTCATGCACAGTTTTGCTGGTGCTGAAAAGCGAAACCATCTGGTGAATAGCCGACTGCATATGACAGTGAGAAATGTTATAGGTGTAGAACATGTGCTGCACTTGAGTCCAGCACTGTGCTGTATTGTCGCAATGCAATAAGCTGTCAGGTAAAATCTCTTGCAATCGCTGGTTGTTCTTAGTGACGCTGACAGATTAAATGGGCCTATGCCCATGTCTGTGCATAACATCATTGGATAAATTATGTCGCAGCTTAAACAGTGATTTGAGTGAAGAACCACCTGCAGTTTAGAATTAGCGGAGTAAAGCTAGTGTACATGGCAATACAATTGCAGTGAAAGTGCAGAGGCTGAGGTCATTCGCTCTGGCTCAGCAGTCCTGTTCAGGAAACAGGCAAACACCTGTTTAAATGTTTCACAGGTCAGAGGTTTCATTGGAAATACATAGCAATATTGTTTATGGGAGTCAGCATGGATCGGGAAAAACATTTAAATGCAACATTGCCTGGGAAGTCCTCGGAGAAAATAGCTTATGATAGGTCAACACTACATAGACCGAGCAAAGCAGGGGTCCAATGAGAGGACACGGCAAAAACCAACATGACCAGCGAGAGCCAGAAACATGCCTATATGAATTACAGGATTCGAGGGAGGATTTATCCGGTGGATCTTAGGAAAATGTATCTCAATATAATACACAACTCCTGAGAGAGGAATTTCAGGTTAATGTACAAGGCAGTGGTGGTGGGACCAAGGAGAAAATGACAACCATTTCACTATTTTTAGCTTTACTCTCCCTCCCTCTCTCTCTCTCTCTCTCTCTCTCTCTCTCTTTCTTGTTCGTTCTCCAAAACTGTGAAGGGATACTTTATTATGATCCCTTGAGAGTTATCCTGTATCTTGCTTAACCCCAGTTCATAGCCAGACCGGAACTAGAGGGCATCTGTCTGCCAGCTAATGGCCCCTAATTGTGCCCTAATAGAGAAAGCAATGCAAGGGCAGAAGGAAGAGAGAAAAGCAGAGGAAAGAGAGGGAAGAACAGGAATAGGAAGGGGAAAAGGGCAATTTAAGTAGAAAAAATATTAATGCAATCAAGGCAAATTAGTGGCTTTGGGATAACATTCCTATGGAGTAGACTGTTTACTTTCTAAGAGAATGGCGGAGTATGTAGAAGTGCGGAGCTGCGGGCGTCTATACGACAAGCATGAATCTCTCGATCTTTCTGTCTTTCACACACACACACACACACACACACACACACACACACACACACACACACACACACACACACACACACACACACACACACACACACACAGATGCACACACACACACACACAGATGCACAATGTGTGAACGCAAATAGAATACAGACACCCACACTGAAAAACAAACTTGAATAAACACTAAACTTTACACATTAGATACAAACACTACATGATGCAATACTACTAGGGCAGTGTTGTTATGATAAATAAAACATGCAATTACAATTGTTGAGTTTGAAATAAAACATGAAAAGTGTTTTTTTTCCTTTTTTGGAAAACTGTCATCGTTGTTTAGGCATATTAAATATAAAGAGAGACCAAGGTGTAGATAACGACAAAAGGAACGAAAGACTGAGAAGTGAGAGTGAGAAGGTGACGGTTTAGCCACTTGTAGATGACTGTCGCAAAATCGCATCAAACTGCTTCCAGCCTGATCACAGCCAAATTAATGTATGTATTCTTCCACTGCCAGTTGATGCATATTTCACATGTACTATAGATCTATAGATATTGTAGGCATTAATAGAATCTGCTTGAAAGCAAAAACTTGTAAATATATTCAAGCAACAAGGGGTTAAATGGCGAAAGGAAATGGTTTACAGGGAAGATTGAGGAAAACTGACATTTTGGTATTTGATGGATTATATATGGCCATACCAGCTGATAAACAATAAGTACAGCAGACCGACCTTCTGGTTTGACATACTTGAGTAAAAGGGGGTAAGCGGTGAGCATAGAACTTCACTCATAAAACACACGCAGAGACACACAAAGCTATCACCTACTGAGTCTGGACACCAGCCATAGACTTCATGATGTTTAAATTACATGACATATATGAATAAGACATCCAGGAACCTATTTGTTCACATATTTGAGTGAATAAAAATCCAGGGCGTAACTGACAATAGTTCTGTATTAAGTGTACAGGTAATAAAAGACTTTCAGTGCAGTACACAAAGTTTCCAGGGACAGAACTTTGGCCCAGAGTTATTCATCAGCTGTGCAAACAATGTGTTTCTGAAGATGTAGAATATATCAATACAGACCGTGCAAATGAATAGAAAGCAATTATGTTGTATCACCTTAAATATTTGATGAATTCTGTCCTGAAAGGCAGTGTTTCCTTCTAGAGTGACAATGTACACATCCACAGGATGCAGGGTGTGATTTTATGGGGGTCAACACACATAAATGTTCCCTGATTGGGTCCTACTTAAGATGTACCCGGCATGCCCCACTGCACTGAGACTAAGGTCTAGACTCAAGAGAGACTGTACAGATTCTATCTCGCAGCTGGCTTGGAAAAGTCTGAATAGCTGGAATCTGGTATACACCAGATAAAGTTGTTTTTAAAAAAATCTCATTCAAATGAATTCTGAAACAATAGATTTCAATATTAAAAACATATTCACCAATACTCCTAAAAATATTTCAATAAATGCAGTTGTAGGCTTCATAGAAACATGCCAAAATATTTGTAAATAATAATAATGAAAAAAAAATCCCAATTAGAGAAAAGTTTTTTGGCATGTTTTGGCATGTTATGATGTCCTTAGCCTGAGAACACATTGCAATTATTAACATTGCAAACTTGGATAGTGGGTCTTAGAATATTTAATGTTGGTTTTTGTAAATAGCCAAAACTATCATTGACATTTAAGGATGCATTGTATTATAACCCTGTGTTGGTTAATGAAACATGTACTCTTATATGGTAATACATTTATTTCACACACATACACGGAACAGATACATCAGTGGTATAGGCTATGTGCTCAGGGCAAGTAAATTACATGTACCACTGATTTCAAAATATATCCCACTATTTTCATTCTATCAAACATACAGGAAATGAAAAAAATTAAATCACTATTAAGACAATATTATTCAATTGGTAGATTAGTACCATGAATTTATTTATCGCACACAATTTATTTACTTCTCACACACAAAAATCTATAGCGCTCACTAGTTGATACAAACTACAAAATGGGAACCAGGTATGTATTTTGGCTGCTGGTAGACAAACGATCCTGTCCAGAACTGACCAAAATATACATTTCAGTGAATAGACTGTCATATAACTTCTAGTTCTCTGATTTATGGACACATGTTTACTGAGGCAATTGTTTAAAACTGCACTCTTGTGTGAAGGAAAGAGTCTCTGTGGCCTTGAAACAATATGAGATGAAAAATGGAGAAGCAGTGCATGAAACAATGCCCATGAGAGCCTGGTGCACCCTGCTATGGTGTAGCTGTATGAATCACATTCTATTAGTTCTCAATGGGTTTCCCTGGGATGCCTGACCAATTGAATATGTTTTATTTTTTTTTAAATATCTCATTCCACATTTAGTCCTCATCTGATGTTCCAATAACCACCAGATTTGTGCTCATTCAGCCACTTAGGTATTGATGTAAATTGAGGAGGCCAGGACTCCAGTCAGTGTTCCAAATAATCCCAAACGTGTTCAGTAAGGTACTCTATATCAGGCCACTCAATATCTATATAATAGAATCTAATAGAATTCAATACTACTACAACCAGAGACAGTCTATACAAACGTATGCGTCCAAGTTTGCGGTAACAGTTTGAAGGACTGCATGTGGATGGAAAAGCCAATATGTCCATATAGTGGATGGAGATGGGGTAAACATTTCATAATCGTTTTTTAAAGGAGAATTTCCAAGTAATCTTAATTAAGACAACATTCCCCAGTGTTTCAAATGTGCCATGTTATGTGTATTCAGCATCTGGATAAAAAGTGTTTAATGACACTAAAAAAAGTAGATCTGTTATGTAGAGTATTGCTCATGTAAGTGAAAGTAAGTCGTAGAGCATCTACCAGTGGCTAGATGTGGTACTGCACTTACAATATTATTAGAGAAACGGGGCAAATCTCAGTATGATTTCTGTCCCACGCGTGTCAAAATCTTTACATTACGTACACTTAGATTTATTTATAATAAAACTGAAGACTAGCAGATCCAGCATGTGCCCTGTGTCTTCTTCTGAATATGACATGTGAAATGTAAATAAATATGATGGAATGTCATGGAGTCAAAATAAAAAATAGGGTCATTCATTGTCTATGAATAATGACAGAAATGATTTTGGCCAGTTGGGTTTAAATTGAAGGCAGATGTTCTTATGCAAACAGTTCTTGGGTGGTGTAATCTAGGTCAACATTAGACACAGGGGAGAATAATAACACGGTTTCAACATCGCCACTACAGCAGGGAGCATACATTGTGTTATGTATCTGTGTTTTAGGCTTTTAAGTCCATAAACCTGACAATAGTGTGAATAAATGTAATCCCTGGTGGACATTTCAGGTTTTAACGAAGGAGTAGATTTCCAAAAGCTCTTACAGATGCAGTTTTAGTGGATTAAAGCAAATTTCGCGTTCAGTGCAGGATAAATGTACAGATTCAGCAGAAATGAAAAGTATATCGCATATCTACACGCTATATTTACTTAACTGTATTTTTGATTAGGGGTTTTTGTTCTTGGTGGTCTTCCCTGGTCCTACTCTCTCGGGATACACATTGATAAAGACCATATAAGGGCAGATTTCAATACACATGCAACCTGAAACTAGCTCGGTTCAGCAATTCTTCATGTGTGTTCTTTAGCAAAACAGCTGGATGCTGGATGTCACCCCATCCATCATATATTACACACGTTTATAATATTGTTTGATTCCACCATCCTGAGGCACTGGATTCTGTATGAAATCACCACACCACACACACACACACACACACACACACACACACACACACACACACACACACACACACACACACACACACACACACACACACACACACACACACACACACACATATATATATATATATATATATATATATATATATATATATATATATATATATATATATATATATAGGAATAAATCATGCATCACTGCAACACTTTCATTCTTAATGCTTGAAGGCAGATTAGAAACACACTGAAAAAAAACGAGTGTTTGACATATTATCTGGACATTTCCATACAGTTCTGAATGAAAGTGTGTATAAAGTACACTGGTAAACAGACCACTTACTGCTTACTTGGCCACCGGCTGCTTTTACAGTATTACATATGCCTGGATTTAACTGCAACTTGTGTAAAACTACCCACAATAGACATCTATGAACATGCTGTCTGTTTAAGATGGTTTGCAGAACACGTACAGTACGACCATTGAACATCAAGAACGATTTTTACGTGCTAGCGGGTAAGATCGCCTGAAAAGTGAAGATTTCATTGGTGTCCACTAGATGGAGCTATGTTCATACATTATGTTTCATTAGCTTATTGAATTAACGTACAGTTAAGGAATTAATTAAAATTATTAAAAAATAGTAATACTGTTAGAATTAAATGCTTTCCACATGCGAGCCACAAAAATTCACAAACACAGCACTTGCTGTGACATATTGCAATAGAATGGTGCAAAAAGTGCTTAATATGTGTTTCAAAGTAAAGTAAAGTTTAAAAAAAAATGTTTTTGACGTTGTTTTTTTTTTATATATATAATAATTAAACGCTATTATCGGTATTTATTAATTCTCCAGTTATCCTAAACCCATGGTTGCAGTAGCTACTGAGCCCATTCCAGCCATAATAATAATAATAATAATAGTAATAATGAAAACTATTTTTAATGTTAGAAAAAAAATCTATTTGATACTCATATCATATTCAGTTCCACAGCCCCAAGGTTCAGAACAAAATCTCATAAGGATTTTGGGTATTTTGCACTGGATTCTGATATATATATATATATATATATATCGATATATATATATATATATATATATATATATATATATATATATATATATATATATATATATATATATATATATATATATATATATATATATATATATATATATATATATATATACAAGACAAGGGCAAGTGCAGGACAAGTACACAAAATAACAGTGATTCGAAACCTACTGTATATATATATATACAGTCATGTGAAAAAATTAGGACACCCTTTGAAAGCATGTGGTTTTTTGTAACATTTTTAATAAATGGTTATTTCATCTCCAGTTTCAACAATACAGAGAGATTAAAATAATCCAACTAAACAAAGAAAACTGAAGAAAAGTCTTTTCAATATCTTCTGTAAATGTCATTCTACAAAAATGCCTATTCTAACTGAGGAAAAAGATAGGACACCCTCACATGTATTCCCTCTTAAATTGGCTCAGATCTCACACAGGTATATCACACCAGGTACACATAACTAGTAGATCGTTACTCTGCATGTTGAATGAGGCTTGCCCTATTTAAACCTCAGACATTTAGTTTGGTGTGCTCCTGACTGTTGAAGTGAGAGTGAGCACCATGGTGAGAGCAAAAGAGCTGTCAGAGGACTTCAGAAAAAAGATTGTAGCAGCCTATGAGTCTGGGAAGGGATTTAAAAAGATCTCAAAAGATTTTGAAATCAGCCATTCCACTGTCCGGAAGATAGTCTACAAGTGGAGGGCTTTCAAAACAACTGCCAACATGCCCAGGACTGGTCGCCCCAGCAAGTTCACCCCAAGAGCAGACCGCAAGATGCTAAAAGAGGTCTCCAAAAACCCTAAAGTGTCATCTAGAGAACTACAGCAGGCTCTGGCTACTGTTGATGTAGAAGTACATGCCTCTACAATCAGAAAGAGACTGTACAACTTTAACTTGCATGGGAGGTGTGCAAGGAGGAAACCTTTGCTTTCCAAGAGAAACATCAAGGCCAGACTGACATTTGCCAGAGATAAAGTTGACAAAGACCAGGACTTCTGGAATAATGTTCTTTGGACAGATGAGTCCAAAATTGAATTATTTGGACACAACAGCAGAGGACATGTTTGGCGTAACCCAAACACAGCATTCCAAGAAAAGAACCTCATACCAACTGTGAAGCATGGAGGTGGAAGTGTCATGGTTTGGGGCTGCTTTGCTGCAGCAGGACCTGGTCAGCTCACCATTATAGAATCCACCATGAATTCTACTGTGTATCAGAAGGTGCTTGAAGAACATGTGAGACCATCAGTTAGAAAATTAAAGCTGAAGCGGAACTGGACCATGCAACATGACAATGACTCAAAACATACTAGTAAATCAACCAAAGATTGGCTGAAAAAGAAGAAATGGAGAGTCCTGGAATGGCCAAGTCAAAGTCCAGATTTGAATCCCATTGAGATGCTGTGGGGTGACTTGAAAAGGGCTGTACGTGCAAGAAACCCCTCAAACATCTCACAGCTGAAAAAGTTCTGCATTGAGGAGTGGGGTAAAATTTCCTCAGACCGATGTCGGAGACTGGTAGATGGCTACAAGAACCGTCTCACTGCAGTTATTTCAGCCAAAGGAGGTAACACTCGCTATTAGGGGCAAGGGTGTCCTATCTTTTTCCTCAGTTAGAATAGGCATTTTTGTAGAATGACATTTACAGAAGATCTTGAAAAGACTTTTCTTCAGTTTTCTTTGTTTAGTTGGATTATTTTAATCTCTCTGTATTGTTGAAACGGAGATTAAATAACCATTTATTAAATATGTTACAAAAAACCACATGCTTTCAAAGGGTGTCCTAATTTTTTCACATGACTGTATATATATATACACGAAATCAGTGTATATATACACTATGTGTACTGTTTGCACTAGGTTGCACGCAATGCACTTTATATGGCTAGGACAACTAAAGTCTAGTCCTCAGCTCTGTGTTTTGAAGCTTGTTTTTGTTTTTGTAGCTCTATATAGATTGTTGTGTAACACCAATATGTTGTTTTATGTAGCGCAAAGGTTCCGGAGAACCGTTGTCTCATTTCTCTGTGTACTGCGTCAGCTATACATAGTTGAAATGACAATAAAAACCTCTTGACTTGACTTGATATCAGTCGGTAATGGCTGTTCCCCCACCTATCACTTCATCTGACCAACATAATCCTGTGGAAATACCAAAAATGTGTAAATAAGAAATTGTCCAAATATTCCCAAATTCTTTGCAAACTTCGAACGTTTATATATTCATTATTTTACATTTATGTTAACCTATTACATCAGAAAAAATCAGTTATTCTCTATAACGATTTCATCAGCTTTGCAGCCAAAGCAGGCCGGAAATCAAGCCTGGGTAACGTTTGAGTCACCCTCGCACTAAAAACACAGAAAAGCCCAGATCTAATCATAGCAAATTCCCACACCTTTACTTGTAGAGTTCCCAAACACCACCCTATGCCCGCTATTTCACATGCCTTCGGAAGAGCTTGGCAGAGAGAAGCAGCGACACAGGCTGATTGAAAGGCTTCCGAGAATTCTCTGGAAGTGTGGGTCTCTGTTCAGGAGACGGCTAATGGATTTAGCAGGGCAGGTACACAGAGCTCCTCTGGCCAGAGACCGGAGCTGCGCCAAGTTTACTGTTGACATCTGGAATGTCTTTCCTCCCTCGCTCTTTTCCTTTGATTGAAGAGTGACTTTGATTAGCACCTAGCACTACTTATAATCTTTCAGCCTGAATTGTTATTGAAATCCTCCACAGCTTCATGCTACATTACAGATAACTCTCATTTCAGCTGAGTGATTTTTGTAAAAAAAAAAAAAAAAAGATGAACAAAGCTCAGTCTGCAAAGGCCGTACGGAGAAACTAGAGAAGTAAAAGAACGAATTGTTTCTGTAGCCAAAAGTATTTGTGTTACAGTGTTACAGATTGGTGTAAGATTTAAGCAGGTAAAGTTTAAGCAGACCTCTGAACAAAAGCAGCACTGAGACACAGTCGATCAGTTATATCACCATAACCCTTATGAGAAGTGTAGCCAAATAAAGATAATATTATCATCCATATAAACACAAGCCTCTTGCAAAAAAAAAAAAATAGATGATAAAATTTTGAATTAGGGGCATCTAGTGATGATGATGATGATGATGATGATGACATAATATACAGTACATATGGTAGTCATTGTGAAAATTAAATGACAAGAGAGTGCATAATGTGCTTTCTTCCAAAACAAGCCAAGCCTTGGCATCATGCTGCTCCAACCATATGATATTCATATGCAGAGATGAAAAGACAGCAAAGAATTGATGAAATGGAAACTGACGAGTAATCCATGATGGCCCGTGCATACCTGAGAGATTGTGATAGATGCAGAATCCTACGATGTACGATGTCAAGGGACAGCAACCCTCTAGAGGCAAGCTCATTCTCTGCAGATGTTTCACTGAAGCCAAAGAAAGAAAGAAAGAAAGAAAATACCACAACCATGAAAAACACTTCACAAAGCATCAACAATTTATGATACATGTAAGGCTCACTGATCCAGATATACTGATTCAACAAACAGAACACTTTAGACCTGAAACCACAAGTGCCCTGAGACTTTAGATGCTGGAATCTAAGATAATGCTCACATGTGTGTGGAAACGACAGAGACGGCTTGAGAGTTATAAGTTACAATTGACCATATGCATGCACGAAGGAAGGCTGTATGAATCTTTTAAAGAAACTGAATACTTATCTGATATGGGAGGAAGTGTTTGCCGAGGCAGTTCCCAATCAGGATATTTAACAGGTCAGTGCTTAATCCTGAATAGCCTCAGGAGAGTGACTGAGAGGACGGTTCAAAGAGCAATTTACGCTGCAGGAAATCTGGCTCTGGGCTGTTTGGGACAGGACAGGAAGGTTTTCCGCAAAAACACAGCACAACAGTTGCAAGCCATCCTTAAAGACCTAGAGGCACTCCCCTGTGCGCAATAAACACGCACAAAGAATAAACGATCCTCTTCAAAACTTAAAACCAATAGCAACTTTTTGCAATGTTTTGATATGAGGAGAAATCAAACTTCTTCTCGAAAAATGACTTTTTGTTACATTTCTACCACAAGAGGGAAGCATGAATATGTTTTTTTACCTTCAGTAAAATCAGTGTTTCACATAATATCTGTCTGTCTGACTTTCTTTCAGTCTTTGTCTATGGACTTGTCTGGTTGCTCTGTGGTGAAGGTAATTACATACCAATTAATACACATGCTGAAATATTACTGTAAAATAATGCTGTTCAGTGATTAATAGTAACGCAGTTATTGTACTTATTGTAGTTTTTATCAAGCATTTCCCTTTGGAACGATGTTGACTTTATCTTCAATACACGTACCAAGTCACATATCTTACTTTTTACACAGCTACAATTTCGGAAATCAGTCGTTCCTTTTTTACTTAATGAGGGGGTAAAAACTTAACTGGTCAATCACACAGCAAGCCACCAATCAGAGTAGAGTGCACTCTGTTTTCAACTTATGTTGATTGCTCTTAGTTGTATCGTACTTAAAATGAACAAATACAGTTTAGTTTCAGTTCAACAACAACAGAACATAATATAAATAAACTTTATACCAAAATACCATATACCATTGTTTAGCTTCAAGGGGATAATCATTTAATAGCCACCTTTCATATTAATAGATCGATGTGTTAAGAGTGAAATTAGAGTCTTTTCACATTACTTAGCCGCTTAAACAAGACTCTTATGGCAAAAATTATAATAGGAATATTATAGCCATAATAAATCTTAGTACTTTGGATATTTAAGTACATTCACTTTATTTGGCAGACACCTTTATCCAGAGCAACTTACAACTGAGCATGTGAGGATTAAGGGCCTAGCTGAGGGGCCCACTAATGGCAGCTTGGTGGTGTTATTTGAAGCTGTGATTTTCCAGTTCAGAGGCCAATGCCTCCACTTTTAATGGCAAACTATTTTGCACTTTTCATTTTTACCAGAGTAATAGTTAACCTATGGTTTGTTTACTTCATTAACAACTACAATAGTTGTACATCTACATCTACAAGGCAGTAGCCATGGTTTTATGATCATTTAGTATCTATCTATCTAACCACACACACCTACATATATAAGAAGTTTACATTTGTGCTATTTTTATACCAATTTCCCTCTTGTTTCTACTGCTGACATACATGTAATGTTTTTGAATAAAATGAAAAAAATAAATAAATAAATAAAAAAAAAAAATATATAATATATATATATAATAGTTATATATATACATATATATATATATATATATATATATATATATATATATATATATATATATATATATATATATATATATAATTCATTCTACTCTAAAGATGTGCTCTTGTGGTTATTTTCAACAATTACATGTAATATATTGGCTTTTATTAAAAACTTAGCTTCTTTCATTTTGCTGTGTCTTTTACAAAAATAATAAACAAAAATATTTGCCAACCTATTGCAAACAGCATGTGTGTGTAGGGCCTGGTGTGCTGAGTGAAGTGGACATCAGCAGGGGTACAGCAGGTCCATAGGCTCCTCAGAGCTCCCACAGCTTTCTGACCTCAGACTATGGTGACCTAGCTTGCTTCATCCTTCATCCACTTCATCTTCCCTTGTGTCATGAAGATGGATCAAACGAAAACATGAAAACACTCTTGTTGCCCTGAAACTGGCCTACAAGAGTGACAGCAACAGGTTTGAGGTGATCAACTTATGACTTACTTCTACTTTCCCTCCAAAAATGTGCGCACAGACAGAGACACACACACACACACACACACACACACACACACACACACACTCACAGATATACAGCTCTCCCGCAGATGGCCTTCACTAACCACAAATGTTGGGTAACCCCAGACCCCTGCGGTTATGGCATGGCCCACAATTCCAGTAAAGAGGGGGATGCTTCATGGCTCAGATATTCGCTGGCTAAAGGGAAATAGAGAAGATTTCAGGCTGACCTCAGCCCCTTAAGGCTCAGCTGAATATTCTGCTGGAGGTGAGGTGAGGGCTGCATGCACAGTGAACCAAGAAATATGAGAGAAACGCCGGAGCATCAACCACAATTATTTACAAATAGCAATGTAAACATATCATTTCCATCATTCTCAACAAGCCTGAGCCCCGGAGATGGACTCAAACCTCAAATGTGCTGAAATAACAGAGGAGACCGCACAGCAGCTAAGAGCAATGAGTCAGTATAAACATTCACTAATAACTCCGACTGATGCAGTAAGAGAGCCCAAGGCAAAGAATGTGAAGTAATGGTCCAAACTATGTGCAGAAATAACATTTCAACCACATTCACAAAATGCACTGACAATTGGTGCTTAACTGCTATCATTTTCACCGATTAACTGTGATTAACAGTGATAAGTACTATATGCCTCAGATGCTGAATGTCACTTTGGAAGGGGTGTTGGAGATCTATAGTATCATATGCTCTACCATAATAAGTCAATACAATATATATATATATATATATATATATATATATATATACACACATAAACAGATGAATTATGATTAACTGATCTTATTACCTATTCCAAAGCATTAATTGTAAAGTGCTTGCATTAACAGCATTAAATCTTCTTCTTCTTCTTCTTCTTCTTGCTCTTCTTCTTCTTCTTCTTCTTCTTCTTCTTCTTCTTAAATGTATATATTTTTTATTTTGTCTAAATTTGTGTGTGTGTGTGTGTGTGTGTATGTGTGGTTTGGATTGTTTTTTGAGGAGAACAATAATAAAAAGTTTGATGTGGATGTTCGTTTTTATATTTTACAGACAATGTTCCTTTAAAAGCTTGTGCCTGGAAATCCCATTAGATGTGCATATAAAATTCCCTCCATGATTAATAGTAGATGAAGCGGGGCTGGGTTGGAGGGTACCAACATGTGGCCGGCAGGACTCCTCCTCTGCAAGCTCACGTTACACTCCATAAACTTGCCACTCTTTCCCACCTAAGCATTTAAAAGGGGAGGTGGGATCACTTGACAGGAATGCCTCAGAACTGTGAGAGTGGCCCATGCAGCTGGGAGTGGATACATTAGGATAACCTTAATGCTGAATGAAAGGGTGTGAGAGTGTGGGCCGCAACTTCTTCACACACAACACTTTAGGAGAGCCAACAAGCGTAAGAGAGAGGAAGACAGGGGCAAAGATGTTGCAGTGACACCACTTTTGGAGGGTGCTTAACCTCACACTTTGTGTTACTTTATAGATCAACACTCGGAAGCACTGGGAGAGAGGTTTTGTGACGGAGTGTGATGGTTTGTGTGAAGGATTGTTTTTGCGAGATGACGGTTTTTGTGTAAAAGCAAACGCTCAAGTGGACATTTCGTGTCACTGAGGGACTTCTGTATCACCCTGTGTGTGTGTGTGTGTGTGTGTTTGTGTGTGAGTCACTTCAAGCCTTCATTTCTGATTCAGCATGGATCAACCAGCTAGCAGCTGTATGAGGAGCTCTCACCATGGCGGTGCTCTTTGGGGCTGTGCCAGAGCCCCTCACCCTGCCAGTGTCTCTGGAGGCGGTCTACAGCCTTACCAGCAGGCCTCCTTCTCCCTGCATCAGAAACCTGACTTCTTGGCCTACACAGACTTCTCCAGCTCGTGCCTGGTGCCAGCACCACACTCGTACCCACGAGATGAGAGACTGTACCAGGAAGCGCAAGGCATGTACCAGCGAGCCGAGTGGCAGTTCAGCCCATGTGAGCCACGTGGCAGGGGCCAGGAGCCTTGCCATACAGCTGCTGTGACAGTTGGAGCGCCCGGAGGAACAGACATGGGCAGTGCAGGAACAGACAGGCTGCCCGAGACAGTAACACCGGGTCCAGAGGCAGATTATTCTCCACAGAATATAACCACAAGTGAGACAGAGAAAAAGAGCTGCAAGAGGAAAAGAGAAATCACAGGTGAGTCTTACGCTTTTGAAAACTGTCAGTTTAGATACAACAAATGTCTCACTGCAAAACAGGTGAATTCTCAAGTGTGATGCAAAAATCCTCTCATTGGTATTACATGTGTTTTAATCCTTACCAGTTTTAAATAGATTTCAAAATATTATAAAAGATCGTGTATGTTAAGAATACAGAACGTCTAACATGTTTAAACAAATTGTCATTTGAAATCATTTCATAGATGTAAAACCAAAACAATTACATCTAAATTTCAAATTTTCAGATTTTACAGTGATGAATTAGTGTACTGCTTCTAAATTCATAAAGAAATGTTATAAATCAGTAATACAATCGCGGTGTAATGTATGTACACAGCTCTGGCGCGTAATTACATTGATTTCGATCGAGTTGTTTATTTTTTTTACATTTTCGAACTTTCAAATAAACAGTGAAATTGAACTCAAATTGAATTTGAATTCAAAGCAATTTAAAAATTAGACCATCTTTTAAACGACTGCATATTGCAAAACAACCACTGCTTAAAACCTGTTATTGCTGCTATTGCAAAATGTTTGTTTTACTAAATGCTTTTCCATTCTTTCGTATTGTGCTAAAGAAACAACATACATTAGTCTTAAGAAAACAATAGGCATATTGCACCTGTCAGAAGAAAGCTGAATAGGACTGTCAAAATACATTCTCATACTCTAGCCCTAAGCTTTTATTTATTTCCTTTTTTAACATGAAAAGCGCACATAGATGTATCAGATGAACCATATACCATACATTTTTATATATGATTATTCTGTAGTTTCCTTTAGTTGGTTAAATTCCCAGGTCAGATGGCCACAGCATTGTTTCAGTGCAATATCTATATTTAGATTATTGCATGTATATATATATATATATATATATATATATCTATATATATATATATATATATATATATATATATATATATATATATAATGTTCTATTCATCATGATTCACGTGCACCAATTAATGAATAGGCTAAAACGTTGTAAGACAGCCATGAGGAAGATATTTAACGTTAAATAGGATCCTATAAGCCAAATAAGTGAATGTATCTGATAACAGTGATACAGCAACTTACTTCACATGTATTAATGAGGAGGTTATGAAGCTGATATTAACGCTGAACCGTGCACATGTGTTTGTATTATTATTATTATTGTTATTATTAGTAGTAGTATGAATTGTTCTCTGTTGTAACAGTGGAAATGTCTGGTGTTTTGTATGCCATCATATGAAAACAAATAGGACTGTAGATTCCATTGCTCCCCATGATTGTGGTTAATAGAGTTTTGGAAATATAGACATTTGATAGCTGTAGAAGTTAGTTAGTTCTATTCAGAGCGAAGGAAAATAAAATGTCAAAGTTTGTGGCACATCTGGAACAGACATTAATTTCAACCTCTCCATGGAAACTGAGACAGGGCAGCTTCTCTGGAATAAAGGAAACATTTTCAAAGATAAATATATTTCCCAAATTGCACTTGAGTGCTTTTGTAATTTGGTAGCCAAAAATGCAAGACAATATTCTTTTCTTTCTCTGAAACAAATGCAAGCGGTTTGTAGCCCTGATTAGACAAACTCTATCCTGACATTGTGTATTTCCTCAAATATATCCATGTCGTATGACTTCATATACATTAATATTATCGACTGCCTCTGTTTTGAAGTTACCTTGATATAACCTTCACTCACTAACAGTAGAAACATGCCAGACCACATCTGTAATATAACTTCCACGCCTGCATTCTTACCTACTGACATTTTCCTGTCATTAAGCGGTAACAGAATCCTCTCTGAACACACTGTGGAAATGGCTGGAGGAAAAGTGCACCATCGAAAATTTATTCCGAGTTAAAAGTGAAATATTCCACAGACAGTACAGTACGTGTGCATGTGACCGCTTTGTATAGTTGGAAAAAAACGAAAAAGTGCCAAAAATAAATAAATAAATAAACACATGAAGTGGTAAGTGCTGACAAGATAATCGCTCCCAGCTCTGTTTGTGTCTGGGTTTTCACATCATGTCACAACATTTGCTGATTATACCAAATTGTTATCAGATATATTATTTACCACAACAAAAATCATAATAATTTAAGTATCGTATCGTAATTGAACGAGATTTTCAAGCCAAGGGTAAGGGAAGTTCATGGAGGAAGTGGATGATTTATAGATGATAAAATGCATTGAAGAATGTACAATCTAAATCCTTTTATTTTTTTTGTTTCTCGCATTACAAGAAAGCATTTTTGAAAATTTTACACGCCACTGTTTGAGGTAATAGAAAACAAATAGCAACAAATTTTAATATTGGCTTTAAATGCAAAGCTGCAAAACCAATTAGCCGTTGTTAATTTGTTGACTTGCAAACATGTTTGGCTTCAATTGGACCAACAATTTGACAGCAAGCCAAATGTCATTTGTCCTCCACAGGCTCCCTGCTGATGTTAGGGCTGTTCACTAAAACTTTATAGGTTTTTTTTTCTAGGGAAATTTACTGGAGACTATTCGGTGGACACGCACACACATATACACATGTGCTCACTCTGCCAGGTGTTTCTCCCCAACCTGCTAGCACATGTCCATGTACTACTTGTGGCAGTGTGTTTAAACAAATAGGATTCTAATTATAAAAATAATGGACTCTTTTAAGGCAACACAGCTTGAAAAATAAGAATACTATTCCGCTTCTGCACACGCACATCTGCCCGTATGGCTGATGCTTATTTCACAGTCGGACTGTGTGGGTCTGGCGAACACCAACCACAAATTCTCACTTTCACAAATTGTAGACTTCTTGCACGGTTTGCGTCACTTTGTGGTGGTGCTACTGTTGCTGATCTACGGATCCGGGAGTCAATTGAGTTCGTGAAACTTGGAGAAGCCAGACCGTTTATTTGACCAACCAATTCATTTGTAATGGAAAGTGTTCAATCTGCCATGTCCTCACATGGTGTTTTAAGTATTTTATAGACAGCTTGACAAAAGTCAGAGTCTGCACTTTCCCACTTCATAGCAAACTGGATGTTCTGTTTCTGCTCCAGTGTGGAGTGTCAGATTATGTTGAATTACTGTGGCAAAACGTGCATGACGGACTACACACAGACACACACACACACACACATTTTTAGACCTATATATATATATATATATATATATATATATATATATATATATATATATATATATATATATATATAATATATTTTTTGAAACATTGACACTGGAACCAGACCAATTACCATAGAGGATCAAAAATTGTTTTGGTCAGTTCTTTGCGGGGACCAAAGATTAGAACAAATATGCTAAGAAAGACCCACACTTCAGCTGTACCCATCTGACGCTTTGTTCTTTTAGTAGCAATTTTAACAATGTTTCGGTGCATTCCTTCCTAATGTGAGTCCTCTGTAGGCTGTTTGGCATGCTCTCTACCACCCTGACACACTATAACTTGTTCCTCTGATCTGCCTGCACCTTTTGAAAGTGTGTGGCCTTGATGGGCCACAAAAACCAGCAAATAAATCGTAAAGTGGGAGTACTTTACACATAATGTGTGAAAAGGAAAGCAGCCTTTAGAATGTAATTAAACGCGTCACATTTGAAAAAGCGCTCTGTGGTATTCCTAATACAACGGTGAAAATGATTATTAATTCTTTAGCCGTTAATGATTTTTTTCCCCCTGACCTTTATGTTTAGATATCCAGGACTCTGGGTTTAAGCCTGACTCAAACTGCAAGGCAAGGAAGGAAAGGACAGCCTTTACTAAGGAGCAGTTGAGAGAACTTGAGGCTGAGTTCACCCATCACAACTACCTGACGCGCCTGCGCCGCTATGAAATTGCAGTTAATTTGGACCTCACTGAGAGACAGGTACAACAATCGCTTCCTGCTTTTTAAAATTTTGCCCGTTTTAATCCATGTTCGTTTAATTAGCATGAACCAGGCTGAATTGCACAATAATGCATTAGTCATGCTTATAAAGCATTCTTAAGACTGTGCCATAAATGTTTTTCCCAGGCCCACACACATGTTCATGTACATGTACACACGTGTACACGTTATACAAGAGCCCAAAACAACTTTCTCAATTCCTCTCCATATCTCAACTCCCAATATATCTGATAATTCTTGGCCTGATGCCACATTTTTTTCTCTCAGATAAATGATAGACAGATTGAGAAATGTTTTAAAATAGTGTGGGAAAAAAAATGTGTTCATGGGTCATGCTGAGCAGGAGGCCAGAGGTCAAGAGAACAGTTAGACTGCAGCTTACTTTATTACAAAGCACATATATGATTTTACAACAGTTTGGAATATAATGTTTACAGTGAATCCCAAGGATATATATATATATATATATATATATATATATATATATATATATATATATATTCACCTATGCCTATTCTTCATAGGTGAAAGTGTGGTTTCAAAACAGACGTATGAAATGGAAGAGGGTGAAAGGTGGTCAGCCGGCTTCCCCCCATGACCTGGAAGCAGATGAGTTGGATTCTGCAGCTTCGCCCAGCTCAGAGTGATGACCCGCGACTTCCGCCTTCACATTGAAACACATCCAGGGATCCCAGGCTGATATGGATGAGCCATAAATATGAATTGAAATTAACATGATGTCAGGTTTTCCGCCGCTCTCCCCACACATCCAGATAAGCGGTTTTATAGACTTCTTTGGGGGACTTCATTCTCAAGGGCCATTGGTGCGGACATGATACTAAAGTGAAACCCAGATATTCACATCATCTACCCATACTGAGAATGTCATAGCAGAGCACATGTATGTCAAACATATGTTTGATCCATATTCATTGTTCAGGTTCGGTTTAATAAGTTTCACCTCCAATGACGACAATATGATGAAATCATACTGGAAGTTTGAAAGACATGTGTTACAGGAACACAGGATCAGTCCAAATCTGAAGAATGATCAACGGATGCCAATGCACCAGGCCTCAATGTTACATTTCGTTGTTTTTATTGTAAGTCTTGCTGTCAAGTTGTTTTTAGAATAAACCTTTTTTTCCTATTGAACAGTTGTTTTCAATCACTGTTGTACCTCTTTTGTTTCATGGAATGTAATGAAATTGATAAAACGCAGATGTTGCATATTGGGAAATGCAAAACGTTAATAAATCACTTAAAAATGGAAACAATTACAAATGTTGAATTATCATTTGAAATCATGAAGCCATCCTTCTTGGATTTCATTAATATACTCTATATGTCCTGGCATTTTTGTTCACTAGTCTATTAAACTTAGACAACAGACAAATGTAAATTTTTTTGAAAGCTTAAAGAAACAGAATTTTAAAAATGATTTATTTTTCACAAGGGACTATACTACAACTTTATGCCTCGTACTTCTTGGGCCAAGAATGACAGTTAAAGCAATATATTACCATTTGTATGGATGAGCTGGAAATACGGTTGGATGTGTTCTATAGATTTCAGTCTTTCATCATTTATGGTAAATACTATTACCAGAGATGAATATTTGCAAGTGTGAAATATTGGATTATGTTTTGATTAATACATGCTGCAGTATGTGTAAGCTCTTAAGGTTGGTTTGCATTGTACTCCTTTTGCCGAGTACTGAAATAAACGAAAGGTACCTGCCTGAGGGCATTCACTGTACCTGAGAGTTAAATTGTCTCTATATAAATTTGGCTTCAAATGTAAAATTGGCCTTGAGTCTAGTTTTAACGGAAGCATCTGGTTGGATACAAGAATTGATCTGAGCCCTGACTGGAATTCAGACAAACCCACGTGGGAGTCTGACACACACCAGAAGTCTGGCGGCTGACCACTGGCGAAGGGCTGAGGAAAAGGGGAAAAAATAGGTGGGTATGGGTGCAAAGATGACTTCTCAAGTGCAGGATGTTGTTGTAGCAGGTAGCCAGTCATCTAATTTCCTGCTTCCCAAAGAAAACAGTTGTAAAGCATCCAGCGTCCACTGCCTTTACAATGGTCACCCTATACTCAAGCGGTCCAACCAAACAAAACTGGGAGAGGTGAGTGGCCTCTGTACTGGATTGTCAAAGGAATGGTTCTATACAGACCAAGAGTAGGACTTAACTTGTCCAGCACTTCTGACCCCCAGCCAACCACAGCTGCTTTTAGACTATCCTTCTGTACTTCCTCTGCATTCCACTCGTATGAGCGCTATTATTGTATTAGCAGTAATGGCTGTCAAAATAAACTCACCCATATAGCATAAATACAGCATTAGAACTCCTAATGAAAATGGACATATTGCGGTTTATTAACACCGATGACATTTTCAAAAATAAACACTTTTCTGAAAACATATATTAGATTTCTCTGTGTTTTAAACAAGGTTTAAACAAGGAAAAGCTATCTTTTTTCTTTACTATCAATATATATATATACGTAATATATATATATATATATATATATATATATATATATATATATATATATATATATATATATATATATATATATATATATATATATATATATATATATATATATATAATTATGGATTAATCATACATTGCATTTTCCTGTTCTCAATGTACCATAAAATAATATTTTTCATGTTTTTAATACTCCAACTAATTAAAAAGTAGAAAAATTAAAAAGTAGAAATTATGGGTCTAAACAAGATTCCTATGCAAATACATTTTACCATGAATCTTGTAATTAATCATCCATATGCCTTTGCTTTCATTTCAGTTATCATATATATCATGTGTTGAATACTAGTTGATTAGGGGACCAATAACATGATGATATTTATGGAGTAAATCAAGGTCTCGTTTGAGCTGTGCAGCAAACTGAAAACAGAAATTGTATATGTATAATTGTATATAGTATATATATATATATATATATATATATATATATATATATATATATATATATATATATATATATATATATATACTTTACTTTTTATTATTTATTTCAACTATTAACAGTAATCATTTATATGATTTATTTTAAAAGGATCTTGACAAATGTGTTCTTAATGCGTTGCCTGTTTGAATTTCTTTAAGTTTAAGATTGACAGTATTTCATTTCTAATGTATTTGTGTAGCGAATGACATCCTGCATCACTGTATAATAACTACAGGCTGTACACGTCTGTGACGTTTCAGTCTAAAATGAAACTCTTGGAGTATTATTTCCATCAGAGTGTCTTTTGTAACCATATTATTTCCAATGAGCTCCCTCAATTTACAGGAACACAGGACTATATTAGGCTAACAGGATTCCCCAAATTATCTGTATAAGATGCATGTCTGCTTCTCATTCTTCTCATCTGTAATGTTATTTTAAGCAATTTGCAAATCCCACCCCCCCCCCAACACACTATAGTTTGAGCCCGCACACAAGCGGGAGAAACCTCTGGATTGGAGAAAAGCAACCCAGAGGAAATGTGCAATGGTTTCCGCATGGCCTCCCCAGACAGCAGCAGCATTAAAAAAGAGGATGGAAGGAAAATTTGTGTGCTTCCTGGTTTGTGTAGTCCTGTATGTAAATACATATTGCCTGTTCAACTATGAATATGTGTGTGCATGCCTGTTTAAACAGATTGTATGTGTGTGTACATGTAGGATGTGGTCAGTGGACGTCTGAGGCCATCCTCCCCCAAAAGCAGCTATAATGATTAGTAGGCCCCCCAGGAAAAATAAATCTTGCAGTTCCATTGCACAATCAGTCAAGTCGGGCCAGGGATGCACAGCACAGTTTTAAATTATGCGAGACTTCCTGTAATGCTCCTCTGATGGAGCCTATAGCTGAAAGGAGAAGGAAAACATGAGGTCAGCCTGACTAGACAAACTAGATGTTCCTACCTGCTAAAGATAACCTGCTCTTTCATTACAGTAACACTGTAACTACACAAGTTACAGTTACAAAAAATATGTTCTAAACCAGCAATATGGCACAGAAATACAAATAACAAAAGTTCATTTCTGTGGTTGTGAATGGGCAGACAGTATGTCTATATAGACAGAAAAATAATATTCTTCCAATATTCAACACATTCAAGTCATAACACCAATAAGCAACGCTTGTGATTCTTTCTAAAAATGTTGCTTCTAAAATGCAAACTGTGAATTTGCTAATTTTCTGTATACAGCCACACCTAATGTATAAGAGTTCTAGTGTCCCTAATGATTTCTGATCCCCTTTACCAACATTGGTAAATAAATCAAATGTGAATAATAATTTTCCTCTCCAAGATTTTTTTTTTTCATATGGAAAAAATATATATTTTTTTACCGCTACTCTGTTGGTTGTTCTTTCCAGACAAATTTATGTAATTATAAGTTGAACAAATGGAACAACAAAAAGGCGTACAACCTATTGACTATAAATTCTGGGTGAATTCTGGGTGATTATGATACGCTCTCCCTGGTGAATCACCACAAACTAGCCAGTTTGTGTGTGTTGTAAGTGTGTGTGTAAGTGTAATTGTGTGTGTGTGTGATCTAATGAGGAGGGGGTATCTGAGTGGTTAAGGTGCTGGGCTACACGGGCTACTGATCGGAAGGTCAGGGGTTCGAGCCCCTGTATCACCAAGCAAAGCCTTTAACCATCTGTGCTCGAGGGGTGCCATATCATGGCTGACCCCAGCTTCCAAACAAGCTGGCATTGGTGGGGAGTAACTAGTTACATGTAACTGCATTATGTAATTTAATTACAAAATAAATGTAACAGTAATTCGTTACAGTTATTGAGAAAATGTTAAAGATTACAAATAGGGTTCCATCTGAACAATTTGATGTAAAATCAGTTCTTTAGATGGCAAGGCGGCATGATTTCTACCCGAAACGTGATTTCGGTTTGAATGATGACAATCTGCTGCAGTTTCCTTGCGAAAAATAAAACCTATTTTTTCAAAGGGTTTTAAACTTTTTTTCTTCGAACGTTAACTTAAAGTGCCCCCTAGTGGGCAAATGAAAGTAATCAAAAAGTACTCCAATGTAATCAGTTACTTTACTTTCATAAAGTAATGAAAAGTTACACTACTTATTATATTTTAATAGGTTAATTTGTCATCTGTAATCTATTACATTTCCAAAGTAACCTTCCCAACATTGCCAGATGGGATATGCGAAGAAAATAATTTCACTGTGCAGTAATGTATATGTGACAAATAAATGCTATTCTATTCTATTCTATTCTATTCTATTCTATTCTATTTATGTACAATATTGTAAATAGTGCTTTTCTTTGAGTGCTTTATTCTGACCTGTAACCATGCAGCCATTTGGCTCTATGTATGAAAATGCACTGCATTTTATAGCATCATACATTTGTAGTCCTGGATCACTCACACCAAGCCCTAAACCCCATTAAGCACTGAGTGCTACTGGAATGATTGCTACTGAGTGCTCTTGGACTGTTTCAAGAAACCCTCTCACCAGTGTCTGTCTGTCTCGCCATGTTTGTCTCTCCGTGTATCACTCTTATAGCTAGCCCAGCAGCCTGGAAGTCTTTGCATAATTCTTGTCTGGTCACTTCATCCTAGCCATTACCTTAAATTCGAAAAGAACTGACAGATATAGGTGTTGCTTTATGAGTGACCTCATTGTATAAAACACAATGGCTCTGTAATATAACAAGTATTGGGGAGTATCTAGTTACATGTAACTGTGTTACGTAATTTAATTATAAAATAAAAGTAAAAGTAATCCGTTACAGTTATTCAGAAAAAAATGTTGAAAATGTTAAAGATTACAAACCCCAAAGAGAACTCACTAAAAAGCCCCCCCCCCCACCCCTGCTTGACAAAAACTTTGCCCGTGCACCAACACGTCAACTACAGTATTTGATTCCGATGCTGAAAATATAACCTACTTTTTCCGAGTGCCACCTAGTGCACAGATGAAAGTAATCAAAATGCAATCAAATGTAATCAGTTACTTTATTTTTATAAAGTAAATGAAAATGTATTCATTTATTTCATTTGTAAACTGTAACCTATTACAAACCCCCAAAGTAACCTTCCCAACACTGAATATAACAGTATTACATTGCTCTCTATTGAGTCCATAATTAATCAATAAATAAAAACACTACTGTGCATTAGTTTTGTTTTACTGCCCCTATTAAATACCAGACTTGGCTTTTGCACTACATTTACTGAGAGGCCAAAATGTATGTCTCAGCGTTCTCCACATTTCTCTCAAAGTTACGTCCACTTCAAGTAATTATTATTATTATTATTTCAAGCTGGCTGTAAATTTAGGCCGAGTGTGTTTAAAGATACTGTCTTTGTTATTTAAAATTGAAATTAGGCTAGTTTATTTAAAAAAAACAACAACTCTAATAACTATTATAAAAATAAGCACTATATATATGTTTCACAGGTGGTTTGCACACACTTGAGCTCAAGGTTGGTCCGTGGTCTGGTTTGAGCATGTTTGCGAGTGTAAATGGCCACCAAAGGAGCAAGGGTTCTGGGTCAGCTGAAGCACTATCACTCAGCTCAGTAAATCCATGGGAACACTTCAGCTGTGGGAAGTGACCGTCATGCTAGACCTGCATCTAAAAATAAAGCGCGACCATTGTGCACACACACAATTCATACCCTGTGCCAAAGGTCACATGAGTAATCGGATGTTTTGATTCGGCAAGAATGTTATTCAGTTATTAAAATAAAAAAATACAGTTTGTTAATACAAATTGCCTCAAACCGAGATCACTTTTGTATGTATTTCTGGTCACAAGAGCTACACAAGGCACTCTCGCTATAATTTGGATGCAAAGATATATCCATATATTTCATGCTTTGTGATTTTACGATCATTTTCGGGTACAATTTTATTCTCCCCTACTGGTCCTGTCTACATTTTGACAAACTGATATTAGAAGTAAGGTTATCCATAAGACCAGACCCGAGATGGATCACATGCTTCCTCATTTTCTCCTCGCCACACATCCCTCCAATTCTTCCCTTTCCCCCCCCCCCCTTCGCCCACAGTCAGACTTCAACTCCCATAAGGCCCTGGGGGAAGAGTTGAGCTGTGGCGTGACAGGCTGGGATTTCTGGAGCCTTGGCTTTAATATTCTCCTTCCCTTACTGTCTTCCATCAACAGCATGTTCCTGCGCCCGGGCTTGAGTTACAGTTTTTGTCTCTGCCTCCGCCACGTGGGAGGATGATTTCTAACACATGGACCTATGTGTTCATCAGACAATGGAGGTCCTGTCAGTGTCTGCCTTTTCTCAGGGATCGTGGGGTGCTGATGTCACAACACGCAGACTCGTTCCTTTTAGACAGACATTCGCCCTACATCCACCAGGAACCCCAATACCACCCGGGCAATAAGCTGTCTCTAATTAGCACCTGCTTTCACGAGGGTGTACTGTGGCTCGAGTAAGCCGCTTGTCCTGCGTAAGATTAGTGTGGGACCAGCAGTAATGCCCTGCTTTTGTGTCGCTCTCACGTCTGCAGCACACCCAACACTCTGGGGCAGACACAGAGAGCCTTGTTGTCACATTGACACGACTGGCACAGACAATGTGTGGACAACTATCCCTGGCACTCTTCCCAGTATTTATCACTAGGAAGAAAAGATTAAGCAAAGTTGTATTGATATTTGGAAGAATTAGTTTATTAATCAGTGCATGTATATAAGTTGGTGTTGCACTACAATGTAATATGTTCAACTGCGGAAAACAAATTACTTTTTTTAAGTAATGTGATGTCATAATTTATTCACTCTCTTCTATTAGACCTGATTTTTACCCCCGTCATTGGCAGTACATTCCAATGAATAAATCAAATTTTCCGGTGTCTCTGTCTCCCCAACATGCCTGCCTCTCATTTTAGTACCATGGCCACCAGCCCTGTTTTTGCTCACTGGCCTTCCTGCACTATTCATTACCAAATGAAATCATAGAGATCTGGCATGTCACTGATTAGTGAAACTGTATTCTTCAGCAAGGTTAAATGCCAGGAGTAGTGATGTTGTAGTCGAAGAAGGTTTCTCTCTCTCTATCTCTATCTCTCTCTCTCTCTCTCTCTAGCTCTCAAGTTTGAAATGAGATATTTGAGAACATTTAGACGCACTCTGTGCAGACTGGAAAAATAAGAGTCCAAGGTCATAGAGAGAGAGTCGAGAGGCTTGCTAATTAGACATAGCTGAGGTTGTGTGTAAAAACAGAGCAGTTCTATGTACGTTCACATGTTCTTTGCAGGATTCATCACCAGTAAAAATTATTCACTAATTTGCCAGAATTTTTTATCATTCTTTATGATTATATATAGGGGGCACGGTGGCTTAGTGGTTAGCACGTTCACCTCACACCCTCCAGGATCCGGGTTCGATTCCCGTCTCGGCCATGTGTGTGTGGAGTCCCCGTGCCTTTTCTCCGGGTTCTCCGGTTTCCCCCAGGTCCAAAAACATGCACGGTAGGTTGATTGTCAACTTGGAAAATTGTCCCTAGTGTATGAATGTGTGTGTGAATGTGTGTGTGTGTGTGTGTGTGTGTGCGGCCGGTGATGGGTTGGCATTCCATCCAAGGTGCATCCTGCCTTAATGCCCATAGACACCTGAAATAGGCACAGGTGACCCGAGGGAAGATCAGATAAAGCGGTAGAAGATGAATGAATGATTTTATATATATATATACCACTATCATTTTACATATTCTATGCAATCATTTCTATGATCACATAAGAGTAACATCATATATTTTACTGCAATGTTTAACACAATTTACAAGACGATATCAGTTCTATTTGTTCTTAAGCTTAAGCCTATCCGCACCGTAAAATCTAAAAGACAGACCTGATGCACCTGCAGAGTGGGTGTAAAAAAATTCCCAGCCATTCAGTTCACATCAGCAGACATCAATAGCCAGACAGACTGTTTATGCGACGGAACTTCCAGCAGCTGTATGAACTGCTGATGGACTTACATTCCTAATCCCACACAACACTTGCTTTGATATGAACTAGCCTTTGATTCACAAATCAGAAGCTCCCCCCAAACCAATTGTAAGGAACAACACTAGCCAGTTGTCGACTTTTGACCAGGCCATCGGCCCTACTTGCACCTGCCACCGGCTTTCATTCTCTTCATCCATCTAAGCAAAAGACAGGAAGTCTACCCTCATTGCGATTACGATGAAATTTGCTGGCGTCTGAACGGGAAGTCTCATCCAAAAGTCCTGATCTCCGAGTGAACGGCTGTAAACCAATGCCGAACACGTTATTAGCTTTCTCCAAAAGACCCATCAGAGCCCAGCAATTCTCAGCTTCATTTTACTCTCTGCAGAAGCCGAGAACCAGAACGCCTGCAGATTCCAACCTGGACTTCTGTCATGTTCATTCCTCATTTTCACAATCTCCCTTTTACACAAAAAGAGTTGTTTTCTATACTCTGTATCTTATTCTCAATCTTTTTGGTTTGACCCTCTTGGCTTATAGACAGTAAGCCCATTTAGCTACATTGGTCTGGCCTTGAAGTCAACTCTTTCCTTTTCATCACTCTGACCCGGCAGTTCACAGCTCACAGCAGCTGGCCTAGAGACTGACTCCACAGAGATTTAGCAAAGGTAAAGGAACCTGGTAAAAAACAAAGCGAGATAGAAATCAGGTTCATTGAGTGTGCAAATGAAAGGTGGAACTGACCCATTATTGAAACACAGCTTAACAGTTTCAATTCCTGAGTTCCAAATCCTTAGTTTTCTTTCACATCAATACAAGCATAAATGTGAGGCTGTAATTTAAAGCTGATATGGGAAGAGATGATAATGAACGATGTGAATGGAGGCAATACTTTTACATATTGTTGTATGTAATATTGATGAGTTTCTGTGTAACTGTGTAAATTCTGTGAAAATCTCAGCTTAAAGCCAATTCAAATTATATTTTATCAAGTGAAAACAAAATCTTGTATGTAGGAAAGTTGAGCAAATATATCTCTTTATGAGATTGCTAAGAGGATTTTTACAATTGTGGCAAATGTATTACTTTTGGGAACTAGCAGATTTATAATTTTTGTGTATAGTTATATTACAGTAAAATATAACTAAAAGTTATACTAATACTAAAATATTTGATAATTTATCTATCTATCTATCTATCTATCTATCTATCTATCTATCTATCTATCTATCTATCTATCTATATATATATATATATATATATATATATATATATATATATATATACTTTTTTGGGGAAAATACATTCATTCACATCATCGGTATTGCAACATCAACACACAGAAGCATCGATGAACAAAATAAGGTGCTGATTTAACAGTCACCAATTACGCGAGGGGCAGCTGGTGGAACTGAACCGAGCTCATAAAGTTGAGTATTTACTTGGCATTAATATGACCATGTTTTATGTCATCTCTGTTCTCTCAGGGCATGCAGTCAGACATGTCTGAGACTAAACATGTGGAAAGGGAGCCCCAGTCACCCACACCTCATCTTGACCCTTTGTAAAAACCAGTAGACACTTTGGAGGAAACGTGATCTTCAGCAAAAAACAACTATGAAGTCAGATCTTTATTTAAGAAGTGGGGCGGCAGATCTCTGATATCCCAAGTGCTAGTGTATGGGGGGTGGGGTGGTGGTGTTGGTGTGTGAGGAGGGGGGGGGGGGGTTCATGACAGGAGTGGGGTCTGGGTGAGGTTTACGCTGTTGTTTTCTGAACGGCTGCCAGGAAAGTTTAATGGCTTTGGAATTTGGACAGGAAAAAAGTGGGTTGGAAGTTTCAGAGGAAGCAGGGATCTGTGGCTCACGCAGCACCTCTGTTTGTGTTCTCCTGGACTGGCTCCTCTCAGGCCACTGTGAGGAAGAACGTCAAGCACTTTTCCACAGATCAACCCACAGCCTCGGGAGAATATACTGCGGCGACATGCAGGCCATGGTCTGTCTACCTCCACCCTATCTGCACATACCTTGGCATGTACACACGGGTGTACGTGTAAGTAAATGTTAAACATACATAAACATGAATGCACAGTGTGAGAAAACAGCAGTGCGAAGTGGGATGCCAACACACTGAAGCACATTTGATATCTAAAAATTCTGATATAAAAAAAAATGGTATATAAACATTCAAATTAGAAAACAAACCAGGAGGCGGGTTGCTTACCATCTTTACTGTATGAGTTACTATATATAACTATTACTGTAAAAACTAGTTTGGGCAAATCGACTGCAGTTTAATTTTGAAGGTTGTGTATGAACAGTGCACTTTGCCATCATGCTTGTCAGTCTGTACAGTTTGCTATTGGTTCGATACTGAATTTTATTTTACATTTATATGATCAAAATCTAGCAGTTTTACTCAAAGAAAAATGTGATCAATGTAACAAATAAAAGGTTTTCATTTGTTTGGGGGGGGTGCTTACCATTTCCTCTTAAATAATATACTAAAACACTTGAACGCATTTATTATAGAGCGTTGATTGGATGCTAAATTGATTTCATTTATATTGATTAGAATTCTTTTAACCTTCGAAGTTGGTTGTCTAAGGGTTAAAATGTCGTACAGAATTCAAAATGACACTATGGCTGGAAATGTAACCAGATAAGTTTTGAGAATGAAAGCATGTTTCTGAAACCACACCAGCTTTAACAATTTTACAGATATACAGACATCTAGCAGTGAGCATAACCACTAATACACACTGACACTGAATTCATCCAAGCACACGAGCAATCTGTACTGAATCTCAAAATATTTACCTTTTGTAATAACCATTGCAAAGAGATAAAATGTCCCACTGACCACCCCATGAAAGCCCAGTCTCCATGTGTTCCTCATACTTCAAATTCCACTCTGGACCAACTCGTATTATTTGTGTGAACAAACAAGTGCCTTTGAGATGTCTCCAGCTACTGTCACTAGTAATTATTAGGTCAATCACCCCACTCCCCATCACTCAGTCCACACCTCTGTTTTGGATAAAGGGGAGAAAAGATCATACCATCAGATCAAAATATACCATTATGCAGGTATATTACACCATCTGCATGAACAGAACAAGACATGAAAATGTCATCATACATTGGCAGAGGAACCATTTTATATATATATATATATGTGTGTGTGTGTGTGTGTGTGTGTGTGTCTGTATGATTGAAGTACTCACTCAGCAAATCGACTAGGTAAGCAAGATCGATCATCGGCAAAACTGACTAGAACATACTGGCTTTAAAACTTTAGCAGGGTTAGAGGCATACAAATGTACACACACACACATACTATATATATACACACACACATATATATATATATATATATATATATATATATATATATATATATATATATATATATATATATATATATATATATATATATATATATATAGTATATATATATATATATATATATATTATACATGAATGTATTTAACTGGAAAATAGGGAAGGAAATTTTCCTTAGCATTTGTCTCTGTTCACACCTCACAAGCGACCAAGCTTTATAACTTTTCAAAAGCAGCAAGTGCAATTGACTCTAGTGGGGAAAGGGAGTGAGTGTGGCTTTTCGAGCAGTTTCCCACACATCTGTGTGTAAAAACTCTGCCCTTGCTCAAACTCTGAGATCAGCCTGAGTTTAAAAGGTGTGAGGCCAGACGCCAAAAGCAGAAACAAAAACAGATGAAGGAGGAAATGCCTATGGACAAATGGCCTGAATGTGAGATGACAGACAGAACATAAAACCCCTTGCCATGTTACCTGAGAAAGGGAGAGAGGGAACAACCGCCATAATACTCATACTGCCACTGTGAAAAGCCCCCTGCTAAGTGAAGAGTACAAAGTTTAACACCTGGGTTTTGGACAAGAAGCAAACATCCGAATCTATAATCCTCTAAATAAACACAGCCAGCACTCGGGGACATGAGACAGTCTGACTGTTTTCTAACTAGCAGTGAACAATAGTAAGAAATGTATAAATAGAAGAAAGATATTGTCCAGTCAGGGGATCCAATCATTGTAGGGTCCACAACACTTGAGTAGCATGCTGACTAGGCACGCTGGAGAAAAAAAAAATATATTATGGAAAAGTCTAATTTTTAACTCCTAAAGCTGATCCAGAGAACCACTCTTAAAAATGATATATCTGCCATTTAAATGTCTCAGTAGTTAAAGAATAATTCGCAGTACTTGAATAACTGAGTAATAGAATTCCAAAAAGAAAAGACTTATTATAGCAAAAGGTAGGTTATAAATTAAAGACAAAACAATATAATGTGTCTTAAAATGCTGTTGCTGAAATGAACAGTTATGCCTTGGCGTCGATTCAACACACTGCAGCTGTAACGAAGCGTTAAGAGCCATACTTTTAAAAGAAATACTGTAAAAATGCTGCGTTGATTAAAGTTATAGAGAGCACTATCTAACCATCGCAGTCCACAATGTCCTATAAATATTTATAGAATTGAAATGTGGTGACTGGAAGCCAAAATATATGAGACACGTCATTTTAATACTCATGAAACCCCTCGGTGAGCCCTCACACCCTGTGTAGAAGGACTCTGGCATCCTGGAAGAGGCATGATAGAGGAAATATGATCAGTCAGAATAAATTCAGTAATGATATGCAGTAAAGGAACTTGTGAAGCAACTCCCACCCCATCTCCGTGCGCTACATTGTCAGAATAACAGTGAAGAGTCTCCGAATCACAGTACCACTAAATCATAACACTGTAGGGGCGAACCTATATTCAGGTCATGTACCACTCTCTTGGTGTGTACCACACACGACCTTGATTACGCATTTAATGCATATAATGAAAATTCAATATTAATTATTATTCAGACCATTGCTTGTGTATTTTTGCAACTCTAACTGCTGAATTTGTTTATTAAAATAAATTTAGAAAATGCTATATTTACAAATGATTCACTGCATTTCTTCTATTATACTGTATTTCTATTATACCATATGCTATGTATTATATTGTAGTATTTTATATTGCATGTAGTTCTTGCTGAAGGCGAGGTCACATTCTACAATGGCATTCTCAGTTAATACCTGCTGCACCATCCTAATGTACAGGTATCTTTATATATCAGTAAACTAGGGGCAGAGCAGAAAGAAATGAGGACCTGGTTTCGGTATTATTTGTTTTTTCATGACCACAGAAACACAGTGTCTTTCTCTTTGCTGTCTATTTATACATACTAAAGATCAATATATGATGTTTATATGTGACATGTCTGGAGAAATCTATACCCATTATAGTTCTCCATTACATTGTTACATACTAAAGTAGGTCCACTTACTGTATATAGAACATTTTAAAACACTAACTCAGACGTGTTGACATGAACTGTAATGTGTTAGGGTGAACACACCATCCCCCCTCGAGATCTGGGGGCAGGAATTTGGTCTGCGTTGCGGCGTTTTGGCTACCTGTAGCTGTGCTCCCAAAGCGCCCTGACTTGGAATAACGTGGCCTGTTTACTCAGCTGGTTCAGGGGAAAGAGGATGTGTTCGGGGCCTCATTAATCACGACCACTTCGGAAGAGATAAACAGCCAGAACCCAGCGGGGGTTCTGACACTCCGGCCTAGCCTGAGGGTGCAAAGGGAGTTGGGGGGGGGGGGGGGGGGGGGGGGGGGGGGGGGGGGGGGGGGGGGGGATTTTATATGGGGGGTTAAAGGGGGAGCAGGATCTCTTCTCACTACCTTGAGAATGTCTAAACGCTCTCTGAACAACTAAACTAAAGTATAATCTCTTGTTAATAGTCCCAGACACAATAACATGTCGTATGACCCTATAATTGTGACTTAAAAGAAAAAAAAAAGAAATACACTGTAATTATTATCATCATTTTGAACCAATCATATTGCAAATCACATATGAGAGGAAGGCTTTGTGGTGCGTTTTGGTGTTAGATGGTGTTATGGTTAGATCACTGATTTCTCAGCAAAATGCTTGAATCCTTACAAAAAGTGATTTAAATGTCCATAAATTGCTGTAATATTTAAATAATAACTAGAATAGCTCTGTGAGTATCAATGTATATTATCTAACATTACTCAATATTACACTCTGAATGTTATATTCATGAATATATTCAGGACCTTGGAAATATGGGAGGTGATCCATCACAAAAGCATTACATGTGTAAATAAATGCTACTGTAGCAATGAAAACGCCACAGATTCAACGTGTGAGGAATAGCAGTCTCGAGCTATTAACAAGCACAGCGGATTTATGAAGGCGCGTCACCTGTGATAACAAACAAAAAGCTGAAAAACAAAACAAAAGTAACTGACGTAACTACGAAAAAGTTCAGTTGGAACGACAAAGTGATGAATGAGTTGAGGTTAATTATCATCAGTTCCAGTACAGTGGGAACGATTGCAGAATAATAATACTTCTGTTTAAAACCTTTCTGATCTTGCCAAAGTGTACTTTGGAGGAACAAAGCATAATAGATTGCAGCAAGTTTCCATGCAGCAGCAAAAAAAAAAGACAAATATTATGTGATGCAAACATGTACTATTCTACACGTCCAATCTTTCAGCAACAGAAAAACAAAATGCAGCTGAAATCCGGCCGCCCGCTTCACAAAGAAGGCTCCTGTTATTACCTCCTGGCCTTCAACACTTCATACTACGGCCATGTGTTTCTCTCCAGCAAAACTTTCACTCATCTTTCTGGTCCATATTTCACCTGAGACATGCTGTGGAGGAGGTAGAGAACAAGCGGAAGGAAGGGAAAAGTCACACAGGCTGGAAAGGCAAGAAAAAGTAAAAAAGGGGGGGGGGAATGAGTGGTGAAGCGGAGGCAATTTCATCAGAAATTCGAATAAAAGAGAGATTCTTTTATTGCAAAAATCTTGGACAATATGAAGGAGATTATGTTTCTCTTCTTAAAGAGATTTACTGCCATATACATGTGTGTATGTGTATGTGTGCGTGTGTATGTGTGCGTGTGTGTGCGTTTACACCACCCTGAGGTATAACTGGTTTTGATAGATTTGGAAAGGATAAAGTATTTCCAGTCTCCCTGGATTTCACCACTCACGCTTATAAAACTGTTCTAAATCCCACCAAATCCTATGACGTGGGAGTCTGTCCATGTATAATTACATAAACGTCTACTCTATACACACGATTTGTCTGCAACTTTTGCAAAATGACGAACCATTTATAAAGCCATTTATATTACAAATACTACTATTACTACTGATTGCAATAGTAATAATAAATACAATAATAATAACGACAAGAGCACAGCGGCTTAGTGGTTAGCATGTTCACCTCACACCTCCAGGGTCATGGGTTCGATTCCTGTCTCGGCCATGTGTGTGTGGAGTTTGCATGTTCTCCCCATGCCTCAGGGGGGTTTTCTCCGGGTTCTCCGGTTTCCCCCCAGTCCACAAACATGCACGGTAGGTTGATTTGCATCTTGGAAAATTGTCCCTAGTGTGTGAATGTGTGTGTGTGTGTGTGTGTGTGTGTGTGTGTGTGTGTGTGTGTGTGTGTGTGCTCTGCGATGGGTTGGCATTCCATCCAGGGTGTATAATGCCCATAGATGCCTGAGAAAGGCACAGACTCCCCGTGACCCGAGGGAAGATCGGATAAAGCGGTAGAAGATGAATGAATGAATGAATGAATAATAACAACAACAATAATAATAGTAGTAACATATAATAGCAATTATTATCATTACTTAATATATGACATCTATGGAAAAGTAACACATTCGTTTGATTCCTGTAAATGCGGTACTGATATTTCACTAATAAACACTAATTAGCAATGGGATTACTCTTGAATTTACAGTTTAACAGTAGGATCAGTGCAAACTGAGAGCTTTTCTGCCATCTAGTGGAACTTTCCCAAAACCTGTTTACTGTGAATACACTCAAGGTCAAATAATTCACAGAAGGAAAAATTGCCTTTGTATTTTACTGTGGACTTTCTGTATCATAAATCAACAAAATAAGAATAAAATAAACTGGACGGAAAAAAAACATTTTAGACAGAAATGATTTCAAATAAATTGTAAAAAAAAAAAAAAAAAAAAAAGAAAAGAAATAAAAAGTCATTTCATATCCAGGGGACAGACCCGAAGAAAAAAAAGATATGTATATATATGTATGTATATATATGTGTATATATACATATATGTGCCCTGCGATGGGTTGGCATTCCATCCAGGGTGTATCCTGCCTTAATGCCCATAGACGCACATGCTCCCCGTGACCCGAGAAGATCGGATAAAGCGGTAGAATAGATGAATGAATGAATGATATGATATATATATATATATATATATATATATATATATATATATATATATATATATATATATATATATATATATATATATATATATATGAATGTAAATGTTTCCCAGTTCTGACCACTTGGTGGCGTCTGTTACAAATGTTTTTTTTCCCTTAAATCTAACACTACGCTTGGGACAATTCTCGAGTCAGTGTGTTAACCTTGCCGTGATTTTATTCTCATGTATGCCTGTCTTATCCTTGTGTTTGCACCAATCAAATAAATGCGATATTCGTCTTTAATTACATTACTGATTAAAAACATAACACACATGATTACATTACAAACATAATTACATTAAAAAAAAACACACACACACAACACACATACTCATGTCTAATAATGTCATTGCATTCCTGATGCCTGTATAAAATGCTGTTCATGCTACTGTTGATCTGATAACACTATTGTCCTGTACTGTCGTTTGTGCTAAAAGACCCATTGGACCTATTGAGAAGTTAAGGGGAAACCAGATATCTAACCTACCTCATAGATTGCCCAGAGCTGAATAAAATGCGTTGGGTTGGTGTAAAGGTGATACACTCTTCTATTCTGATCAAGGGTCACAGGATACTGTGACTGAGATTCACCTTGGCACAGTGTCCTGGAGTATGATACTGCAAAACACGAGCCACCTGACACCCAGGGCTTTATGTGGAACGAATACAATTCACCTGAGCTGTACCAAATTTCATCACATGACCTAGTCAATTAATATCTGACCATTTCTGCACACCGGTTTTTACATCAAGGTGACCACGTTTTCAATATACTATAATATTGAAAATTATAGTATATTATATAGTATATTATGTATTATAGTATAATATACTATAATAATAGTGCAAATTATTAGAATTTAAATTAATTATATTGATTAAAATTAAAAGCAAGATAAGAAAACAAAACATTTCAGTAAAAAATAAGGTTAAGCAAATCAAACGGTCAGTTTTTTTTTAACTAATACTCGAATCTGATAAATATTAAGGTTTATCTTTAGATGATGATCTTTTTTGTTTAGAAACTATTTTTTTTACTATATTTTTCATTATAATGTTTTAGAGGAAACAGGAAGAATGTGGATTGATGATCTTCTTTGTTTCAATATGTTTGTTGCTGCTGTGCAAGTTGTTTCTTGTTTATGAAAGCAGTCCAAATTGCTGTGAGCAATTATAATGAATTTATATTATTTATATAATAATGAATATATATATATATATATATATATATATATATAATATATATATATATATATAAACACTGACAGTTGTAACTGGATAGCATGGGGGGGGGTAATGTGTGAAAGAATAGCATTGAACAAACCATAGCAATTCTTATTGCTGATAATAGTCGCAAATAAGCTTAGATTTTAGTCAGACGGGTTCAAGCAGATGAACGTAACACTTGTCGTCTCTCTGTGACTAATGTGTTATGGCTAAACGTGGAAGGCTATATAACAAATGCTATAATTCAAACTCATCAGCACCTCGGAGGGATTAAAGAGAAATGGCACATGCTACGATCCTTCATTTATCAAGGGATGAATTCACATCCAGTCAACAACAAAGCCTCATGTGTGATTGATGGAAGTGGATTTATTTATTTGTTTTAGTTTTTTTAGATTTTCAATAACGTTACTAAACCAGTCACACTAAAATAGTCACCGATCATTGCACATCATTTCCTCTTTTGTATAAACCTATTTTCTGGGTCACTGAACCTTCTAATGCTCCCAATGGTTCTCTTCAAATGACTTGCTACATTGATCAACATCACTTCAACCCCTAAGCTGGTAGTGTGTAGAATGATTAACAATGTGATATTTTGCTTTTAACGAAAACTGTACAGTTAGATCCGGTTCAAAGTAAAAATCCGACCAAAAGACTATAGGGCATCTAATGGAAGGGGGTGGGGGAGGAGGGAGAGAGAGAGAGAGAGAGAGAGAGAGAGATACATTTCCACTCACCTGCTTGCTTTTTGCCTCTGTTGATCTCAATTAGGGTAAAGAGGAAGGGAGGGATCCATTGCTCTAATGTAACGAGATTCCCAGCTAATCAGTGACTTTCCTGCGTTATCTCAGCCATCGGGACACTGGGGAGGATGTGTAACTGAGACAAAGGCTGATGTCATGTTGTGATAGATAAACTAGGGACAGAGCAGAAAGAGATGATGACCAAGTTCGTACATTATACGATTCTCTGTGACATTGGTCTGTGTTAATGTCACTTCTTATATATAATAGTGCATACTGCAAAGTAGATATGAAAAAAGAACAGCTGAGCTATCTTGATTATCTGTGTGTGTGTGTGTGTGTGTGTGTGTGTGTGTGTGTGTGTGTGTGTGTGTGTGCTTGCATGCGTGAATGAGTGAGTGATAAGCTTCAGAATGAGGTTTCTTGTAGGTGACAAAACATGATAGAGTGTGCTCATCTAAGTTGAACCTTGATGAGTCTCTGTTACTTACTTTGGGCCGATGGTGTCCCTTACACTAGTCCACTGTGCAGGGTGAATGGAAAAATGATCTCATGCTACTGACTTCATCCTGTGACATTGGGCAGAACTCTGACATCAGAGTGTACCTGCATTCAGTGTTGTAGTGGAGAGACATGTTTGTTTTTGCATAATTTGTAAAGGCAGGAAAAGCGGTGTACACGGTCACGAAAAGAAAATCCTAAATAAAATAAAGAAAGCATCAGTTAGCGCAAAACGGTTGGATGGAGCATCATTTTATTCATGCCAAACAAACTCAATAAATAAAACATAGCCTGGTAGGAGGTAGACAGGTATTACTTGTTTTACCTACGAGTTACTAGTTGCCGATTTAAGCTGCTCAGTAAAGTTTTACAGTAAATAATTACAGATCGGGGTTAATTTAGGACAAGTAATGGGCACGTCGGGATATTAAATCAATTCTCTTTTGTAATAAATAGATTAATTTGTTCCAAATGAAATGTAAGCCAATCATAATTTGTGATTATTTTGTCAAAAAAAAGTCTTTAAAGGTCATGTTTGGTGTCTCAATTGGATTTCAATGATAGAAACAGACATTAGTTGACATGATAAACCTTCTTAATTATTTCCTTAAGACGTAATCATTAAAATACCAGTGGAGGAAGGCGAATTGCTGCAGCGAAATTTGGTATTGTGTGAGAAGAATATTAAGTTTGATTATAAATTTGCTGCAGAAAACACTTGCAGTTGTTTACTCTTGTGTTGTATATGTGTATGCTTCTTCGGGACCTTTGTAAAGTGTCACTGCAGTGTCACTGTGTAGTAAATGAAGCAAAAATTTCAACCAACACCAATTTTGTGTGTGCTAGTCAAACCACTGATTTCCCATTATATCACTGTATTTCAAATTCTGCTAATCACAATCAATACAGCGCTTTAGAAGCGCACATGCCTTGGATTCATGTATTGCACATTTAATTATCCGAGAGCTCACACAGCACAGATTCCACATGCCTCTCTGATCACAAAGATCAGTGCACATTCCAGTTGCCTCTCATCTCCACCATCAGCTTTTTACAGGCCTATGTGTAACATGATGAGGGATTCACACCACTGTTCACATGTTCCCCACGCTGCGATTTACAAGGTACGGGGAATGTTAAGGTCTATTCTTTACAAGCAGCTACAAGAACAAGAACAAGCCATCAAAACATTGCAATTGAGAAATGCATAGAGTGCATACATAGTTCGTATGTTCTCTGCATTAAGAAGTGGAAACCAGAGTGCAAAAATGCAAGATCAGCCAGTTTACCTCCAGTCATTAAAAGCGAATTAGAACATCTGCGTTCAAGCTGAAGCTTATCAGGTAACACATAACTGAATAAATCCAAGCTAAACACGAAGAACGATTTGTTTGGGCTCTCAAACGCCCCCGTATCGCTCTAGAGGAAAATTTTTACTTTGTTTATATAGCTAGGTTTATAGGGCTTCAATCTAATTACAACTTGCAACTGCGGTAATCCACTCAAAAAACAGAAAGAAAAAATACAAGAACAGAAAGGAAATCCTTCTATGTGATTGTGTGTTCTAGTATTATGATGCATTTCATGAATATCCATGTCCTTTCTCGTGTAATGACACGCTCTGTATCAACATACAGCTCCAAATATTTGTATCTACGTGTGTATTTAAAGATAAACTTGATGTGATAGAGGCTTAAACCAAACTAGTATATTTTAAATCACTGCAAACCCACAGTGACCCAGGCGGTTTGATGACACATCAGAAAGAAAGAAAGAATGCCCTAACATAATCTTTATTTAACCCATGAGTTTCATCTCTGACTGTTTTGCTTGTGAACGTGAAATCCTCCAACAAACGTGCTGTATATTTACAAATGTAAATTCTCAAACCTGTAAACATTTCTGGCCAGCTTTCTAACTTAACCTATTAACAGTTTATTAATTATAATCTATTCATATTTGGTTACATCAAATTTTTTCTTAGGTAGTTCAACTTTCTATTAAATTGCATTTTAATTTAAAAAAGCAATTTAAACAATTTAAAAAGCAATTTAATAAACGCAATAATTGCATTTATATTAAAAAATATATATTATATAAGCAATTAAAAATAAATTAATAAAAAATATATATATATATATTTGTTTGTTTGTTTGTTTTTGTTTGTTTTTTTGTTTTATTTATTTATTTATTTATTTATTTATTTTTACTTTTAACCAAACAAAAACTGCCCCCATTTAGCGAATTATAAATGTCCCATATGTTACACACATGTAATCTTGTTTTGCCCTTAAATGGAAATTATTTGGAAAACAGGATGTGCAAGTGCAAGTGTCAGCACATTGGCAGAACCAACAATTGAGTTTTAAACAAAACGAGCAGTGTTAACAATTACAACACCCTACTGTGTGACCCTAGTACTGTAATTTCTCTTGATTCAGTTGCTCTTCATCATCTTCATATGTGGGTGGTAGCCAGGGAAACCCTGCAACGCTGAATTAAAAGCGGGAGCATTGTTTCTGATATATAGTCTCAGCTGGGCTGGTGCAGCTGTGTGGGCACGAGAAAGCCTTTGCTGATGGGTGGGCATGTAAAGCAGGAGTCCATTGTGCCAGTCTTACTGATCTTCCATACCGCAGAGCTTACAGAGAGACCCTGACTTTAACAGGGAAAAGTCCTGTTGACAAACAAGCAGGCCTCTGTGTGTAGCAGGATGCTGGGCTGCAGGTGCTCATGCCACGCTTGGACTGCTTCGTGTAGGGTTTCTCAAATGCCAGCAGAGACATTTCCTGCCCAGACACACACACACACACACACACACACACACACAGACAAGCAACCAGGCAACGACCAAACACACAGCAGGAATGACTAACGGGCAGACTGCAATATCAAAGCACCCACACACACCCATCAGCACAACAAATACCTACATATGCACTGGCACGTTTCGGAAGGCATTTAAAACACATACACACAGCAAAAAGAGCTCGAAATGCTCATACAATAGACAGAAACTACACACAAGGACAGACACATTCATAGAGGCACACACACACAGACACGTACAGTGGCAGCTGATATAAAGAGCTTTCATACTCATCTGGTTATGTGTTACACAGTGCCAGGCATTCAGTGGGGGCTGGTGAGAAATCATTTAATATGGGTGGGTGAAGGCAAACACAATGTGACATGCAAACTAAGTGCCAAAGGGAATAAATCTGAGAGTGCCTGACAATGGAATACAACCAGCCACAGACAGCCGCAGCTATGGACTGGCTGTGCACTTGACTGAGGTCAGGGCTGTTGTATTCTTGCTAAGCTTCTGGCTTATAAATTAGATGAAAGGAATAGTCGTAATAAAATGATTTGCTCTCCGTTTATGGAAAGGCACGCTGATCATTTGGGACTTCAAAATGTACTGTCGAATTATTAACGACACATTCAAAGCATTTTAAATAGCAGGTGGCGAAAGCGGCCCTTTGTCCAATTTTATTTTCAATTTCTTGTTCGTTTTTTTATATAAAAGCCTAAACATTAGACCGTGGCCTTGATTCAAACACAACCGGAATTGTATAAGATTATGTTCACGTGAAATTCATTCCCGTGACAACTGAAGGAAATCAGAGTAGACATGGGCAGGCACAATGCAGGATACAAGGCCTAATTTGGCAACATGGCATAAAAAGAATGTCAGATAAGTTTGGGGCCAAACATTTTGCAGCAGAGTTTATTTTTAGTCATTGTGTGTAGGTTTGAAGGAAAAGTTCTGCGCCCACCTTAGTGATCATGGCCTGTTTTACCAGCTTTACACAATCATAGTCTGTAGTGTCAGTTCCAAATAATGTATAACAATTGCTAACTAACTGCATAATTACTTAATATAATTAAGTATACAAATGTCCCAAAAACCTCATTAAAACCTTTGTCCTGAAAAAAAGTCTATCAAGGTCAATATATATATATATATATATATATATATATATATATATATATATATATATATATATATATATATATATATTAGTCAAAGATAACACAAGTAAACACAAAATGCAGTTTTTAAATGAATGTTTTTATTATTTAGTGAGAAAAAAAATCCAAACCCACATAGCCCTGTGTGAAAAAGTAATTGCCCCTGCACCTAATAACTGGTTGGGCCACCCTTAGCAGCAATAACTGCAATCAAACGTTTGCGATAACTTGCAACAAGTCTTTTACAGCGCTCTGGAGGAATTTTGGCCCACTCATCTTTGCAGAATTGTTGTAATTCAGCTTTATTTGAGGGTTTTTAGCATTTAACCGAGGGTTTTCTAGCAGGGTTTGATGAACCGCCTGAACCGAAGCCGTTCTTAAGGTCATGCCACAGCATCTCAATGGGATTCAGGTCAGGACTTTGACTAGGCCACTCCAAAGTCTTCATTTTGTTTTTTTTTTTCAGCCATTCAGAGGTGGATTTGCTGGTGTGTTTTGGGTCATTGTCCTGCTGCAGCACCCAAGATCGCTTTAGCTTGAGTTGACGAACAGATGGCCGGACATTCTCCTTCAGGATTTTTTGGTAGACATTAGAATTCATGCTTCCATCTATCACAGCAAGCCTTCCAGGTCCTGAAGCAGCAAAACAACCCCAGACCATCACACTACCACCACCATATTTTACTGTTGGTATGATGTTCTTTTTATGAAATGCTGTGTTACTTTTACGCCAGATGTAACGGGACACGCACCTTCCAAAAAGTTCAACTTTTGTCTCGTCAGTCCACAAGATATTTTCCCAAAAGTCTTGGCAGTCATTGAGATGTTTTTTAGCAAAATTAAGACGAGCCTTAATGTTCTTTTTGCTTAATAGTGGTTTGCGTCTTGGAACTCTGCCATGCAGGCCGTTTTTGCCCAGTCTCTTTCTTATGGTGGAGTCGTGAACACTGACCTTAATTGAGGTAAGTGAGGCCTGCAGTTCTTTGGATGCTGCCCTGGGATCTTTTGTGACCTCTCGGATGAGTTGTCTCTGCGCTCTTGGGGTAATTTTGGGCGGCCGGCCACTCCTGGGAAGGTTCACCACTGTTCCATGTTTTTGCCATTTTGGATATGGCCACTGTTTGCTTTAATGGCACCTCTGGCAACACTTGTGACCCCCCTTTAGAAACACTGTGGTCTCACTGCTGGTCCCAAAGTTCCCACCCCAAAGCTTCAGGGGGAGTCCCAAGCTTTAGAAATGGCTTTATAACCTTTACCAGACTGATGGATCTCAATTACTTTTGTTCTCATTTCTTCCTGAATTTCTTTGGATCTTGGCATGATGTCTAGCTTTTGAGGTGCTTTTGGTCTACTTCTCTGTGTCAGGTAGCTTCTGTTTAAGTGATTTCTTGATTGAAAGGCCTGGGGGTGGCTACAGAAAAACTCAGGTGTGATAAACCACAGTTAAGTTATTTTTTAACAAAGGGGGCAATCACTTTTTCACACAGGGCTATGTGGGTTTGGAGTTTTTTTCTCACTAAATAATAAAAACATTCATTTAAAAACTGCATTTTATGTTTACTTGTGTTATCTTTGACTAATATTAAAATGTGTTCGATGATCAGAAACATTTGTGTGACAAACATGCAAAAGAATAAAAAGTCAGGAAGGGGGCAAATAGTTTTTCACACCACTGTATATACATATGTACATATACATATGTATATGTATATGCTACCACCTCCCTCTATCTATCTATCCATATATACATACATATACATGGATGTATGGTATATATGGTATATATATATATTATATATTTCACACATAAGTATTATGTAAAGCTGCTTTGAGACGATGACAAATTGTTAAAAGAGCTTTATAAATAAAATTAAATTGAATTGAATATATGGATAGATAGATAGATAGATAGATAGATAGATAGATAGATAGATAGATAGGTAGATAGATAGATAGATAGATAGATAGAGGGAGGTGGTAGCCCAGTGAGGGAGACGGTAGCCCACTGGTTAAGGTGTTGGACTCTGGACCAGAAGATCACGGGTTCAAACCCCACCACCATCAAGCTTGAGCAAGGCCCTTAACCCTCAATTGCTCAGTTCTGGATAAAGGTGTCTGCCAAATCCTGTAAATGTAAATGTAGATAGATAGATAGATAGATAGATAGATAGATAGATAGATAGATAGATAGATAGATAGATAGATAGATAGATATAGATAGATAGATAGATAGATAGATAGATAGCGATAGATAGATAGATAGATAGATAGATAGATAGATAGATAGATAGATAGATAGATAGATAGATAGATAGATAGATAGATAGATAGATAGATAGATAGATAGATAGATAGATAGATAGATAGATAGATAGATAGATAGATAGATAGATAGATAGATAGATAGATAGATAGATAGATAGATAGATAGATAGATAGATAGATAGATAGATAGATAGATAGATAGATAGATAGATAGATAGATAGAAGTTTTTGTTTACATAGTATCTCTAGACGGTCATTGTGTTTCATCACGTTCAGCAGTAAAAGGTCTTGCTGTGATTATTTACTCCAGGTTTTCCTTCAAAGAATATGTAAATAATAGAACTTGCGTATCCTTTTTCCATCTCTGACATATTCCCAAGTTAAGAACTATAATGTTATATGGTACATAAAAGAAATATTTATGATTTTTCTTATCTCTAGGTTGGATTATTGTATCACCTCACTATCTGTATATTCTAATAAGTACATAACCAAAATCCAGAATGCAGCCACAAAAGCCAGGCGGCTTACCACAACCAGAAGATATGTTCACATCACCACTGCCTTAGCTCCTCAATACTGGCTTCTTGAGCCACAGTAACTGAGCAAATTTTGGTCTATCAGGTACACCTACTTCAATCAATCAAATGATGCATGCTATTTGTTCATATCTTAAATATAGACTGCAGAGTGTATGTTTATGTGTATGTGTATGTGTATGTGTATGTGTATGTGGGGACACAAACATTTCTTTTTAATGGTCAGGATTAAGTCACAGTCTCGATGTTTAAATTTAGGTTGAAAATATTTTTGTTTATTGAAGAATTCTTCTAGATTTTATGTAAACGAGCAGATCTGGAGAGTTTATGGTTCTATGGTATTTTGGTGTACTGGAGTGTTTGAATACTGTTTCCCTCTACTCTCACATGTTCCCATAGGTTTACTGGTGGTAATTGGTTAACTGCTTTATGTTCTAGAATTTACAGTGATCACACTGTAGATTGCCCATAACCATTACTTGACATTTATGGTCGCTAAATAGATGGCTTATTAAGGATAAGCTCATATATGAATTTAAAATGTATGTTTGTGATCTATTTGTTTTTGTAAAGCTGATGTGGTCCATTACATTTGCCCCCAAAAGCACTATATGAATAGAATAGAATAGATTAGAATGAGATTGAAAGACATTTTACAGAACGAACCAAAGTGGTATTGCAGACTTGACCTCCAGTAAGTTCATTCATTCATTCATCTTCTACCGCTATATCCGATCTTCCCTCGGGTCATGGGGATCCTGTGCCTATCTCAGGCGTCTATGGGCATTAAGGCAGGACACACCTATCACAGGACACACACACACACTCACAATCACATTCATACACTAGTGACAATTTTCCAAGGTGCCAATCAACCTACTGTGCATGTTTTTTGACCGGGAGGAAACCGGAGAACCCGGAGAAAAAAAACCCTGAAGCACGGGGAGAACATGCAAACTCCACACACACATGGCCTGAGACGGGAATCGAACCCAGACCGTGGTGGTGTGAGGCGAACGTGCTAACCACTAAGACACCGTGCCCCCCTCCAGTAAGTAAAAAAAATCTAATTTAATATAAAGTTGAGACTACAACATAAAGATGATTGCAAAATGTGCAAGTTAGCTGAAGTAACATTCATAAGATGCACAATCAACGATTTATAAAAAAAAAATTAAGTGGTCATTTGGCAGCATTAAAAGTGAGCATATGCTTCGTGCCTTGCACAAATGGCTCAGCTGTGTGAGATAAAGGGAATCTCCTTGGGAGGTCAAAGTGCAGATTGCTAATCTGGTGCAATCTTTAGCTTCAATGCTTTAACCAGTAAATCGTTAAAAAGCACGGCATGAGTTTCAACATCCACATCTTTGTCAGCAGGTTTGGAGTGAATTTAACAGAGACGATGAGATAAAATGTGAAAGCCAAACTCTTCCTGTGTAAATCACACAATGGGCCTTTCATGTAATTTTGCCAAAATGGCTGACGGCTTTTTAAATATAACTGAGTTTACAATTTGTTTAGTTACGTATTGTGATTTAGTAGCTGTAGGGAAACTCATCCTAGCATCCGAACAAATATAACAGCATTGTAGTCTAATTAAATCTAGTATAAAACTGGTTTACCATATACACCTTGTAGTCATGAAATGCAGTCAAGGGTTGGAAAACAAAATAAGTACTCTGAAAGGGAAGTACCTCACAACATTGAATAAAGCAGTGCTTTATCAAAACAATACTTAATATGGTAAGTAAAAACCAGGACGTAGCTAAACTTAGGCATAGTTTTATTACATCATATTTATATATTAACTATGAATAAAAAAAAAACAATGACAATCTTTTGGTCTGTACCATTCAGCCGTTTTCTCCTGTTTTGGGCTTTCATTTTGAGTCATTTGAGACTTTTAAAATGTACTTTTATATGCAACAATAGAACTACCAACACACACTCAGTTTTTGTTTTGTTTTTTTAGAAAAACACTTCTTGTAAACACATCTCGAAACTGTGCAAGTTGATTAAAAAAGGCACAAAAAGCCTAAGGTTAAATGGCATTTGGAAAAGTTTTTCAAATCTGAATTCTCTGTAAAAAAAGAAAAAAACTGTCTCTAATCTCTATTGACACGAAGTTATTGTCAGTAAACAAGATTAGTTAATGCAGCACAGGTTCGCTGAGGAAGGACTTCGTGCTGTTTTTTTTCCAGCCGTGTCTGTTGTTAATAGAGCGAAAACAACTCCGTACATTCATGCCAGGACAAGCTTTTTTTTTTTTTTTATGAATGGGTTCTTTTCCCCTCCCTCCACTTTCTCCTTCCTTTTTTGTGAATGAAAAACAACTGCAAAAATTCTAGCAGCAAAACCTCTTGGTTACTCGGCCAGAGATTGGCCAATTAGACGCAGGCCCCGCCCCTACGTTGCTAGGCTTTTGGTACAGTTTCGAATCTGATTGGTGCAAAGGAAGGCGTCGAGGTTTCATTCATAAGTAAGACCATTCATTAGGACAAAGAGAGAAATCTGAGCTCTTGAAAGAGGAAATTCACCAATCAGGAAGCTTTACGACCGAGCGGACATCCGAAAGCCAGAGAAGTAGCTCCTGAACCAAATGAACAGTAAAGAAAACAGTAAACGTTTTTCATTCGATTATTTACCGCTGCGTGTGCCATCAAGACACGTGAATACAACATGTTAGGGTTCAAATGTGGGAATAAAGTTGGCATCATGGAAAGGGAATTACACCTAGAGCACGTCTTGCAGCCAAAACTATAAATATATAAAGTTTCGAAGTGTTACCACAGTGTTTCTAGAGTATTCTCAATAATTAGAAAATGATACACAAATATTAAGCCTTAAAAAGAAGAAAGAAAACGAATCAGAAAAGCGCGAGGTCTGATCTAATCCGAGTTTTTCTTTAAGAAAAGCGTGATATGTTGATTTTAACTGGCTGTACGCCATATAGCTATCCAGGCTAGGTTTTGCAAGCGTGTGTGTGTGTGTGTGTGTTTTGTGAATGGAGCTCATTACGCATGCAGCCTTCTGGACGCCCCATTCACAACTCCCGCTGTCTCTCTCTCTCTCACTGTGTATGCGTGTGTATGGTGTGTGTATGTGTGCATGTGTGTGTGCCTGTGTCCCGCTGCCTTCTCTCCGTGCAGGCTGCTCCGATTCTGCTCTACGTAGCCTCAATGAACGCGAACGGTTAACGCATGGATTGTAACATGGATGGATATTTAGACCAGCAAGTGCCTTACACTTTAGCTAACGTAAGTATAGCTTTCTGTGTGTAAATGTTTTGGGGAATGCGCACTGCTACTGCGCTCTCTTTTGTGTGTGTGTGTGTGTGTGTGTGTGTGTGTGTGTGTGTGTGTGTGTGTGTGTGTGTGTGTGTGAGAGAGAAAGAGAGAGAGAGAGAGCGAGCGAGCGAGCGAGCTGCGCACCACTGCGATGGAAAACTGCTCCGAGTTGGAACCTAAATAACTTTCGGACATTGCTATATGACTTATTCATTATACGCTTTTTAGAAATGTGCCGTTGTTTTGTGTACAGCTCTAATTTAGCTGTTGCAATTGGGTCCAAAAAGTTGTTGTTTATACCTGGAATAATGGTCCGTGTGCATGATGATGATGACTCTCCAGAGAAACTGCCTCTTTACTAGCTGCGTGATGGTCAGTATGAAAATTCAGGGATCTTTCAGCCAGGATTTCGATCTATTTAAATAATCATTGATTCATTGTGGGCTGTTATATATATTTGCTAAAAACTGAATCCTTTTGCTATTGAGTACTGCAATAGAAAACAATTCTAGGTCTACCTAAAAAAGGTCTATTCAGGTAACATTGCATCCAACATTTTGGGAGAATTCAATGTTTATCATTGATATGTAAAAACTGATTATGTACTGTATTCAGATGTTACATGTTGGCCTACAAGTACATTATGGCCATCATGGATGTGTGTTTTGTCTAATGACAATTCTTTTATTGTTATTTTTTTCCTCCACATGTGTATACATTTCCGCTTACATCATATTTCTGGTGTTTCCAGAGGTCGCAAGGAAATGGGCCCCTAAATAGACTGTTGGTGGCAGCAAAAAGGAAATACATGGACACCGAATTACCCCCTCAGGAATCGGAAGGTAAAGTAGCAAGGAAATATAGGAATCTGTACTACTGTGGGCATTCGACTCGGGACATGCATGTGTTTGCTTTATTTTTCCACCAAAGACTAGAAGGAACTCACCGATCCAATCATTTATAAAAGATGATCTTTTGGCGGATTGTCTGCTCCAAAGTACTGATGTATGTACGTTTGTTTTCTCCATCCTGTAGATCTCTTTCAAGATTTAAGTCAGCTTCAAGAGACATGGCTCACAGAAGGTGAGATTGACATTTTCTTTGTGCTTCTGCTGACATTTAGGAATTATCAAGCATAACCTGGATATAGTGGTGTCTCTGCTTGCTTTTGGGTGAAGAAGGGATTAATTATATACCAAAAAGGAATGGCTCCTTTGATTAGATGAATGGCTGGATAGTTCAACATAGACTGAAACGCAATCTCCTTGACTCTTGGCCAGTATCTAATGTCTATTTTATAGGAGAGAAAATGGGATTTTAACTCTGGTATGAATTTGATATCATATTACATCTCACCCAGCTCGCTTCATTATTAATGGACTTTTGGTCATGTTTAGTGAATGTTTGGATCTACATTGAGATTTTCAGGCTGGTTTTCTTCAGTATGTTAAAGGTGGTACGTAGGCATACTGTTTGAATATTTGAATAATTTGGACTATTTTGGATGCTTACAGTAAATGCAAATAAACAGTGTCACAGAGAGGCAGTCAGCTGACAAATGGGTAAAATGACACGGAGGTAAACACTTAACAGGATGTTAATAGAAATTAATTTTGTGAACAGAATGATATTATTATCATAATTTACTATTTGACCCTGTATTCAAAGAACGAATAATAATAAAAAAAAATACATGATCAACTAATTTTCAAAATCCCAATTTTCACAAAGTATAGATGTTAGTAACTTTGGGAATGTCAAGTTTAAAAAAAGAAAAAAAAAGAACAAACTGAACTTTTGTTTTAATGTTAAACTATCAGGTTGACCAGGACAGCTTATTTACATGAAGAAAGGGGGTTGAGAAGGGGACACAGACAGAGTGCTATTGTAGTTCAAGGTCAATTGCCACATGTCAAAGTGAAGCTGTAATTAATACTTGGAGTGATTAATGCTCAGGGCTTTGAAACCTGGAATCTGGGACTTATAAATGTGCTTTATTTCCTTCCTACTGCATTTTTTTAAATGTTAACACAAAAAGTGTTTTATTTTATTTATACAGTTTATAGTTGCCACCCTCCATCAAATGTGCTTTAATATAAAACCAAATTTTGAAACTTGATAAGATGTAGAACGATATCAAAGTCATTATATAATATTCAGAGCGGAAGTTCTCTTCCTGTGTATGAAGCAAAATGTATTTAGTAGGATTTAACTGTTTAGTCGGTACGTCATTTAGGAGCAAGACATGAAACATAAATTGCAAGAGATTTGAAAGTATATTCACTGCACATATACAATACATAGCCAGAGCTAAAAGACAATAAAAATGATTTAGAAGACACCCAGAGTAGTATGTGTTTTTTAAATTAATTAATTAATTAATTGATTGATTAATTAATTAATTAATTTATTATTATTAATAATAGTCTGTTACTATTCTCAGGACAATTATGTTTGCTTTATTTCAACTGGATAAGTTGCACGGCTTATTATCAGGTGATTGCGGTTGTAGATGATTCACCATGCTGTAAAAACAGCGGCTTTAGGGCTTTTTCTCAAAGGGTGAGAGGAAGAGCAAGAACAAGTTCAAGAAATTTGTGAATGGGGGGGGTGAGGGGGGGTGGGGAAGCTTGTTGAGTCTTGTCATTAGCCTTTACGCTTTAAGAAAAACCTCCTGGCTCCTCCCAGGATCTGCCAGACCCCCCCCCCCCCCCCCACACACACACACACCAAAAAAAGTCATTCAACCTCCTTCAGAGAAAAAGGAAACATGTTTCCATGCTTGCTCAGACACACTTCTAGTCTTGTGCTGACTTGCATTTCAAAGCCTTCGACAAGACGTTCCTGGAAGCGAACTGACTTGGGACACACACATACACACACGCACACACACACACACATACACACAAACACACAGAGAGAAGGAGACAGGAAGATTGTGTTAGGATCCGGTTTAGCTCCAGAACCTAGTGAGCCAGAGGCACAGATGCCCAGACCATTCTTAATGTTTTTTTCCTTTTACACATATTGCATGTGTTCCTTTTTAAGGCACGTTGAAACTAGCTTGAATGATTTATTGTTTGATCTGGAAGCCCAAATATTGGCTCTGACTCATGTAAAACAGCTTTGCGCTTCTCCTCGGGGCAGCAAAGACGAAAACTTGAGTGGGTCTAATAGAATTACACACAGCAGTGGGACGGGGCAATATGTAGGAAATTCGTGTAATTTATCTGAGCATGCTCAAAAGTAAAACTTCATCCAAAAACAGGATGTGGCAGAATAATCTTCAGTTTCTGTATTACTCTGTTAGTTGTCCTGTTTATAGTCTGGTGGCTGCGTGAAAAGGAAAGATGGCATGAGGCCTGTAAGACAGTCAGACTTCTCTTTCGTACAGTATGTGTGCTGAGCTTGTTCGTTAACGGCTTCTTAAAGGAAAGTCCCGAAAATCGGATTTTGCCTTGTGCGCAACTGTATCGAATTTTTTAACTGAACGGAATAAAACTTTTTTTTTTAAATAGTAAACTTGCATTTGTTTATTTGTACAGTCAACCAATAAGATCCGCTTATAGATTGTTGCTGGATAATTTTATGACACTGACTTACTCTTGTTTGCAGTCTGTATAACTGTGGAAATAATAAGTGTGAATGTGAGCACTAACTTTTTTAATTCAAATACTTATGGTATTACCTGTAGCTAACAAGTGATATAATAAAGCGCTGGAAATACAACAATCCTGGGGAAAAATTGGTTTGTTGCATTTGTGATTAAATTTGGACTAAATGTGAGGTCTAATCTTAGTCCTACCTGTGCTGCATATCAACAGAGGGCAACTGGCTCAAGGTCTCCATCTCCCCCAGTGCTCTTTCAGACTCACTGGAGAGTAAATGAGAGTGTTGTGTCCATAGAAAGGCATATAGACTGCGATAATAGCAATAGTGCACCTGCAACCACAAAAGATTATTTTGCATAACAACTGTGTCTGTGGATCTATTCAGATTCTTAATTGGCGAAAAAGTAAATCACCGTGAATGATGATTTTGTCCCAGTAAAAAAAAAAGACCATGGTAATGACTTGGGAAAGTCATTCAAGTCATGGAAACACTCCAGTTTCGGTTCTAGTGTTGTTAAAAATGCGATTTAAGGTCATTTTGGAAGGTGGAGGCTTATTTTTCGTTTCTCTATCCTTGAAATAATCATTCATTATTGGTCCATTGGCTTTTATAATGCAAAATGATCTGTTCTACATATTCCTACTGATATTTTATTGCACATTTTTATGAATATATGATTGCAATATAAAACTCCAATACTGTGTTGACTATATTTAGGTTTTATTTGAAATAAAGGCTTTTCTCATGCTGCAACTGTGGGAGGGGGGGAAAGTCACACAACGAACTCATCATTGAGCTCATCTTTCCTTGTGTTTTAAAGCCCCTCTCTCTCTCTCTCTCTCTCTTCAACCCATTCTTAATTGACCTTAAAAGTCAGCCTTCATAGGGCTTAAAGCGAGTGATGAATTCCAGAATCTCTTGGCTGAACTGACCACATCGACATTGTCAGAGAAACGTTCGGTGTGGGCGTGAGCAGAGTTCGACATTAGACATAAACCCATGCTCAGCACATCTCTGTTCTTGTTATTTTGCCTCAGCACATGCTGAATGAGATTTGTCCATACATTAGCTACATCAGACGGCTCAGAAAGTCCATCAGCGGGATAAGACCAGACACTCTGATGCTGAGTGAGACAGATGGTGTTAGGCAGCTTGGCCTATCAGTTCCTATGCTCCTGTATTGATCCACAGTCAGTTCGGTTCGATAAGCTGCATGACTGTCATTCAAGCAACACGTCACTTGACCGATTCGTAAATTGCCTGTTAATGATAAATAGCCGCACCGGCGGCGGAATGTGGTTGTACTGATTACTGATTTATGTATGTTGCAGTATGACAGTATGAAAAAGCCATAAAAGTCTGAAATGACAGGCCAACTGACTTCCCATTTAGATCTTTACTGGCCTTGTAACAAAAACTGACATAGTTGGTAGAGGAAACATTGAGTCTGTGCATTTGATGGACTCAAGTAGTGATCAAACTATTCACACACATGCACACGCATCATTCAACCGAGGTATTGATCTGCTGCCGATGGGAAAAGTGCTGGCACAGAGGAAAGTAGAGTTGAAGGTCACATGGCTGTCCAGAGGCAGTAACTCAGGTTTCACCCAGATGAAGATGAAGGGAAAGACAGGCCGGCCTAATGGACACACTTAGTCTATTCCTCAGCTAAGAGTGCTGCTCATACTCAACAAATGGCTCTGTGTAAAGACAAATGATGGCTCTCCGACTTCATTGTATGGGCTATGCAGTACAAAACTCATTTGTGGAAGCATAACAATCTCAATCACCCAATTGAATTTTGTCTTTTCTAATGTATAATATATTTGAAAGTTTCATTCAGGTAATAAGTATTTCTCTCCCCCTTCATCCCCTCCCCCTTTGTTTAACCACAGCTCAAGTACCCGACAGTGATGAGCAGTTTGTTCCTGACTTCATCTCAGAAAACTGTAAGTAAACACTCAATACTTTTACCAATATGAAAATGTCGCTGTGACTCTGTAGGGTTAGGGCACGGGGAGGGGTTAACGTGTGTGTGTGTGTGTGTGTGTGTGTGTGTGTGTGTGTGTGTGTGTGTGTGTGTGTGTGTGTGTGTGTGTGTGTGTGTGTGTGTGTGTGTGTGTGTGTGTGTGAGCGTCAGAGAGGTAGAATGAGGAAAAAAATGAGAGTACGTTAAAGCTCTGCATTGAGAGATTGGGAGTGACTGATTCAGAAACTGCTTGAGGCTTAGGTGTGGTTGTTGTGTTTACCAACTATATAATAGTACTGTCCGCGAAGCTCTGGCTAAGAACCCAGTGTGATAGACAGACTTTATCCATGACCTGCAACCCTAACATATACATATGTATGATCTTATTAAAGAGTACCTTCCATTTGCATGCGTTTCAAAGGCTCAATTGAACAGCGCAGGAAACCGGTAAAAGATCATTCAGAAGTTGTACACAAAGATTCCCTTTTGTGTGTGTCAGAGGTGTAAATGGGAAAGCAAATTCCTGTACCGCACAACACCGAGGCTGCCTTTTTAGCTGGTTTCCTTTTTTGTTGTGTCTCCACACAATGGCGTGCCAGGTTTTGTGGAGGGGTGTGCACTCTGTAAATAGTTCTCCTGGACCTTTTGTCGAGGCCATTCACAAACTTATGGGTTGGGCCTTTACCACGTTGGCAATTCTGCAAGTCCTGTTGTGGAAACACTTTTTTTTAAAAAAGAGGTTATAGAGTTCAAGGCATGAGTCACAAAAACAACTTTTTTTTTTCTTTCTGTAACAGAAATTGTAACTTGACCTCAGTAAAGGACCTACTGAAAAGTAGCCTCTTGTGAGCTTAAATCTGGTGTATGCAAACATTGCTATTTAACCCCATCATGCACCTGACCTGCGGTGACAGATGCCCCCACAGCATATTGTTTTCGTCTGTTGTCCGACAATGAGAAGGAGGAAGTGTAGATGAACTCTGGGGCATTGAGGGGTCATGTCTACTTAACCCCATTAAGGGCAAAACCAATTGCCACAGTGTGGCGTGTCAGCTACTCGGCAAAGCGGTGGAAACTCAGCAAGACAATCCCGTCATATTAACTAAGTGGAGCGAAGCCTTGATTGGCAGCTACACCCTCCTTTTCATTCTCGTACAATGCAGTAATAACGTGTGTAGGCTTGAGAGTCTGTGTTCACTCAGGAAAAGAGGGCTGTAGTTGACAGCGACCATGAACATAAGCTAGGGTTCTGTCATGTTTGCGGTCTCTGTGGTGTATTGAAACCATAAGTTTAAAGCGATATGAAACTGTACACTGTATGGTGGTACTGTAGTGACGTATGTGGCAGAAGGTAGTCTGACATTTAAGCCCTATGTTTTTGGGAAGTCATGTCCGTGTGCTGTGTTTTATAACAGACGCCGTGCCTCTTTGTCTGCAAACACATTGAAGGGGAAAAGACTCTTTGATAATGTGTTTTCTTTTTCATTCATTCAGGTTGTTGCTCTAGGACTATAACTGAAAAACTTTAATCACATTGTTCACTGCCAAAGCTGGAATGTTGTTTTGTTTTTTTTTTCCTGTTCAGGATATACTCTTGCGCAATACCACACACACAAACAAATCAGTCAACATTTCTTCTCAGATTTCTAGATGCCTCCATCTTAGCCTAAGCCATGTTTTCGATATGAAGCATATGTGACCTCTCGCAGTTGAACTCCATAGCAGATGAAAGTTATCCTTTAAAAGACAAGGTTGGTTGTTACAAATTTGTGGCTTGCTGCACTTGTGTACACTTGTTTATTCCAGATGCACATTCCACCGACTGGGTCTGTAGAGAGCAATTTAGCAGAAAATCTAGCAGGACGTTTACCAGCAAATCGCTTTTTAGAGCCGTTCTAGAACTCCGCATGACCACAAGTTTTCTTTACATTATAGTCAGTGCTGCTATGGAGGGTGAAGGGGAAGAAGTGCTCTTTCAGAAGCTCAATTAACGTCAAAATTTTTTTTTTAATGTTTTTTTAATCTGCTGTTTTATCTCTTAAATCATATAAAATGTGCCTAGAAACGCAATAGTATTTTTTAATTGTTACAATATTTATTTTTTTAAACTTTGTTTGGGTTACTGTATGTCATATACCCCTGATGCTTTTGAAAAGATGGCTTTAAAACTCATTAGTCAGAGACTACACACTCCATTCATGAAAATGTCCTACAGCAGACTCCACCCTCACGGTTCCTTTTTCTGAATGGAAGTTTAACTCCTCCCTTTTCCTGTTTCTCTACCAAGCTGAAAATGTGAAAATCTGTTTTGCTCTTTCCCTATACTCCCCCCCCCTTCTCCCTCTCCCTCTCTCTTCTCTCTTCTCTCTCTCTGAATGTTCCAAGATGTGATCTAATCCTGCAATTGCAATGTTGTGTGGGCTGATTGTTTGGTTTTGTGCCTTGGAGTAATTATATAGGCAGTTGTGGCTATAAATCCAGATTCGCAAACTAGAGTTTGATAAAAATGGAATCGTAAAGAGAAAGAGGCTTGTGAGAATTCGCTCAGTGACTTCGGATTATGGTACGTGAGCATTCAACGTACAGTGCAAAAGTTGTGTCGTGTTTAGTTTGCTCTCTTGTCGCACGTCACACCGCGTGAATCTCCAACGTCTTGTGATCCCCTGTTCCACCTCTAAGAAAACGCACTGCTCGAAGGCTCTTAACTTTCCAAAATACAGCTGCTATGCAACAAGTCTGCAAAAACATCCTCATAACTGTCAGAAATATGTAGAAAGCGCTCACCCTGTCCTGTAGAGAGGGCTGGTCTACACACATCCCCAACACCCCCACCTCCTTCACTTCTCTTACTTTTTGAAGAGAAACAACTCATTTACGGACACACAAACACACACACACACACACACACACACACACACACACACACACACACACACACACACACACGATGCACACTTAAGCCCCAGATTTGTATGAATGAGCTGGTTGTGTGCACCAGCAGAGGCAGCACACTGAGAGAGATCGAGCTTACCATTCATGAATCCAGCTGCCCAAAAAAGCAGTGACTGAAAGAAAGTAATGCTTTCTTTCCTCCCGTACACTTTCTTTTAGTCCAACTATTTCTAGCTACACATTTCCAAATAAATGTAGGGGTTTGAATGAATAAATAAATAATGATAATGATAATAATAATAATAATAATAAAAATGCTTGCTCTAGGAACAATCTGTAATCCCTATGTTTGGTGGTGGGGGGGGAAGTATTTCCTGTAACTGTTGTGGACATTGCTTTGGCTGGAACATCCCCCTTGAGCTCAGTCAAGCAGAGGTATAGCACACTGAATGGACAGTGGTGTGTGTGTGTGTGCGTGTGTGTGTGTGCGTGTGTGTGTGCGCGCGTGTGTGTGCGCGCGTGTGTGTGCGCGCGTGTGTGTGTGCGTGTGTGTGTGTGTCTGTGTGTGTGTCTGTGCGCGTGTGTGCGTCCACTGGGCCAGGAGGAGAGGGATGGAGGAAGGGAGGGCACAGAGCGAGGAGAATGCAAAACCAAACCAGCCCAGGACGTCGTCTGCTCACCCCCTCCCCCCTCCCCTTCTGTAGCTGAAAGAAAAAGAAATGGTGGGGGTGTACTAATGATAACAAGGCGGCCGTATATCCAACAACACACAAGAGTAAAGTAAAAGGAACCGGGGGCCTTTCCTGGGAAATCAAACCACTATATTTCTGTGTTTTTACAGGTCAAATTGAGAGAGAAAATGGACAGATTTTTTTATATGACTTATGTCAGAGTAATTATATTATCTGGATTTTAAGTTTTGTCCTCCCAAGACTTTCCGATTCTGCTGACACGGACCAGGTCATATATTGGAAAAGCAATGATGAATCAGTCGATCCTTAGTGTAGATGAGTGACAGCAGGAATCAGGCTGAGTGTCTCCGTTATGCAAACAATTATCATCAAGACTTCATTCGGAGACTGGAAAAGAGAGCGAGCAGGGTCTTGGCAGAAATGTATTTCTCTTGACTTTGACAGGAATTCGATGGGCATGTGTTATCTCTCTCAAGAGATAAGGAGACCGTTTTCCCCCGGCCACACATCACCGGCTGAATGGATAGCTCTACCGTGTGCTTCGTTATATAATTTCGACAATAATAGAGAAATCAATAAGTGCATTAAACATTTAAGGAGGACAGCTTTGGGAAAGGGGGAAGGGTGGGGACATTAATTACTCCTTCTACATACATCTTCGCGCATTGTATTTCTCTGCGCAGTGTCTCTCACTCACTCACTCACTCGCACGCATTAATATTGCACAAGATTGCGTCATTTTATTTAATTTTTGTGTGTTGAATGTCCGTATTCTTTTTTTAAAGGTTAAACATTTTCCCATGCTTATTTTTGTTCATTTCTTTTTTTAATGAGTACATAGGACGGTATGACGGTATTTAATGAGATGACGGTGGAAAATTTCTGTATTCTATTAAACCATGTCCATCTGGCTCACTCGGTAAAAGGAAGTGAAACTGTTGAGTTTGGCAACATGCATCACCCTCGTCACATGAACACAGTGACTGTTAAACCCATGTCCACATAATTCCTGGGACATTGTGTCAGTTTGCTTTCACTCTAACACACACAAACACACACAAACACACACACACACACACAGTTTGCAACATTAACTTTTTCAAATTGTTACTAATGAGGAAAAGTGAGTGAAGTGAGTGAAGATGTTAATGCTTTCGACTTCTCCCGCCTCCTGCAGTTTTATATATAGCACACGGCATATACAGTACAATACGGTACTGTTCTCACCGAGAGCCTCAATATCAGCAAAACTGTCAAAATGATATACAAACCCTATGGAGGAGGGGAGAAAATCCAGTGCACAGTTTAAAGGTGAGCCATATCTTGACGGAGAGATGAGCTCTCTTTCCGCTTTCTGACCTGAGCGCCACATGTCCAGCACATGTTCCTTTGCTGTGGGGAAATGGCCGTTTCCCTAAAAGCTCTGAAGCCCACTCATTTTCTTTTTGTCCCTACCTTTTTTTTTTTTTGCCTGACTTTTCCACTGATTGCGCTGTTGAGGAAGGAGTTACACACAAAAACAGACTGTGAACACGCACAAAATAATAATAATAATAATAAATAAATAAATCATAAGTGAAATCGAACAGCGTTTCCAGGCCTCAACCTTGAAATAGTGTTTTTCCGGCCAGTGGTTGACTCATATTTGAAGTATTTCTCAAACCCCAATTTAGCAAAACAACACAATGAACAATATGCTTCAAATCTTCTATTCATAACTAAGCCCTCATCTTGGCAAGTTGCCTCCTTCCATTGAAAGTGTTTTGCCTAGACGAGTTGTGACAGCTGTGATTGTCACCCGTAACACTCACATCACCGATGTATTCACAGCCTGGTGTATAGGCTTTGACAGCCACTGTTTTCAGAGAGATGGGTTGCTGTGTTAAGTGGGATACCAAAAAAAAAAAATCAATACCTCCATTTTATCATTTAAAGCCCTTCTTTCACATTTGCTAACCCGGACTGGGTTCATTGATTCATCACTGAAGCTGCCCAATGGGCTGAAAGGAAGATATCTTAACCAGCCAGCCTGTCACCTAGAGCTTAATATATGACTACATTATAACACTATGTCAAACAGACCGGCATGTTGGGAGAAAAGCTATTTACTTGTAGAATATTTCTTCAAACACAGTCACGGTCACAAAGCTTCAAAGTCACGGTCCATTACAAATGCTGGGCTGAATTATATCTTATCAAACACTGTGTTTACTTATTCATATACTCCCCCCCCCCTCAACTCCTTCACTGTAACAAATTACAGCCTGCAGCTGTCACATGTTCTGGCCTGTGCTCTAGAGCACTGCTGTGTGTTTATAGTCCCCGTGATATAAACGTACCATAATCGGTGAATCACCGTACCTGTTGAGATATTTAGGAGCTGGCTTCGTCTGCAGCTGTCATGAGCTGCAAACGTTCAGGAAGTTATTCTGATGTAAATATACAACGTTTTAAAACTGTCCAGATCTTCACTGGTGCTGAGACATTGCTGGCTTAGAACGGTTTTAAGGAAAGGTGCTTGCTAAAAGACTTGTAACCGAATCAACTTAAAAATAAATGCAAACCGGCGATGATTTTTGGATTCCGAGTCATAAATCCAATTCGTGTTGAGACAGATACACATGTTAGAACCGCAGTGTGTGTGTGTTTTTTTTTTTTTCTTTTTTGAGGAGCGAACGATGCCTCCATCTGTCACAGCTGGTGGCTGTCTTTTTGTCTGGAGTGGGAGTGGGGGTATCGAGGTCCTGAGATTTGTTTGTGGTGGGAGTTGTCTGAATGGCTTTCCATAATGATCCTCACTTCCTAAAGTACTCAAGCATGACCACCACCCCCACAACCCCCCATTCACCTCCCTGTTCCTCTCCTCTGAAGCATGCTATTTACATATGTAAAGTCCAGGTCTTCTTTAGAGCCATCCTGAATGGAGAGCCATTCTCGTCATTTACGCACAATGCTACTGTTTTTTTCACACGTATGTGCGGTTCTTGTAGAGAGGTGTCAATGCTAAGCGACAAGAAAACTGCCATGTCAACTTTGTGCGTTTGTGAATGCGTAAAGGCAGAAATCACCGTCGCACGCACGTGGCAGTTGTTCACGAACTTAATAGATTTAAAAAAAAAAAAAAACATGATTGGGCGATAGTTTTGCCTGAGACAAATTCTGTGACGTATGTGTACAGTATATGATCAAGAATATCTAAACATTTCACACAGATGTCACACTCCACGTTCAGGTTCATGACACTGCTTCCTCTCTTACAAGAAACAAAACCTGTGAAATATGAGTGGATTTGAGGAAATGTGATGTAACTCCTAAATGAATCGGATAAGAGTGAAACCAGAGCCTGGCTGTTTTCGTCAAATTACGACCGAAAGAGGACAGGAAAAGTATAATGCAAAGTACCTTTAGTGTCACATCTCTGTTTATTCTTCTGCCACTGGTCTATAAACTCAGTGCAGGTTTAATGGCAGCAGGAAACATCTTGATAATGTTACATATTCTCACGGATTTCTTCCAACCATGACACTTGTTTAGATTAATGGGACATGGTTCAACATTTTACAGGTACAAAACCTAGTAATAATATATATATATATATATATATATATATATATATATATATATATATATATATATATATATATATATATATATATATATATATATATATATTATTATAATTAATTTATATTATATATTTTTTCTTTTTTTTTTGAATGAAAAAAAATTTTTTTTAATTAAAAACACAATTCTTTGTTGTGTCAAGGAGTGCATAAAGTGAGGGGGGGACTTTACATTAAAATAAATGATGAACAATATTTGATTTCCAACAAAATACTGTCTCTGCCATAGTTTGCGCAAATTTGTAGACCGTACAGCACATTTTTACACGCTGTGTGAATTAAATTGCTTAAGCCATTGTCTCCCTGTCTAAAAAAGACTTCTTAAATACTTTGTAATCCATTCTGAGCCCTTCCCTAAGCCAACATTTCCTCGTCACCCTGGCCGGCATGGGAAAATAGGAGATAAGGTGCCATCTCCCTACCCCCCCCCTCTCTTCTCTCTCTCTTTCTCTCTCTCTCTCTCTCTCTCTCTCTGTCGGTGTGCTGTGTGATGCATGTGGGAGGGCTGTTAATTTTGTTGCAGTATTATAGTAAGAGTAGGCCTTTTCTCTCCTTACGTCCTAGACTGGTAATGTATAATTACCTGAGCTTAAGTTTCAGTGATGCCTGTTCGGTCAGGTCTGCACCCACGACAATCAACACATAAACAGCTATAAACATAGGCTGGGGCTCAGCTGGAGGAGCACAGCTGCTGCTGTTTACCCTGAGCGGCCTAGAAAAACATCCTGTACCGCACAGTCTGAGAGCTGTGGCTGCTCCCCTCCAATAATAAACAGCAGTGCAGCACTGCTGCGCAGACCCAGGCCCCACGCATGTAGAGACTGCTCATGGTCTATCCCCTATAACACATCCATCTCAACACATAATGGAAATGTTACTCATTTAATGCTCTTTTTAATGCCATCTGATGTATCTGGACATGAAAAGTACACTTTCTTAGTGTGTGTATATATATACATACATACATACACACACAGAGAAGCATTTTAAAATACTTCATTCTTCATAGTTAGTTTGCTATACTCTCATTTTTTCCCTCAGATAGTGTATGTATATATATATATATATATATATATATATATATATATATATATATATATATATATATATATATAATATATATAGATATACACACAAATGCTTTTAAAACGAAAGCATTTGTTGACTGATCTAAAACAAATACAACTTTATACAACAGTATAGCATATTAGCATATAGGAAGGTGCATGAGAAGGGACCACATATACACATAACATGCTGAGTTTGGGATCCCTTTCCACCCGAGTTTAGTTTTTTTTCTTCGTTTCTATGATCTGAATATTCTTTAGTCGCATTCTCCTTATAGTTTGGTTTAGCATCAATTTGCAGGGTCTCAGATGTAAAGAGTGGGAATTATTTATAATGATCCTGCACTATTGCAGTTTCTTCTTCTTAATAAAATATTACATTTTATTATTACAATAACATATTATAAACAAGAGCATTCATTGACAACTGTCTTACTGAAATAGTCATCTTTTTTCATGACAACCATTTACTGATCAAGGCATGCACTCTATAAAAATCACTAGTGTCCAAACATGGTAACAAAAAAAAGTAAGAATAAAAATCTGCACAAATAAATGCAGCTCATTCCGTGCTGCTGTATGTGAGCTGATTATTACAAATCACTGCAGGATATATTGGGAGTAAGTTATATAATTGCAGAATGACTAAGGAATTCTTTGTTTGCTGATCTCAGTGAGCTGGGGTAAATAATGTGCACTGCGAGCTGAAGCTAACACTGTGAAGCTTAATAACCATTAATGATGCGTCTCAGTTTCAATGTCAACAACAAAAGTTTGTGTGATTATATATTATGCATATTTTTGTGTATGTGTGTAGATATATATATATATATATATATATATATATATATATATATATATACATATATATATATATATATATATATATATATATATTTATATGAAAAATTGCGGATAGCTGCATTTTAGTGAAAGAGAATGAAGAAGAATGCACAAGGAGTGTCTGAGTTGTTTTGATGGTCTTTGCGTGTACCAATGTAGCAATGAGAACTTAACCAGCAGTTGGAACGCATGTATGTCACATGTCTCCGGTCTTGTTTTGGTCCGAAGAGTCATTGAACAAGTCTGGTATTTCCAGTGCAGTACAAAAGTATTTGTCCTAGGGCTGCTCCTTGAGCTTAAGAGGGCCGCACTGGAATGTGGCTATATTAACGAAACTGCTTGTCTGTGTTGCAGCAGTGGCATTCCACAGCCCGCCGGTGAAGATTAAGAAGGAGCCTCAAAGCCCAGGCTCAGACCCCAGCCAGTCGTGCAGTCACAAGCAGAGCTTCAGCTATCCCAGTGGAGAGCAGTGCCTTTACGCCAGGTCAGCAGCCGTTCATGTGTTTAGACTGTGCTAAAGGAAGTACACTCTCAAATAGGCTATCACCAGACAGCTGAATTATTGTACTGGACTGGATGTGTTTGAATGGAAGGTGATGCTGCTTTGTCTTAACAGTGCCTATGAACAAAAGCGAGCAGCAGCAGCAACCTCAGCAGCAGGACCCAAAACCTCCTGCCCTGGGACTCCCATGTCCCCCATGCAGCATTACTCCCCGAAACCACTGGTGGGCACCCGTCCGGAAACGGGGTACATGAACTCTCCCTCCGCCAGTCAGTCACACCCAAGCCATGGCCAGACTTACCCCATGAATCCCAAGTAAATCACTCTGCATTTTGATTCATTTCTTTCCGTCTGTTAAAATAAAACATCGCATACAGCCATTAAAGTTTTGCAACACTAGTTTAATGTTGATCTAGCTAAATCAATGGATTTATTTTTAATTTATAATTGATATTTATAATTATATTCACATAAATACTTGACCAGGGTATATACAATGTGGATTAGAATGAAAAAGCTGTACCATCTACCGTTAAAGTACTAGCTTGGGATTTAATCGTTTGTATTACAGACTATGCATAGTTATAATTTAATAACCCCAAAATACCATTTAGTTATGACGACTGATTTCGATTAATGATAATGATGCACTCACTCCATAAATATAACTTGCTTGTCTTGATTGTCGCTTTCTAGCTCCAGGTTTCCAACAGGCTCAGGAGAGATGTGTGCCCCATTTGGACCCCCAGGTCAACCTCTGCAGCGTATGCCCTCTACCCCTGCAGGGGGTGCAGGCACTGGGGCTAGCAGTGTGTACCATCGGCAGCACTCAGACCCCTGCATGCCCTACCTCCAGCAGAGCTTCAAGCAGGAATTTTTGGACCCGCTGTACGAGCGAGCGGCCCACATGGGCACAGTGGCCCCTCAGAGGTTCCCACCAGCTCATATGATGGTCAAACAGGAACCCACTGACTACAATTATGAACCTGGTGAGTGTACATATGGTACCCTGTAGGGAGGCATTACTGGAAGCAAAGAACAATAAAAGAGATACTTATATAGATCTTGTGTATATATATATATATAAGAATAAAGATGTTTGAAGCTGCTAGTGTATGTATGTGTGAATGAATTCAAAAGTCCGATCTTCTCCTTCTAACTTCTCATTTTTCATTTTTTGTAAATCTCCCTTTTCCAAATCCATGACATTTTGTAAAGGTCTCAACTATATTTGTCAATTTCTTATTCTCTCTGTCTTTTCACCACCCCGCCTTTCTTCAACTCTGTGAAAGGCAGCAAGGCATAGGAATTTCATTGAGAAAATGGAGGGCACTGGAAAGACTAGAATCCCCATTGGAGTGCTTCAGGGTGTTGGGTTGCAGCAGCAGCTTCCTTTTTCTGCAGGCAGATGAACTCATAATGGAAAAACAAGCGTAGCGGTGGTAATGTGAGCTGCAGCGGTGGTGGGAAGGGGGCATGAGTATGAGGCCAGGGGGCAGGGCAAAGTGAAGTAGATGCAGGAAGAAAAAGGCCATCCACATTCGTTTTTTTGAATTTACTGTACTGTGCACAGTCGGCGCGGTTTCTGCGCTGTGTCACTGACACTGCATGGGCACACGTCACATTGGGGACAGAGCACAGCTAGATGATTTTGGGCTTCTTTGTTCTTTTCCAGAACACCACAGGGTGCAGTCAGACAAACAAAGTTACAGTCATAACTCATAACGGCAACTAAGGAACATCTGAATTGGGGTAATCATAGTTCTCTTCAGTATTTCCTTTTTTTTTTTTACTTTGACTGGTCCTGATTTGAATTTGCGCTAATCTAAAGAATTCTGTCAAATTGGGAAGCATAGACGGTGTGCCATCTAGGACGACTTGCTACAGATCATCAGTAAACTCACCAGTCCTGCTTCAGGCAGCTGTTTTTCTCACACTGCTACGTGAACATCTAGGCCAAAAAAACTTGAAAATTTCATTTCAGAAAGCTATCCTAAATACTGTGAATATTCCAACATTATTCATACGAAGAATGCTATAGACCGTATACAGTAGCAATGCTTCAAGATCTTTAACCTCTAGCAGGAACACGGTTTTCCCTTGTGACATCTTATCTTGGCCGGTGCCACTGCATTCCCCAGGCATGACTAAGTATACAGACGCAGGGCTGCTCCACCTTACACCCTCCCCAGCACTTATTTACTCGTGCTGAGACAGAGCTTGTTTTGATTGTTTAGTGGCTTAATAGGCTCTTAAGTTTGGGAGGAAATCAATTGGCATAATAGCGAAAATAATAAATGTGTCATTGTGCTTCTGTTGGTTATGACTTGAAAAGATCACGGTTGACAGGTAATATGATAAATGCCGCGTTTGTCCTTCAGGCGTGCAGAGATGGATGTTATCGCATCTGCAACTTTACAAAGCACATTCCGAGGCCTTATTGCTGTGTTATACCTTACAGATGTTCCTGGGTGCACCTCTATGTACCACCACAACGAAGGCTATCCTAATACCCAGCACAACAATGAAGGTAATGTATGGAAAACACGGCGTATTATTGGAGACATTTCAGTGTCTGTCTTCACTGTAGGCATAGACAACATTTCAGGTTTAGGAAGTGTGTTGCTCACACACATCAGTCATAGTTGGCTAGAAATGGCCAGGTCTGTGCGGTCATTGGCTAACCAAGTCAGCGGGTCGCTGTTTCCACTGGCACCAGCACTCGTCTCTCTGCTGCTTGATGAAGTTCAGCATAAATATTACTACTGGACAGGGCCAGTATTTTTCCTGCAGCAAAGAAAAATAACCCACTTCTTTGCTCACCCAGAACCATTTGTCGCACAATTTTGAGTCATTTTAGTCGCAAGCAAGTCCTTAATGAGGTATTAATTATAGACATTTAGCCACTTCCTCCTCTGAAAGCCTAGTACATTAAATGTAATGATAATGTAATTACTCCATCCTTTGACATGCTTGGAAATGCCTGGTAGTGGTTGAATGTCTATAAAACTGTACAATCATGTCATTATCTTGCATGAATGTAGAAGGCAGACAGAAATAATTTCTTCTAATGACTGCCATTAATATTTCATATGTCCCGTTTAGCTTGTATTGAACCATGAAGTGTTACAAAAATGATCAAGGCTGTGAACTCCTTTGTCTTTGTCTTTTAGGCTACATGTTTGAAAGCGATGCCCGTGTTGTTCCGGAGAAATTCGAAGGTATGGCAAGCCCAAGCGCGTCACATTAATTTCCAACATGGCCGTTACGTGGACGTGATTCAATCCGGTTCTTTCTCTGTAACATCATCTACTGTTTAAAAGCATCGAATTCTGTTCTACACAATAAGCAGTCTGTGTTATCTTGAGCTGGGTCACACTAGAGTTTCTCATGCATGATGATGTCCTAGGCTCTTGTGACGTGGTGAAGGAAACAGAGCTGCCAGTTCCCATGGTCTGGGTGATTGATGTGTCTCGAATAGCTGTAGATCATTTCACTGGCTGAACTGGTAGAAGCACCATCAATTGTTTTTTAGTCTGCAAATGTTCTCACGGTCTAATTTCCTCAAGCACACGAATACATTACTACTTGTGTGTGTGTGTGTGTGTGTGTGTGTGTGTGTGTGTGGTGTGTGTGTTGTGGTGTGTGTGTGTGTGTGTGTGTGTGTGTGTGTGTGTAGATATATATGTGTATATAAAACTATATACACTACATTATTATTTATTTTCTTCTGCACTTTCTTCAAGCTCTTGTCGCCAACTAGAATTCCTTGTGTGTGTAAACATACTCGGTAATAAAGCTATTTTATTTATATATATATATATATATATATATATATATATATATATATATATATATATATATATATATATATATATATATATATATATATATATATATATATATAGATAGATAGATAGATAGATATATAGATAGATAGATAGATAATAGCTTTATTACCATTCGGAATGGTAAAAAAAAATAGGTATGGGAAGCTTAATATAATGTGAAAATAATCTAATTACACAGAAAAAAGATATAAACCTGATATTTAGTAATGTATGAATGCATGCAAAGGAAATGATTGTCATTAATAATTCTGATCCATTTAAACAGAAAATAGATTATCAGATTAATAAGTAATCCAATAGTGGTTAACAATGGCATGATATGTGGGTCCTGGGGGTAGCATTTCTTGCTTTTATTTATATTTTATTTATATTTGAACCAACATAATCCAGTGGTTTATATTATTCAGTTGTATTTCCTACAGACTACTCATGTAGGAATATGATAAATATGACCATACATATAAATATGACAGTAAAAACAATAATAAAATGAACTTCGGGGCTAAAAAGACCCGAAGTGATTCATTCTTTTGTTGATGACTGCTAAAACCAGAAATGCAATTTAATGTATGTTTAATATGTGTTCATGTGTAGGTGAGGTAAAACAGGAAGGCGGCAGCGTGTTCCGTGATGGGGCCCCCTATCAGAGGCGTGGTTCTCTACAGCTCTGGCAGTTTCTGGTCGCTCTCCTGGATGACCCTGGCAATGCACACTTTATTGCTTGGACGGGTCGTGGCATGGAGTTCAAACTCATCGAGCCAGAAGAGGTGAGCGCTTGCTTAATCACCGGTGCCCTTCACCTTGATTTCAACAAATCTTAAAATTTATGTCCAGCCAAGTGGTACATGGGTAACAATACCATCCCTGAGCTCCATGATGCTTGCATAGGTTTCCTTTGTTTTCCCCTTTACTGTTCACATAAATAACTGCATTAACTTCTTGAAATTGCTTAGGTGTGAACAAATATGTACTAGGTATTTCATTCCTGATCATTCATTCATCCATCCATTTTCACCCAGTTTTTGCGATATTAGCTCTCATATCTGCGACACTGCGACCCTGGCCAGAATAAACCAGGTACTGAAGATGAATGAATTACAGAAATTAGGGGCTTATGGATATTTCACAATATGTAAAAACGTTGAATAGTATTATTCCACCGTGTATTTTAAAAATGCCAGCTCAAGACATCTGTACATGAGGCAGTAAAATATATAGGTAGCTTCAGTTGTCTTCAGGATTACATACATGTTTACCTTGGTTTGAAACAGCCTAGTAAAAAAATGTATTCATATAAATTAAACCCATCAGAGATTCTTTGATAAATATTGGGTTTGTAAGTGATCTTGCTGTTCGTCTGAAGATGAAAAGATGATTTTATTTTATTTTTTTCTGTGATCAGCATCCTGCTCCCCAGGGCCTACCCACCCACACAAAGTCTGCCTCCATTAGTAGCCATGCATTATTTACTTCACTTAACGACAGAGGGGAAACAAAATGGAGTGTGGCTCCATTACCAAATATTACAGACCTCCACTTTGGCCGAGTCAAAGCAAGCTGTTGTGGTTGAGGCACGAATGTTAACCTCCCATTGTCTGTGATCAGTAGACGGCTAAATAGCATGAGTCAGCAGACAGTCACAGAGAAATGCCTCCATCAGACTGACTCTACTGTATACCATTAATCATTCATTAGTTCTGGGGTATTACTATGACAATTTGACCTGGGAGCTCTCCGAGAGATCAGACAAAACCAGCACCTCTGGGACGGTCTCATAAGTCTCGAGTAGCATTTGTTGAACAGTTATGACTTGAGTACGCTTTACTAATTTATGAAGAGCTAATTGCCATGCTTATGTCGGGTACAATATTGCCCAGGCTTTTATGCTTGTACAAGAGCGTTGCATTTCTGGTGAAAATAAAGAGTCAGTGACAGAAAAAAAAGCATACATAATGGAATGTTTAAACTTCTTTACGACGTTTAAGTATAGATTTGTAACCAGGACACGGCCGGTAATGCCCTCTAGTGACGGGATCATGTTTACAGCATGTATTATTGTGATTTTTTTTTAACTGTAAACCCCGTAGGAATGCATGCAAGGGAAACGATTCATTGTCATTAATACTTCTAATCCATTTAAACAGGAAATAGACCTGGATTATCGGATTAATACGAAATCCAATAGTTTAACAATGGGATGATTTGTGCTCATCTTTCTTGTTTTATGTATTTTTTTGTCATTACAATTTGAAACCAACTTAATCCTGTTGTTTCTAATGCGGTAATGATACAGACTCCTCCTCATAGTAATTCTTGAGGGCAGCGATCCTCAGAATTGTGTTTTCTCACCGGGAAAATAACAGAAGAAATGCACGTAACTTGAAAAGAAATTATATAAATTATTATATAAAGGTTTTTTTTTTGTGTGTGGTTATTTTAGGTTGCCAGGCTGTGGGGGATGCAAAAGAATCGTCCGGCCATGAATTATGACAAACTGAGTCGCTCACTGCGCTACTACTATGAGAAAGGAATTATGCAAAAGGTATCAGTAGGAACTAAACAGTATTTATTGCTATAATCTTCTTTCCATCAAAAATCTTGTGGTCTATCGTAATGCTCTTGTGTGTAGGTGGCGGGTGAGCGCTACGTTTACAAATTCGTGTGCGAGCCGGAAGCACTGATCTCCCTGGCGTTCCCTGACAATCAGCGCCCCAGCGTGAAGGCCGAGTTCGAGCGCTATGTCAACGAGGAAGACACGGTGCCACTGTCTCACTTGGACGAAGGAGTGTCTTACCCTTCCGAAGCCGCTGCCACCAACATGGGCCCTCAGTCCTACTCCAAAGGATACATGTACTAATGCCACCTACAGCCCCGATATTCCCCCCATGCACCTATTGCACATGTCAGCCCCATCCACTTGTATATATATGGCTATGGTGTTTTTTTTGTTTGTTTGTTTTTTTTGTCCCCCCCCCCCTGGTTTGTTTAAATTAATATCTTTAGGGATGTCCTCTCAGCTCCTATTCAATACAAACACGTGCCTGTGGTTCAGCAAAGTGCTTAATAAAAAGACCCAGTTATTATTCCTACCATTCCCTGAGGCCAGACTGTTTTCCCACTTTGGTACTGAACATTCAAGATACAAAGGTGAGGAAAGTACGTATGATTTTAGTTATGCAACCAGTGATCAATTAGTCACAAAGGGCTCTTTTATGAACAAAGATAATATGTAAACGAAGCCATATTGCAAATCCTCTTAATATATCAGCTCGCCAAAATGTGAGCAGCATAAACTCTTCACTAAATACGTCACTTTCACGCATTTCCCAGTATTCTCGAAATCTTCTTTGATATAGACAGCTAAACCCAGAATTGCCTTTCAGGATGTAAATATTTTCCGGTCACACGACCACTCGTTCAAAAAAAAAAAAGCCGGCTGTCCTTTGACTTGTGACCTGAATGATGTGCTGGACCTGGAGTCCTGGAGGGCATTTCTCTAAGCAGTAACATTATAATCCAAATAATCTGAATAAAACTATAAATAAATACTACCATTATGTTTATCAACCATACTCCAGTGTTTTCTTTTTAAATATTTTAGATATACTTAAGATGTTAATACGATGAATTCACTGATTATTTCACTGAAATAAAACTTTTGGCTTTACAGGGATTTCAGTAAGTGATCATTTTGGCTCATCATGCTATATCTACAGGATATTTTCGCTGCTTGGATGTCTGGTTATGAGGAAAAAAATAAACATTTTCTTAAATTAAGGAAAGAAGAAAAAAAAAAGTAGAAATGATACCGATCCAGCTTTTTTGATCGGAAGTTTAATAAACAAAACAGGATGATGCAATACAATTGAAGATTGATATAAAACACCTGGGCAAAATTCTAATGACTGATGAAATGCAGATACAACATACATTTTGTGAAGACCATAATACGGTACTTGTAATGGTCCACGATGCTTTATAAATTAAACAAAATTGATGTGGGGCATAAAAGAAATGAACCAAATCTATTATCCCAACCTCCTCCTTATTTTCTAAAACTATCTAAAAATCAACCTTTCAATGGACATGAGCTGCAGAACCAAATATACTCTCTGTACATTTTTCTTTTCACTATTAGAACATGACCAGAAATCAAACAATAAAGTTGTTCCAAAAAGTACAATACAACAAAACGTTGTACATCTATTCATTTGGAAACTTTTTTTTGTCTCTGATCTGATAAAAGGTCCCCTGTGTTATACAGCTACAGATTTAAGGAGGAACATTCCAAAATCCATTTACATAACATACTTATAATATCCAAACAAAACTTGTCCAAATGTTATCAATGTGTCAACAGCAGCAAAAAGGACAAAAAAAAAAAAAAAAAAAAAAAACATTTACAAGTCCATAAACACAACGTAAGTGCGTCATTGTTCTAGCGTCTGCGGAAAGCTCTGGAAATTCTCCAGGCGTTGGGCTCTTCGTAACGGTTATACAGAGGCTCAAGACGCTGCTGTTTCTTCTGCTTGCTGAGGCGCGTCGGGTCAGAAACTTTGAAGAAGGCCGGAGCAAACTCCACCAGCCAACGTGGGTCGATTGTCGTCACCTCTCTCATGTACTCCTTAGTCGTCAGCACCAGTTCATGGTATACCACCCTGAAAGCAAGTGTAAATGCATGTTAACAGAGACCAGACAGAAGGTTACATGATGAGCTTGTCACCTTTGATGAGTACATACCACTCAGGTTGTCGGTTGAAGAGGGCGCTCGAGGGGTGAATGTAAACCACCTGCTGATCTATAAGCGTCCTGTAGCCTTCCTGGGGGTCTTTCTTGGCAGCGTTACGAAAGAAACCGCTGCAGATTGCCTTCTGCACACGCACCGTGGCCTTTCCGCATGACACTACATCTAATTTGTGCCTAGAAAAAGGAGAGACAAGCGGTGCCTCCATGAAACCCATTTTTGACACAATCAAATCATTTTAATGCGTACACAGTTTCCACAAGGTAAACTAATTGCAAATAAGGTCCATTATAAAATAAGGTCCATTAAATTCCTTACCGGTCCATGATGCCCAACATCTGTTTGCGGATATCCTGTGCACGGCGTAAAGAGCGCGCCTGGATGAAGTTCTCGTAGCACCAGGGATTGGAGAACTTGTTGTTCTTCCAAGAGTTGTACACAGCCAGTAAAGTGAGGTGGTCTCCCTCAGGCTGGTGGAATTTAGCCTTCTTCTGGTCAGCTAGAGCTTGTTTGTCCTAAGATTTGGCACACAGATATAATATTTGTATTGCTTTAGAAACATAATCCTGTTGTTCTTTGTCAGGGTGCTGCTTTTTACACTGACTATATCTAACAACGCTGAACCCAAGATAATCAGGGTTTGCATGCATGAACTCGTAGAACAAACCGATGATGTGTGACAATATAAAAACACACTGGCAGTGTATACACTACTGACTTTATAGATTTCTCACTGGATTTGCGCCAATGGTCCCAAGGAGTCTTGGCTTCAAAGAATTTTCTCAGATTTTTACCTTCTAAAAGGCAATGGTGGGAAGAATCTCCTGGATATTATGAGCAAAAAGGATAATAAATAGTCCTTGTTGTTGTTCATAGGGGCTAATCAACCAAATAACACAATATACTGAAGCCAGTGGACAGTATGTAAAACAAGACTGTTTTGCATAAATCCCAAAAACAATCAAAGTCAGAAAGATACATCTGTAATGCCTGTCGTTACCAGACAAACCGTAAGCATGTGTGCCCTAGGGTGATTCGGAGATTTTATCTATATATATATATATATATATATATATATATATATATATATATATATATATATATATATATATATATATATATATATATATATATATATATATCATATATATAAGTAGTAGGACATGGTTGATTATCCTAACATTTGCAAAGGAAAGAAAATAATGAATCTGTTGTGTGAACGAGGGCAAAAAAAACCCGACTCCACTGCCAGGCACATATTAATGGAAAACGAGTGGACTCTACAGTAAACAGGGTGCCTGGTATGATGTGGGAAAATGTATTAATCTAGCAGTAAGTAGCCATGTCTAGTCGGCTAGACAGCAGCAGGGAGACAGCCAACCAAACAGACACAGCAACAGCGGATGCTATAACAAGAGGATACCATTCAACCATGCTAATGGCACATAGCCACTACAAGCCTGCTAGTCAGCTATACAAATATTTAGGGAAACCCTTGTGACTGAACAAACAGACAGGTAGCATGAGCTAATAACACCAGCTTTGACAACGTAGCGGTGCTGATTCAAAACTAAAATGTGGCTAAAAGGTAGTGTGTATAATAAATAAATTAATTAAAAAAAACTAAAATACCACCACCCCTCCAAAAAAGACCAAACAAACACAAAACAACATACTGCAGATAGCAAAAATTAAATAAATTCTATAACAAAAAATTATAGAAACTTTCTATATAAAATATTTAATCCTGTTTAATTGAATGAATGTTATCAAAGATTATTACCTTTGGCCTGTAGAAGACGTTCTGCACCGACAGCATGGACACTATGGTTAGCATCTCTTCACTGCAGCCCAGGTGGACGGACATAATGAGCATCTTACACAGCATGGGCTCTAGCGGAAACTCAGCCATCTGAGACAAACAGAAATGAAGAAATGCCTCAGCATTCACATCTAATTGCTGTGTAATTAAACACCACTCCTTACTTTATATCTTATTGTTTTTAAAACTAACCTAACATAACATACACCCAGTATTTAATAAGTCGTACCCTGCGCCCTAGACGAGTGAGTAGTCCTTCATCATCCAAAGCTCCTAATGTGTACAGCTGTTCCATTGCTGTGATCAGTGTTTCCATCGGGGGAGCGTCCATGAAGTCAAATGATAAGAGGTCATTAATGCCCATAGCCTAAACAGAGACAAAAAATGATTAGCAAAAATAGCTCAAAATAAAACACCTGACTATTCATAACTAGACAAAAGGTTTGAACACACTCACCTTTAGAGAGAGCACAGTACTGGCAAGGTTAGTTCTCTGGATCTCGGGTACGTTGGTGGTGAGCATTTCATCTCTGTATGCGCGTTCTGTGTAGAGTCTGTAGCACTTGCCAGGCCCTGTTCTACCTGCACGGCCTGCTCGCTGCTTAGCCTGAGCCTAAAACACCACAACAAAATAAGTAGTCTTTACAGAGCTAGAGCGTCTGAGACTGTTTTTGCTATAGACGTGTGGACATACCTGAGAGATGGGGGTCACTACAAGCTGGTCAATACCAGTTTTCGAATTGTACACCTTCTGCTTGACAAACCCTGGATCCACCACATAGTAGATTCCATCAATGGTCAGAGAAGTCTCAGCGATGTTTGTTGCAATGACCACCTAATGAGTGAGACATATAAATGAGTCATGGTTGAATATATGCGATAGGTTAAAAGGGTGCAACACACAGCTACTAGATGCTACCTTTCTGCTGCCAGGAGGCGCCGGGTCAAAGATCCTGGTTTGCATCTCACTTGGAAGTGCCGAGTACACCGGTAAGATGATCAGCTCTGGCACGTCAGGGCCTAGTGATTTCATTCGCTCATACAGGATCTCACAAGCCGTGTCGATCTCTTCTTGACCAGTCAAGAACACCAGAATATCACCTGCAGATACAAACAAGTTACTGATGTGATAACGATTGACTTGTAGTCAGTAGTTTTCATTCCCACTAATTAGATCTTTCCACATATTTTAGGTGTATAATAGCAATACTATGAGGTCTTAACAAAATTACCCATGCATATTGTGTAAGGTGAACCACTCATTTTGACAGATTATATAGAAGTCCATTCCTAGATAAAAGACTTGCGCGATTAGAGCACTGCGGCTTACCTGGCGGCTCAGTAAGGTGGATCTGCATGACCGTAATCAGACTGGCATCCAAGTAATCGGTCTCAGGCTCTTTAGTGTAAAGCACCTCGACCGGATAAGTACGACCTGGGATAGTGAAAATGGGGGCCTCGTAGAAATACTGCGAGAACTTCACCGCATCCAGTGTGGCAGATGTCACAATCAGCTTCATGTCTGTTCGTTTCTGTACTGTCTGAATAACAATCAAGATACATCCTCAGCAAACCAATGTAACCACATTAACATTATTAACATGCACAAATTTCAGTAGAATTCTATTTGCCTACTTCTTGTTATCTCAGACTTGCTAAACTAATTCAGTTCACAGGGTGTCCTCTACAAGGATATCATAAATGCTCTACCTTTTTGAGCAGGCCAAAGAGCACATCTGTGTGGATGGTCCTCTCGTGAGCCTCGTCCAGCATGATGATAGCATACTGGCCCAGATCAGGGTCAATCAGACACTCTCTCAGCAGCATACCATCTGTCATGTACTTGATGACTGTGTCTGGACTTGTGCAGTCCTCAAAACGGATCGTGTAGCCCACCTGTGTAAACAGGAAGAAAGATGTTATTATTATATGATTATGACTCTATAGTTCAGGCAGTACAAGGCTTTGCTAACTAAAGGCCACGAATGGATTTGGCAAGCACTTGGGTGGGACAGCTTAAATGCACAATATTAATACATCTTACATACCTCTTGACCCAGACAACAACCATATTCCTCAGACACTCTTTTAGCCACAGACATGGCGGCCACTCTTCTGGGCTGTGTGCAGCCAATCTTCCCACGTGCTGTGTATCCAGCTTCGGCCAGATACTGAGTGATCTGTGTGGTCTTCCCTGATCCTGTCTCTCCAATCACAATCAGGATCTGGTTATCATGCACAGCCTGTAAAAACACAACACCAAAGCATAATAATTGTCACATGTTCCCAGGAAGCTTTGATGGATGACAGGAAGTTAGAGACAAAAACAGCATACTCGAAGAAACATTTTTTAAAAATCATAACCATAAATGGGGTTTTTAATTTAAAATTACACCATGAAATGTACAGCACAGACCTGTATGAGCTGTTCTTTGAGCTTGTAGATGGGCAGACTCTCTCGCTGCTCGATGATTGACATCTGAGTCTTTTTGCCATACGAGGCCTTGTTCCCACCAAAAGCGTGCTTCTTCCACTCTGGGATATCGTTGGGCATCATGCCGATGCCCCGCATGTTAGCGGCAATCTGCCTGCCGTCAGCTATGCGGATATGGAGATAAACATGAGTTCATGGAGGAACAGAAGAGTGCACATCTTTTCTGACAAGTAGAACAGTTGCCAGGCCACAGGTCAGGTTAACTAACAGATAAGCCTTTATCCTCTATTTTAACAGCCAGTAGAAAACTGACCTAGAGCACTGAAGTTGCATATACTTAATTATGAATCTAATGATTATAGACCAGTATACCTGTCCTGAATGAAATTACACTCCGCAATGCTACCCTCCACCTAAGCATATATATATATATATATATATATATATATATATATATATATATATATATATATATATATATATATATATATATATATATATATATATTTTTTTCCTTATTATGTTTTTTTTTCCTTTTCTTTTCTTTTTCATACCATCAGGTAGGGGGTCAACCCAGTGTTTGTTGAGTCCCATAGGAATGGAGTCCATCTCAGCCTCACGCTGTGCTTGTTTCACTTCCCGTCTCTCTTTAGCCAGAGCACTTTGCATCATCGCTGCCTGAGACAGCGAGCCATCGGGGTTCTTTTTTAAAAAACAAACAGACAAAGGGTGAGTTTCAGACACATCCTGTTACACAATGCATCTTTTAATTAGAAAAGTTCACTGACCTTCACTATTTTCACAGGGCTCATATCCATGCTCTGTTTTGTGTGTCCTCTCAGGAAAGGTGGCTCTTCTTCCACCAGTTCAATCTCCAGGTCCTCATCTGTGAGAGGGAATGAAATGAATGAAAAAAATTGCTCGAGAACAATGTGTGTGATTGAATTCAGGAGTCACCCGAGCCATACCCTCTTCATCGTCTACTTTAGGAAGGATCCCAGTCTCCTCATCAAAGTCTGGAAATTCTTCCTTGGAGAGAACGTTCGCAGCAATCATCTGCAGACATTAATGAAATCATGAATAAATATTCACACATTAACATAACCTTCAACAGACTTTTATTGCAGCGGAGCAATTTTTAATAGTGAGAACCATGCTGCCATCTACTGGACAAACAGAAGACAAAAACGGATTTATTTGGAGTAGTTTTTTTTTTTAGCCAAATAATTTGGGTGTGAATGCATACTTGTTTAATCTCCCACTTTTCAGGGTCAGAGATCTTGGTGAGTCGTTTGCGTTCTAGTGTGTCATCCTCCACCTCAGGAGCATGACCCAGGTTGAGGTTGGTGGGTCTGTCTGGATTCCACATAGCTGATTCCTCCTGACCATCTCTACCAACATTCCTTCTTCTGTTGGGATTTAAGTCTTCACCTGTTTCCTGGTCTACATCCTGACAAATGTAAAAACACATGTAATCAATTAAGCATTCGGGCAAAAAAAATGCACTTTTATGATTTTAAAAATTGATGATTTTATTTGATTTGTTCTTTGGTTTCTTACCTTCATGCTCAGACTGGTCTTTGAGCCTGTGAAGGACAGCACCTTGACTTTCACCCTCTGACCTTTGCTGACGACATCTGCCACATTTGCCACTCTGCCTTCTCTTCTAAGTTCAGAGATATGAACCAGGCCCTCCCAACGTTTCCTATGTATACATGCAAATATATGCATCAAATGACAACAAAAGATCCTCAAATTCATTTTCACTAATAAAGAAGAATCCATTCCATCAACATAAAAAAACACCCTACTACCCAAACAGAACAAATTAAAGCAAATTAATAAACTGCTCTAAATAATCAAATGCAGACACAAGAGGAAACACAGAAACTAACCTCAACCCCTCAAGCTGCACAAAGCAGCCAAACTGCATGATGCTGGTCACTTTGCCATTGTATATGTCACCTACAGCAGGCTCCTCTGGGGGCGGCCGGTCTACATGTTTATCCCTCCAACGGTCTGATCCTTTCTCTCGGTCAGCTCTGTCCACTCGGCCCGGACTCCGAGATCTGCTGCGGGAATGCCAGCGACTCCTGCGCTTTCTCCTTTCTCGGTCAGGAGATCGAGATCTGGAGCGGGAGCGAGAACGGGAGCGGTGGCGTCTTTTCCGGTCCCTGTCCCGGCTGCGGCTCCTACTTCTCCGACTCTTCTTGCTGCTGCTAGCTTCGGATCTGAACAGTTTAGAAAATAGAAATGAGAGTTTTACAAAAAAAATATTGATCTTCAAAGCACTAAAGCCCCTTTCTATATTAGTTTTACATGCATACACACACACACACACACACACATATGCACATACTTAGTATATCTATTATCTATGTATGTATGGATGTATGTATGGATAGATAGATAGATATCATAAATTACACCTCACCTCTGTTTGCTGCTCTTAGAGTCTATAGCCTTGGAACTGGGCATGAACATCTCCAGCTCCTTCATAGCATCGTTTGCAACCTTTACATCATCTTCATCTAGCATGGTCTGGTTAACAAAAAAAAACATGTTTCTGTTTTATATTCCATTTTTATGATTTTCTAAACATATTAATAGTAACGGACAGGAAGTAAGAATGACTCACTCTGGTGGTAGGATTATCAGCTCTGCACAAGGCAGGAAACAGCTCCTTTAACCGCTCCTTTTCACTCTTTGGCTTCACCAATATCTCAGAAGCTAACACAAAAAAGTATAAAAAAAAATTAAAAAGTTCCTTTTTACATTCATCATCATTTAAAGCACAAACTAATTCACTGCTTACCTTTACTGGTGGATGATTTAGTGGGTGGTCGCATGGTCTGAATGAGGCGGAGTAAATTGCTAACAAGAGAGTCCTGTAGGGAAGACAACATACAATTCATAACTATATGAGCTATAACATGAAAAACACTATTAATCAATCATGAATTTATACTGTGACAAATAATAGTAGCAACACAATACATCATTATATCATATGTTTTATAGCCCTTAAAACTGGGTCACTCAGTTACTGTTTTTTTTTTCGCAAAAAGTTTTTATATGTATATATATTAATTCCCCACAAAAAAAAACACGACTTACCGTAAACTCTGCTCCATTTTTTATTAGGACCGACTTGAAACTATCAAACGATGGGTGCTTTTCTGCAAGGCTGATGACAAACTCAGCTGTAAACAACAACAGAAAATAAAAGTTAGGAGGAAGAGATATAGAGAAAGCCACCTTCTTTTAGTTATTCACTCATGCTGGAGCAGTTACATGCACACTGATCATACTGCACAGCTTTCTTACAATTACATAACATGCATTCTTTCTCTCTGTCCCTGTTCCACCAGCCATATGCTGGGTTAAAACTTTTTTATTTCCAGATTTATCCTGACACCCTACCTATTGGAGGCGACTTACTCCTACTAAAGATGGTTCCACAAAAACGGTCTAAGGATCCATGAAGTTACTTTGGAGGGTTAACTTTATGAAGCATGAAGATGGTGTTAGACTGTAAAAGTCTTCTACAGTGGTTTAGGAATAGTTGCAATAATGGTTATTGCTTTCATGTGTCCATCTGTGAAGAGCCAATAACTACAGCAATGAACTTTAATAACGGTGCAAATATGAGGACTGGTTCATTTGTGTCTGGTTGCTCTCAAGGTTTCTCTCATACAATCTCAGTGAGTTTATCCATCTACGCGCGCACGAGAAACCTGGAAAGGAACCAGATTATTTTTTAAATTGATTTATTTATTTATTCCAAGGGTCATGAAACCCAAAAACACATCTTCAAAGATGTTAACAGATATGTGTTGCACATTTCTTAAAACGGTAATAGCTGTCATGGATCATCTTCTTTTGAAGAATTACTCCAATGCCAGTTCCTGTCGTCTCTACCACCTGCACAAACGAGGGACGTGTTTGCCTTAATATTAGCTGTTTTTCACAGTTTAATTCATATTATCTGATTCCATCTTGAACAACTTTCCTTCTTTTTTTTTGACCAGACGTGCTCAAAGTTGGTTTTGAAGTACTTTTCAAGGCCCCAGCCATGGATAAATAACAGTGTACATCTAGAACTGTGTGTCTTTTTGTACTACTTGGTACTTTGTTGTTGCTAAATGTTTGGAAAACAACTGCAGTCGTCCTCTGAGTGTTGTGTTGTGTGGCGCGGTGTTTAACTCAACTTTTATGCAATCTCCGCCATTTCTCTAAACTAAATCTCTACCCCTTAACCCCCAATGACCAAAGCTCCTTTTCCGAAAGCGTTTTAAACCGGAGGTGTGAAAGAAAAAACACTTTTGGGTTGGGGCGGCCCCAGAATAACCCAATTCACAGGTAAAAATGAGGACCCTTTGGTACCCCGAACCCCTCCCTTGAGAAGAGTCCCAAACCACTTCCCCGAGAAGGGCCCGAAAGTCCCCCCTCCCTTTTATTTTTTTGGGCACATATGCACTTTGCTTATTATTACTAATTGATTTTCTGCTTTTCCTTTTTGTTTACAAATCATGTACAGTTCTGTGACCCATTCATTTATGTTATCTGTCATAGCACCTTGGTCCTGGGGAAACGTTGTTTAGTGTCACTGTATATTGTTGAAAAGACAATAAAAGCCGACTTGACTTGAAGAGTAAAAAAAAAAAAAGGGTTCAAAGACGTTCTCCATCAGTTCATCCATTGTTTGGAGCAATGTGCTGCATTACAGGGAGGATATGTAGAGATCGACGAAGCTTACGACCAAAGTTTGTTTTGTCTTAGCAATGATACGGATTTCATAACATCTGTATGCTGTTCAATGTGATATATATATATATATATATATATATATATATATATATATATATATATATATATATATATATATATATATATATTTGGGCGAATATCATGACATCTGGAATAGTTTTTAAATGATGAAAACGCTCACGGTAACTTAAACACAACACACGTGCACTGTTATTCTTCAGAAGCTGGTGTTCATTTTGTTTCCACCGAGACAACTTTGTTCGCTCATACATATATACACGAACAAACCGATATAGATAACACATTCCGAACGACTACTTACTAGCTATAAAACAAACACACTCTACAAATAATAAATAACAATAATATCGGCTAGTTAGCTCAGTAGCTAGCGCACATCAGTAAGTGGCGAGGGGGGAAAAAAACACCGCGCCGTTCTTAAAATGTTCGTTTTTTCCTACTCACCAAGGTCCTTGTCGCTGATTCCCAAGTGGTTGTCTAGCTCAGTACACACTTTCGACACTAAAGATAAATATTCGAGCTTTTTGAGCTCATCTTCCCCGAGATCCGCCATGTCGCATACGTTCCTGTTTGTTGTCGCCACCTCGCAACAGGAAGTAAAAGGGCATTTTTCGAGCATGTTTCAATACTGCGACCTCTTGTGGACAGGAAACAATATACTTTCCAGTACAAAAAACAAACAAACAAAAATTAAACCGAACACATCAGGATATCAGAGTTGTTATAACGCACGAATGGCTATGTATTATCCCAATCTTATAATATATGTCTATCTGACTGAACGTATATGTACGAAGCATTTTGTGTGTCGTCGAGTCACGATAGCGACCTCGTGTGGCGTATTTGTGAAGTTCACCTCCGATCAGAAGCGTGTTTATGCGGTGTTTATGATGCTTTGGTCATGCTGGATTCGCTCTCTGTCCACTGCTGCTCTCCCTGCAACGTCCAGCCTGCTCACTGGAGCTTTCTATAGCAAACACACGAGTCTCACTGTTTCTGCACGGCGGGACTTCGGACGCACACCTTCACACAGGCGTCGTCACTGCACTGCGTCCCGGGACAGCTTCAGGTAACAAACATGTCGCAGGTACACAATCACCAAGAGCTCCGTGCAGTATACAGAGATTAAAACAGTAGTAGGTCACACTTTTTTTTGCCCCCCCCCCCCCCCCCCCCCCCCCCCCCCTCCCCTCCACCGTGTTACCCTGTGAGCAAACAACCTGCTTTTCCAGCTGTTGTAGAAATTGCATGCTGTATAAGAGTTCACACCGAGGACAATGTCAGGAAGCTCGAAATGGAGGCACAGCATGTATCAGTAATATATTATAAAAGATATTTCACTGATAGATCACCAAAACAGGTGACCAGAAGGGTGCAGGTTCAAATCTCAGCAGCACTAAAAGAGTCACGTTTATGTATACAATAATAAACAAATGCCTTGTTTTTTTTTTAAACATGAAAACAGTCTGACGTGTGCGAATGCATTTTCGATACCCGTTCCGATATGATCCACTTGCATTAACATTTCTTCCCTTTGGTAGACGCCGTTATCTAGACAAGGGGGACTGGTGTATCACAGTGGTTTAAGGCGCTGGGTTACGGATCAGAAGGTCAGGGGGTTTGAGCCCTTGGGTCCTTGAGCAAGGCCCTTAACTCTCGGTGCTCCAGGGGCGCCGCATCATAGCTGACCCTGCGATCTGACCCCAGCTACCAAACAAACTAGGAATAAAGAATTTGACTGTGCTGTAATGTATATGTGACAAATAAAGACTATTCTATTCTGTTATATTCTATTCTAACTGAGCAGTTGAGAGTTAAGGGCCTTGCTTAAGTGCTTAAGATAAATTAAGCAACTACAGTTTCTTGGTGGTTCAGAGGTTCTGGGATTTGAATCCCAGAGGCTTTAATTGTCATTTCCAAAAAAAAAAAAAAAAAATATATATATATATATATTCATGCATTCATTAATTCATCTTCTACTGCTATATCCGATCTTTCCTCGGGTCACGGGAAGCCTGTGCGTCAGGCGTCTATGGGCATTAAGGCAGGATACACCCTGGATGGAATGCCAACCCATTGCAGGACACACACACTCACATTCACACACACACACACATTCATACACTAGGGACAATTTTCCAAGGTGCCAATCAAACTACCGTGCATGTTTTTGGACCGGTGAGGAAACCAGAGAACCCGGAGAAAAAACCCCTGAGGCACGGGGAGAACATGAAAACTCCACACACACATGACCGAGACGGGAATCGAACCCGGACACTGGCAGTGTGAGGCGAACGTGCTAACCACCAAAGCCCCTTTATTATATATATAGATATATATATATATATATATATATATATATATATATATATATATATATATATATATATATATATATATATATATATACACACAGTAGTACACAGTGAAATATTTTTTTCCCTCCCCCTATGTTTGCTTTGTTTTTCTTCTTGTACAGTGTCCTTGAGTTTTGTGAAAGGCACCTATAAATAAAAGGTATTATTATTATTATTATTATTATTATTATTATTAACCTTATGACCACCCTGTTGTTCAAAGAGATATGCAAAACGTTTTACGGAGTTCAAAAACAGCTCTTCACATGAAGCTGAAACAGCCGCAGATTCTTTTAGGCAATAAAGTGAAGAAAACTATCTCTCTTTCTGTGCTACAATGTTAGTCATTACATCTGGAATAGTTTTTAAACTGTGATTTTGCAGGGAGATATAAGTTTAAAAAAAAAACCCTCTCACAATAACTTACACAACACACGTGCACTGTTATTCTTTAGGAGCTGATGCTCATTTCAATTTCTCCGAGACAAGGGGGCGTGTCCTCATAAATCTACACAAGCAAACCTATATAGAGAATACATTCCGAACGACTACTTACTAGCTATTAATCAAATACGCTATACAACTAACAATCACACTAGCAAGTCAAGTCAAGAGGCTTTTATTGTGGTTTCAACTATATAGAGCTGACACAGTACACAGTGAAATGAGAAGTTTTTCACAAGACACAACATAAAGCTACAAAACACAGATCTGAGGACTAGATTAAGTTTTCCTAGCTACTAGGGCTGTGCGATATGGACAAACGAAACCTACCACGATTTTCTTGAATAATATTGCGAAATATTTTTACAAAGGAAAACAATTAGATCTTTATCAAAGCCCAATAACATGTCTCTAAAAAACATAAGGTGAAAAGAATAAATAAAATCACCTAGTGGGGGTGTAACAAAATGTCTACAACAGACCTATGGCAAAAAGTAAATGTGTGTGAAAAAACAACAACCCAGACCTGAGTCTCCCTCCGAAAAACAATGATACAATTTGGACACTGGCAGGATCTAGCTTTGTTGTTCAATATGTTGTTCAAGTGTTCAATACACACACACACACACACACACACACACACACACACACATAATGAGGGGGCACGGTGGCTTATTTGTTAGCACGTTCGCCTCACACCTCCAGGATCCGAGTTCGATTCCCGTCTCGGCCATGTGTGTGTGGAGTTTGCATGTTCTCCCCGTGCCTCAGGGTTTTTTTTTTTATCCGGGTTCTCTGGTTCCCCCAGTCCAAAAACATGCACGGTAGGTTGATTGACAGCTTGGAAAAATTGTCCCTAGTGTATGAATGTGTGTGTGATGGTGATTGTGTGTGTGCCCTGCGATGGGTTAATGCCCATAGACACCTGAGATAGGCACAGGCTCCCTGTGACTCGAGGGAAGATATAGCCTACCGATATAGCCGTAGAAGATGAATGAAGGAATGATACATATAATGTGACCTGATCCAAAATCCTGTGTCAGGAACTTCAGAGTGCCTTCATCTGCAGAGTGTCTTCATCCAGAGCAACTAGCATTTATCTCATTCATACAAGCAGTTATGGGATTAATGCTCAGGCAGCTTGGTGTACTTGGTGTGCACTTCTTTCAGCACTAAGCGACCACCTTTACCTTCATTAACATTAACAGTCTGTTTGACCCTAGGCCTCCTGGAGCAGTCTGTTTCAGCATGGCGTCAGGGAGGGATGGGCGAGAGAGTTTACACCCGGCCAAGCACACAAATCGCTTGAGCAAAGAAAAATCCCCGTACCTACAGCAGCATGCCCACAATCCCGTGGACTGGTGAGGAAATACATTTCTTTTTCGCAGACGCTCTTACCGAGAGATACTTACAGCCGAGCAGTTAAGGGTCAAGATTCTTGCTCAAGGGCCCACTAGTGGTAGCTTGGTGGTACTGCGACTTTCCAGAGCCCAATGAGCTACCATTCCTCTGATATACTTTTTAATGGATAATAAAGCAGGTAGAGTTTTATCTTTCTGTGCCCATTTTCTCTTGTATTGTATATTAAGTATGGAGAGGTGATATGAAATGAGGATCACTCCTTTTCAGTTTCTCCCAAGTTAACATACAGTCCATTATGATAATGCTGTAAATAGATGTGCAATAAAAAAAAAATCTTTACATATTTAAATCCTCAATCCGTGACATCACAGGAGCAGCTTGGTGACAAGGATTTAACAATTTCTGGGAGATACCGTAAAGCTATATTCTGGTCTAATTTCATTTTGTAAATATTAATTTGTCATTGTTTTTCTGTACATTGATATCATGGTGACACTGATTGAATTCTTTTCCTGGCATGTGAAATTCAAATCATGTCTGCAATGTGGCTTTCTGTACTTGTTTTAGATTTATATATATATATATATATATATATTTATATATATTCGATATCTTTTATGTGAAGTTCTGTACATTGCGGCTTTAAAACGTTATGAGGAATCATTGTCGACGCATGCCTGACACACATGACCCCACTCTGAGTTTACTATATGCAGAACTTATTGATTCTGATCAACTCTGTAACTCCTTAGTCAGGGACAGCACTAATGTTAAGTAAGCATGTGCCTTTACATATTATTATCTGAATGACTTTTTTCCTTTCAGGTTTCCGTGGGGTCACGAGGCCTTCGACAAAGCAAAAAATGAAGATAAACCGATTTTTTTGTCTGGTGAGCAAACAGCTGGTAGAATAAACTAGATCTGTTTTCTCTAACCTTGTCCAATATCACATTTATACTGTGTTTTTTTTGTAGTGGGCTACTCGACTTGTCACTGGTGTCACGTCATGGAGAGAGAGTCTTTTGAAGATGAGGAGATTGGCAAGATCCTCAGCGACAATTTTGTCTGTGTAAAGGTTGACCGGGAGGAGAGACCTGATGTTGACAAAGTCTACATGACATTTGTACAGGTTTGATTCACTCTGCAAAGTGTAGATGTGTTTTATTATCAAGAAACATCCAGCAATGTGCATAAACTCATTCTTTCAAAATTTCCCCAAATTAGGCCTACTAACTATGCATACAGTCACAACAGATATGAGCTCCTCACTAATATTACCGCATATTACCGTATGTAACCTAAATGCATCGCCAGTTTATATGGAAAGCAACCAAAACCAGAACATAATAATTCCATATATGGAACCACGTACCATATTTAACAATTAAAACAACCACTAAAAAGGACATAGAAATGATGAATGAATGAATGAACAAGTTTAGATGAAACAAATATTAAACAATAATATTAAAACAAAAATGTTCAGAGTGAAATAAATATAAAATAATGAATTATTTTATTTTGAAGAGAGATTTTGAATGAACTTTATATATTTATAACCTCGGTCACAATTAGTATATAAATAGTATATAGTATTAAAAACGTGAAAAGTATTCATTTATGGTACATCGAACAGAACAGAAAAATAGGAGTTTAATGAGTTAACTAACAGCCCTGATATGGATGTGTTACAACATGGTTAAAGGGTGTATATATATATATATATATATATATATATATATATATATATATCTATATATATATATATATATATATATATATATATATATATATAATCACTACCATATATACTCAATATTCACAATATGATGTTTTTATAAATGTGCCGTTTTTCATCTCCTCCTCCTCAGGCAACTAGTGGAGGAGGTGGCTGGCCAATGAGTGTTTGGCTCACACCAAATTTGAGAGACCATTTATTGGGGGGACCTACTTCCCTCCAAGAGACCTGGGGAGAAGGCCTGGATTTAAAACCGTGCTTTTGCGTATTATCGAGCAGGTACATTTTATTTTTCTTTTTTCATCAGTATGTCTACATAGACAAATAGGGGATGGCATGGGGAGGCATTATTGGTATAATATATTATTATACTATTATAGTATAATATAGTGCATAGTATTCTAGTATTATATTATTACATATACATATATTATTACATATATAAATTACAAATGATATAATATATAATTATTGATATAATATACAAATTTTAAAGGTGGACGTTTTCTTGTCTGCTTCTCCTTTTGCCACATTTTAGTGGCAAAATAACCGAGAAGCGCTCGAGTCCAGCGGGGAACGAGTGATGGACGCTCTGCGGAAGGCCACAGCCATTTCTGCTCACTCAGAGCAAACTCTTCCCTCGGCTCTAGATGTGGCTCGCACATGTTTCCAACAGCTGGCCCACTCCTATGAGGAGGAGTATGGAGGATTCAACAACAGCCCCAAGTTCCCCACGCCAGGTAACAGGACACTGGATCTGAAAAGGAATAGATACAAGCAATTCCTAAGAGCCGCTGTTTGCTAAAGCAGGTTTTGCTATGCAGATGTCGTGCGTTTACACCGAGTAAATCATCCATCTGTGTTGTTCCTCTCTGCTCTACTGAATGCATTTACATGCAAAGTGGTACTAATTCTGCATTCTAGTAAACCTCATGTTCCTGATGTCATACTGGTGTGTAAATCGTACCTCCTCGGAGGGAGCGGAGGCACTGCAGATGACCCTCCACACTCTCAGAATGATGGCTTTAGGTGGAATTCATGACCACGTGGCTCAGGTAATTTACAGGCCTTGCCAAGACCTGTGGTGATAAATGTGGAAAAAAAAAACGAGACCATAAAACGGCATCAGGCTCTGTAATCTGTCTTCCTTCCTTCTTCTGTGTGTCTCAGGGCTTTCACAGGTACTCTACAGACTCGTCTTGGCATGTTCCCCACTTTGAAAAGATGCTGTATGATCAGGCCCAGCTAGCTGTAGCTTATATTACTGCATATCAGGTAGGCCTATGAGTTTATATACGTGAGTTTATAACTCACGTATATAACTCATTATATATATGAGTTTATAACTCATAGGCCTATGAGGCCTATGAGTTTATATACGTGTGTATGTATGTAAGTGTGTGTGCCTGATCATTATATGGTTTGTTTTTAGTTTCTTTACATACTTCTTTTCCACCAGCGCAAATTTGGAATGAAATTCGAGGGAAAGCTGAGCCGCTCAGTCACTGGAGTTCTAAGCGTTGTCTTAGCATTGTCTCTGTCTTTGTTTCGTTAATATTCATTACTGAATAGTATACAGTGTACTGTACAAACTTTATTGTAGTGCATCTTATGTATTACTTTCATACAGTTCTGTATTTATTGCGGAAATTCTGAACTTTAAATACGCCACTGTAATGCATTTACTGGTTTGTGGTGGAAGAAGAAGAGAGACAAACAACAGGTCAGCAAGCAGAGCAGTCTTTATTTACTTTCAATTTCAATTGCAAGCACTCGCGGATTGGCTCGCTTTCCTCCAGTGTCCGACCTGACTTTCCCGTATATGGGCTCGTGTCCGGTCGGGTTTCCTTGCAGGCCGGCACACCATTTCGTCACGGCCCGCGCGAGTGCCCTTGGTTCCTCTGTATGTATGTATGTATGTAATGTATGTATGTATGTATGTATGTATGTATGTATGTATGTATGTATGTATGTATGTATGTATGTATGTATGTATGTAATGTATGTATGTATGTATGTATGTATGTATGTATGTATGTATGTATGTATGTATGTATGTATGTATGTATGTATGTATGTATGTATGTATGTATGTATGTATGTATGTATGTATGTATGTATGTATGTGTTTGTGTGTGTCTGTCTGTCCGTCTAGCTTGCTATTAGGGCTGCATGATATTGGAAAAATATGTGATATGCGATGTTGGTGTGGAATATTGCAATAACGATATCGTTTGCAATATTTTTATTTAGATTTTTTTTGTAAAAAAAACAAACTATTTTATACGTAATTATCATACAGAAATAAACAGTTAATGGTAGAGCGGGGAGATTAATCGGCATTATTAGGGTTTATGCCGATGCTGAAAAACAAACACGTCCCGCTTTTTGTTTCATGCATAAATGTTATTTTCTCCGGCAAGCAATATTTAAGTCGCTCTCCACCTTGTGCCTCTATATCACTTATTTTCATTTTAGTTTACATTGTTGCTTTTTTGCAGTAGATTCATAACAATCATGTTGTTACGGATTATTGAGACCTTTATTATTGAATACCTTTTAAAAAAAAGGTGAATGTGTTGCCACTTTAAGACAACGGTTACCGATGTTGTAGTTCTGAGGACGATGCATTATGGGTAGTGTAGTGCGGAACAATGTGCTCGGGAAGCAGAGGAAAGAAACTTATGTGCGGTTATACTCTGGTTCCTGTGAGTTCATCCACACGGGGAATTCTATGTTGGATCGTGTCTGACTACTTTTATTATTTTACACAAAGAAAAAGGAAGTAAAATGGCATGCATAGGCTAACGTTGCCCGTCTCATCTTTGAATCAATCCACCGTTACGCTTCCACCGGATGTTCGGAGAAGTAAAAGGATGTTTTAGCATCACTTCTTTGTTTTTGTCAATCTTTTTTTTCCATAAAATGTTGTTTTTTCTTAGTTGAGAGGTACAGTGAACTCGGACTTTCTGTGTAACACACAACGCTTGTCTTTTGTTGTTCCGGTTATACCGTCGCGCGCAACAAGAAAGCGCGTTCATTGACACAATAACAGCAATTCTTATTCTGTAACGGATTATTTTATATTTAATAATACATTCTTGAGATAAACATGTGTTTTTGTTACCCGCTTTGCCATGTTTATATCTTCTTATCTTCACGGATCTGCTAGATTCACATTCGGTCCCGTCTAGCCAATAGTATAATAGTACCTACTTGGGAGGCGGGGATAAAGATAGTAATGTCCTATTTGATTGGTCAAATTTGGACAACCTAAGAGTGCAACACAAACACTTAACACAAAATAACTGTTAATTTATTGCGACTCTCGGCGATATGAGTCGCATATATTGTTATCGCGATAACAAAATTTTTTCAATATATCGTGCAGCCATACTTTCTATCTATCTATCTGTCTGTCTGTCTGTCTATCTGTCTGTCTGTCTGTCTGTCTGTCTGTCTGTCTGTCTGTCTATCTATCTATCTATCTATCTATCTATCTATCTATCTATCTATCTATCTATCTATCTATCTATCTATCTGTATATATGTATATGTATAAATATGTAAAGGCCCAGTGAATGAGCTGTTACAACATAATCCACTGTGTTTTATTTTTTCCCATATCATGTTTGTTATAACCATTGAATCTTACTTTGCTGTATCGTTCTTAAATGCAGCTTTATTTTTTATACATAATCCAGTTATAAATCTAGAATGTGGTTGAGCCTGGCACTTCATGTAAAGCATGACTTGGTTCAGCACACAGATGGTGTGGTACTGTTGCCGTTGTTTAATACAGGTGTCGGGCGAGCGCATATTCGCAGATGTGTCCCGCGATGTGTTGCACTACGTCTCCAGAGACCTCAGCCACCAGGTGCGCCATCATCCTTCTTCTCCGCTCTTATTTGTCTTTGCCTTCCCGAGTTACAGTAAGCCAACGTGTGTGGTTGCCTGGGAGCGGGGTTGGGGTGGGGTGGGGGTCATCAAACATTTTAAGCTCATGCTGCCTTCATGAACTTGTAATTATAAAAGTTTCACATTCCATGTAAAAATGACTAAATTATTTAAATTATGGTTATATATTTTTTTTATGATTTACGAAGTAATTAAACTTTTCCCCTAATGTACCATGTGTTTTTTTTAACATACTTTTGTGCCAAAGGTCAGAATACATCCATTTACACTAAAAGGATTGAAGTTATATTGCATGGGTCAGCAAAAGCTTGTAGGATCCATTTTATCAAGGCACCCTGGGATTGTCTAGCGCTCTCAGCAAAAAATGATCTTTTTAATTACTCCACGTTTCTTTCGGATAGAATAATCTACGTATTATTTTGTTGCGTTAGCATTACTATATTGCAACTGTGCATTTTATACATTGTTGTAATCCTTTGCCGCCCCCTGCAGTCTGGTGGCTTCTACAGCGCTGAGGATGCAGACTCTCTGCCCACTCCTGAGGCCGGCGAAAAGAGGGAGGGAGCGTTCTGTGTGTGGACAGCTGCAGAGATCAGGGAGCTGCTTTCCGACACGGTGCAGGAGGCCACCGGGGGTGCAACACAAGCTGACATCTTTATGCATCATTATGGGGTTAAAGACCAAGGCAATGTACAGCCAGAGCAGGTCAGGTTTACTGACATTTTAAATATTACAATAGTCAGCAGCTTGCTGTGTAGTGAGGGAAAAAAAATCTCCAAATACAGAAAGGAAAACAAATGCATCTGCACATGTTCTGTATTACTCACAAGTGTTTATATAGTACAGCACCCAAGGTTATGAAGACATGAGTGTTTGTTTTTTAATGCTTTAATGGTTTTTAAATCATCTTAAGTCATAATTCACTTAAAATATGAGTGAATGTTGGAAAACATACATGAGGGGTGAAGCTCCTAAACATAGCAAAGAATCTCATGGATCTTTACTAGACCTTTACTATTTTTCATTCATTCATTCATTCATCTTCTACCGTTATATCCGATCTTCCCTCGGGTCACGGGGAGCCTGTGCCTATCTCAGTCGTCTATGAGCATTAAGGCAGGATACACCCTGTATGTATGCCAACCCATCGCAGGACACACACACTAACGTTCACACACATTCATACACTAGGGACAATTTTCCAAGGTGCCAATCAACCTACTGTGCATGTTTTTGGATCGGGGGGAAACCGGAGAACCCGGAGAAAAACCCCCTGAGGAGAACATGCAAACTCCTCCACACACATGGCCGAGACGGGAATCGAACCCGGACCCTGGCGGTGTGAAGCGAATGTGCTAACCACTATGCCCCCTTTAATATTTTTATACAATTGGAAATGGGACTTCGAAAGTCAGGTGGCCATATTAACACATTTTGGAATGTTAACAAAACCCACTAGGCAGCTCTGCCCTATACAGTGCTCAGCATGAATGAAGAAACGAACAATTTACAAAGTTTTCACAAAGCTGAGTTGTCTTGAACACTTTTTTAACTCCATAACATGAAATTAAGGTTAATAATCCAACTTAGATCACAAAATCTTCAGTTTTACTCAAATTGGTCGAAAGAAAAATGAACACATCCCACAACAAAAACTACTACATCTAGTGTATGAGCACAGTGATTTTTAAGGACAGCACCAAGTCTTCTAGGTATTGAATGAACAAATTGGCAACATATTGCAACATCCGTCTTTTTCCATTCCTCAAGAATAACCTCTTTTAGAGCCTGGATGCTGGATGGAGAGTGATGCTCAACTTGTCACTTCAGAATTCCCCACAGGTGTTCGATTGGGTTCAGATCAGGAGACATACTTGGCCATTCAGTCACCTTCACCCTGTTCTTCTTCAAAAACGCAACAGTAGCTTTAGATGTGTGTTTTGGATCATTGTCGTGTTGGAAAAGTACATGACGGCCAAGTGCACGGAGTGATGTCAGCATCTTCTCCTGATTCAGTATAGAGCAGTACATTGTTGAGTTCATGATAAGATCAATTAAATGTAGCTCCCCAACGCCAGAAGCACTCATGCAGCCCCACATGAGGACACTGCCACCACCATGTAGGTGCCATCTTTTCTTTGAAATCCTCAGCTTTACGACAACATACAGTTTTAAACCCATAAGTTCCAAAAACAGTGATCTTTGTCTCATCACTCCAGAGTATAGAGTCCCAGTAGTCTTCATCTTTTTCAGCATGGGCTCTAGCAAATTCTAGGCATGCTTTTTTTGTGCATGGGCTTTAGGAGAGGCTTCCTTCGTATACGATACCCATGCCTGCCATTCACTGGAAACGGTCACTCCAATTTGGCCCAGCCTGAGCTCATAGCTCCCACTCCACCAAGTTTACTCTGTATGTGTTTGTGTGGGTCGGTGCTACACATAGCTATTCTCTCTCCTTCTGGTTATAGAATACAAATAGACAGATATAACGCAAACTGGCCATAACATGGCACTGCTAAAAATGATTACGCATTACGCAGCTAGTTTACTCTCCTCCACTCCATCTAGAGCTGATACCAGTCAACACTCCTGCCTCCACAACAGTGTACCACATTTACAGAAGTGCTGCATTACAAAGAACTGCTCTCTTCCTGATATACACCTTCTGTTGTCTAGGGTCACTCTCCAGAACTCTTCTACTCTATCCTGTGCTGTGGAAATTGTCAGAATTAAAACCTTAACTTTTGTTTGTATGAACATGCCGCCAACATAAAGACTTTATGTTCCCCTTTTTATTTTGTGTGTACCTATAGGATCCACATGGAGAGCTCCAGGGTCAGAATGTGCTGATTGTGCGATATTCAGTGGAGCTCACTGCTGCACATTTTGGCCTGAGTGTGAGCAAGCTGAGTGAAGTTCTGGGCAGCGCCAGGGCCAAATTGGCCGATGTGCGCAGATCGCGGCCTCCACCTCACCTGGACACTAAGATGTTGGCCTCGTGGAATGGTATGATCCATATGCTCATTCAATTTTTTAATATCTTGTTTTAATGCGGCTTATGCAGTGGTTAAGGAAAGTGTCCAAATTCAGTTAAAGCACAACACTACAGGCGCAGAAAGCTAAAAATGAGACTACCAAAAGTGCTTGTTTCATTCTTTTTTTTATTTTTTATTTTTTTTTTTTATTAAGGCCTAGTAGGCTTTAAGCTCCACCCATTCGGGTCAATCACTTCTAAAACTAAAAAGCCTTCACTTATTTATTCTTTTATGATTATTTAGCCAAAAGCACTGTTTCATATTGGATTTATAGCACATGTAAAATGTATGTCTTATGAGCTATTCTGTAAGAGTCACTTTTACTTCATGATAAAATACTTCATGATCCCGTCCTATCCCATCCCATTCTCTCTTCCAGCTGCTCCCTTTAGGGGTCGCCACAGCGTATTTTAGTGATTCACATATTTGTTTTGGCACATGCTTTATACTGGATGCCCATCCTAACACAACCCTCTCCGTTTATCTGGTCTTGGGACCTGCATCAGGAATGCACTGGCTTGTGCAAACCGAATGCCTAGGGACTTACAGCTGAGCAGTTGGAGGATAAGGGCCTTACTCAAGGGCCCACGGTAGTGCGGTGGTCCTGGGATTTGAACCTGCAACTTGGACCCTTCCCGACTTCCTCATAAAATGCACATTTTATGCACAAAGATTTTAGCCGCTTAAAGTATGGATATTGATATGTGTAAATCTATTTAGGTAAAATAAAAATATACTTGTAAAGATCTCAGTAGAAGATTGTAATCTATATTGCCTCTATTGTATGAAGTGTTATAGCGCCACTGTTGTGCAAATGTTCTTGAGACAGACTGCTGCAGTGCCGCATTTGTCTTACAGTACATTCTGTTCTGTGCACATGCTGTGTTAATGAAAGGCCATCAACACCTTTATACGGATCCGTGGTCCTTTCAGAGCTCTGCATGTGATTTTGGGCTCCTGTTGTGATTAATGAAGTGATTTCTTTTGAAATCGGAGAAATATTAGACATTGTTTAATCAAGGACAGTCTTGAGTGCAACACATGCCATTACTTTTCTAATTCACTAAGGGTGTGTCTGAAGCTCCTAACAAACAAGCATGGATGACCTGGCTTTTCCCATGCCTCTGTGAAGAACTAATGGGTATATTGTTAGTGATTCTGTGTTTCTGGTGCCAGTGTTGTTTCAGATCTCAGGATTATTGCCATTTTTATGTCATTTGTGTATAAAAAAACTTTGCTAAGATTATCTACATGGCAAAGTTATGCTGAATTTTCCTTTTTGTGTAATAAGCAATCGATCAGAGTCTCTAAGTACAAAAGTACAAAATTGGCATCAGGATTAATGAGGGGCGAATCTAAGTGTTCAGAGCTGGGCTAAGCAGATTCTTAAGCTTATTCTGGGTGTGTCATTTTAAATATGCCTTCATCTGCTTTCAGTTTAAGTGTCTGAATTTGGCAGGTTTTCTTGAGTGTCTAATATTAGGAGATACATTAGGCTCTAGACCGTTGCCTTTCAGCATAAAAATAGTCTGTGATAGAAAATGTTTACTGGAAAATTGAACATTTATGCCAAATGTGGTATGATGTAATTTACAAATAAAATGTTTAATATATGATAACATACAAATAAACAGTAACATTCACATAATCACATGCTGCTTTAAAAATAATTCTATTAGATCTCTATTAAATTTCTCTAGTATTACTCTGGTGTACCAGTCAAGGTGATACAATCATATCGTGATATAAAAGCTATGATATCACACTGTTAAGGAGCAATTTTGTGCAGAAGTGTCAAAAGACCCTCATTACTCCTATTTCATTTTGGCATGTTTTCGTTCCGGCTTGTCATCGTTAAAAAAAACAAAAAAAAAAAACATAGAGCTAAATCGCGCCGTCCTGATAGAGAGAATCTGATTGTGGTTAATGAGAAGTATAAACATATACCATTCCGACACCCTATTGGTTTGTATGCGATGCATCGCACCTTCACACGACACAAATTACGTCACACTCCAGCAAGGACATAACCAGTGTTGGGGTCGTTAAACAAATAAGATTATCCTTAAAAGTTATTATTTCTCCACTACTTTTATCAAACGGGTGTTTTCACGTCGTCCTCCGCAAATTCAGATACAATAGGTAGTTCAATAGATAGAATTTGAATACATTAGCGATTGGCTCAATTTTGTCCTTACTGGCATTTTTTTGTCCTTACATTACTTTTACATTTTAAGTAGTTTTGAAACCAGTAGTTTTGCACTTTTACTTGAGTAAAAAGCATGAATTGATACTTCAACCTCTAAAATCTTTTTAAACCCTAGCATGTCTACTTCTACCTGAGTAATGAATGTGAATACATCTGACAATAGTGATTTTGTGGAATAGTAAAGTCATATGAATTTGTTAATTTACATAAAAGGTGTGGACAATACGATGATTTAGCATACAGCTGATAAATATATGGTTTCCTTTATTTAAATATTTTTAAAAATCTGTTAAATAAAAACCTTTGGGGCCCTGAAGAGCTTTCCAAATGCACGAGAAAAATTTAGGATCACTTAAATCTAAATAATTCTAACTAAAGTCTGAATATCGCTGTGTGAAAGTGCTGTAATTAACCCCTCGCTGTGCGTGTCGAATTGATGATTGACATTCCGCTTTCTATATGGCATCAGGGCTGATGCTGTCAGGATTTGCCCGTGTGGGGGCAGTATTAGGAGACCAGACACTCCTTCACAGAGCAGAACAGACTGCCCAGTTTCTCCGAAGGCACCTGTGGGACGAAGAGGGCCAGCGCATGCTGCACTCGTGTTACCGAGGCGACGACATGGAGGTCGAGCAAACGTAAGGAACATTCCTTCAGTTTCCCCCTCGAGACTAGATTACACACATTTCCCGAGAAGCACAGGATCGCTGTGTTAAACACAAAGGACTGAGATGACACTGTCAAAAATGTGGCGTGTAATTTCCCCGGGTTTGTGAAACGCGCGTTCCTCACAACTGTTTGATGCTCATTGTAAAGGAAAGGGTTTTTTGTATGGATCCGGGATGGTAGTATGAAGTGAATCCAGACTGTTGCAGACAAAATGTGTTCTTGTTTATGCAAGAAAACTAGCACACATTCCATACTGTTTCCAATTGCACTCACAAATCATAATTGTCTTCATAGAGGTAGAAATAACCCAGATTTGGTAAAAAACAAACGCACATGGGCATTTTCAGTCTTTCCCTTGTTTTTTTCTGTGCTTTCAGCTAAATGCTTGTCAAAGGGTTACATAAGACTACCGACTGTGAGAAGTTATAGCTACAGGATGTCCCTAAAATCTCCATTCATCATGCATGGCAGAACTACGTCTGTTATGCCTCGGTCCACAACAGTCTCACTCTTTTTTGAATTTGTTATTAGGTTTGGCATCAGGGATGTATGTGATGTGTTTGCCAAGTTTCTTGTTAAAGTCCATTACAACCTCATGCCAGCTTTCATATCCAGCCGTGAGAGGGAACTCTTTCTTTTGTAAAGCTGTTAAAGGCTATCTTAAAAATTCATAGAACAAAAATGAAGTATAAAAATCTCGTATGACATTTCCCTAAAAAGTTTTCATTCCCGTTATTCATGCGTACTTCCGGGACGTCCTCGATTTAAAATGTTTTTGTCTGAGATGAGGAGCTGTACAACACACGGTCAGTTGTATCATATTTATTTGTTTTTGTTTATTTGTTGTGTCTGGAATAACAGATCTGCTTTCTATATATAGTAATGGTGCATATATTTATGTGTATGAAGTCCTGGGGGGAATAAAAAGGAAAATTTAATTCTTATAATATATATATATATATATATATATCTATATATATATATATATATCTATATATATCTATATATATATATATATATATATATATATATAAATATATCTAATACAGTTCTTATACTAGAATCGACAAAATAAGTTTATAATGGTCCGGACAAGAAGCATTGGTAAAAATGATGCAGAAAAAAATAATCAAATCATTTTCTCTCTTACGTTTGCCGTAGTGAACTTCATAGTGAAATTCAATTATCTGTTATTTTTTAAACTCACAATACTGGTTTAAAATGTTTAATGCAAAATTCAAGAGCTACCATCATTTGACAAACACCACCTTTGTTTCAACAAAGCCGTTGGTCAGGAAATTAATAATAATTAATCGAATAGATAAAATTATTTAGTATATATATATATATATATATATATATATATATCTATATATATATATATATATATATATATATATATATATATATATATATATATATATAGAGTGGTGTGAAAAACTATTTGCCCCCTTCCTGACTTTTTATTCTTTTGCATGTTTGTCACACAAAATGTTTCTGATCATCGAACACATTTTAATTATTAGTCAAAGATAACTCAAGTAAACACAAAATGCAGTTTTTAAATGAATGTTTTTATTATTTAGTGAGAAAAAAATCCAAACCCACATATAGCCCTGTGTGAAAAAGTAATTGCCCCTGCACCTAATAACTGGTTGGGCCACCCTTAGCAGCAATAACTGCAATCAAACGTTTGCGATAACTTGCAACAAGTCTTTTACAGCGCTCTGGAGGAATTTTGGCCCACTCATCTTTGCAGAATTGTTGTAATTCAGCTTTATTTGAGGGTTTTCTAGCATGAACCGCCTTCTTAAGGTCATGCCACAGCATCTCAATGGGATTCAGGTCAGGACTTTGACTAGGCCACTCCAAAGTCTTCATTTTGTTTTTTTTCAGCCATTCAGAGGTGGATTTGCTGGTGTGTTTTGGGTCATTGTCCTGCTGCAGCACCCAAGATCGCTTTAGCTTGAGTTGACGAACAGATGGCCGGACATTCTCCTTCAGGATTTTTTGGTAGACATTAGAATTCATGCTTCCATCTATCACAGCAAGCCTTCCAGGTCCTGAAGCAGCAAAACAACCCCAGACCATCACACTACCACCACCATATTTTACTGTTGGTATGATGTTCTTTTTATGAAATGCTGTGTTACTTTTACGCCAGATGTAACGGGACACGCACCTTCCAAAAAGTTCAACTTTTGTCTCGTCAGTCCACAAGATATTTTCCCAAAAGTCTTGGCAGTCATTGAGATGTTTTTTAGCAAAATTAAGACGAGCCTTAATGTTCTTTTTGCTTAATAGTGGTTTGCGTCTTGGAACTCTGCCATGCAGGCCTGTTTTTGCCCAGTCTTCTTTCTTATGGTGGAGTCGTGAACATTGACCTTAATTGAGGTAAGTGAGGCCTGCAGTTCTTTGGATGTTGCCCTGGGATCTTTTGTGACCTCTCGGATGAGTTGTCTCTGCGCTCTTGGGGTAATTTTGGGCGGCCGGCCACTCCTGGGAAGGTTCACCACTGTTCCATGTTTTTGCCATTTGTGGATAATGGCTCTCACTGTGGTTCGCTGGAGTCCCAAAGCTTTAGAAATGGCTTTATAACCTTTACCAGACTGATGGATCTCAATTACTTTTGTTCTCATTTCTTCCTGAATTTCTTTGGATCTTGGCATGATGGTCTAGCTTTTGAGGTGCTTTTGGTCTACTTCTCTGTGTCAGGTAGCTTCTGTTTAAGTGATTTCTTGATTGAAACAGGTGTGGCAGTAATCAGAAGCCTGGGGGTGGCTACAGAAAAAACTCACACAGGGCTATGTGGGTTTGGATTTTTTTTCTCACTAAATAATAAAAACATTCATTTAAAAACTGCATTTTATGTTTACTTGTGTTATCTTTGACTAATATTAAAATGTGTTGGATGATCAGAAACATTTTGTGTGAAAAACAGGCAAAAGAATAAAAAGTCAGGAAGGGGGCAAATAGTTTTTTCACACCACTGTGTGTGTATATGTATATATATATATATATATATATATATATATATATATATATATATATATATATATATATATATCTATATATATTTTTTTTTTTTTTAATATTTGGCAAAACAAGGCTCCAAAGTTCATTTAAGTATTTTTCTGTATCACGTCTTTCCAATGCTTTGTTGTCCGGACCATTAAAAGCATCTTCTGTCAATTATAGCATTATTCTAGTATGCAAATTAGCCAACACATGCCTTCATTACTTTATTCCCAAAACACAAAACGCTTCATAACCTGTAGTTGATATTAATTTTGATAAACATCCCCCCTAGCTTTTTACACTCACATATGCAGTGTTTTTTTTTTTTTTTTTTTTTTTTTTTTTTTTTTTTTTTTTTTTTACCTCAGGACAATGAAAAAGAGAATGGTTTTGAGCATTCAATTTATTTCAGGCTTTCGTGCCAATTAATAATGAATCAGCATATTCAGTGCAGCAGAGAGAGAGAGAACACTGATTTTGAAATTCTTGGCTGAGCATGCTATTATCTCACTAATTTACACCCTGAAGTCTGAAGATAAAACAGATCTCCGTTAATAAACAGTAGTATTAATATATTACTCTGAAACATCTTGCTGCTCTCAGTGGTGAATATTTCTTTTTCATATTGTGAAATTTAAATAAATGTCAGGCATATTTTGGAGCTTATGCAAGTAAACAAATTGATATTAATGGACACTGGGTGTCTGGTTATGAATATTCAACGTTCTCGTGGGCCTTCTCAGTGAAACATGCTGAATCCGATAAGAAACAGATTCACAGTACATTTACATATAGTGCCTGTTAAATGTTTGGAAGTGCGTTTTATTGTTTCTTGCATGTTTCGTTTGTTTATATTAAACAAGCTAGGTAAAAGGTAAAAGCATATCAGAATTAGGGGAGGCGGTAGCTCAGTGGTTAAAGCTGTCACTCTTCGGTCCTTGAGCCCTTTTCTTCACAGGCACTGTATCATGACTGAAACCAGCTTCCAAACAAAGCCGAGATATGTGAAGAAGCAATTTCACGGTGCTGTAATTACAGCACAGTGTACCCTTAACAAATTAAGGGTTAAGGGCCTTGCTCAAGGACCCAAGAGTGGCAGCTTGATGATACCGGGGGCTCAAACACACCCAACCTTCCCATCAGTATGCTAGTGCCTTAACCACTATATGTGGCAAATAAAGGTAGTAAACGACTAGGTAAGATGTATCATTTACATTTTTGGCATTTGGCAGACACTCTTTTGCGAAAGAAGGGCCTCGCTTAAGCCTTGCACCAAGCTGGATTTGAACCTGTGATCTTCCAGCTCAGAGGCCAATACCTTAACCACTGAGCTACCACCTCCGCACCTCCACAGATAACTGATATAAGACCAAGAACAAGAGGGATGATGTTACAAGACAGAATCATGCAGTCACTCAAACATGGAGGTGAACGCTTAATGGTTTGGGGTTGTTTTGGAGACTTATTTTGGCCAATAGAATACTGACCCAACATGTTTACCATTATATACATCAACGGCGTGCAGTATCCTTTGTAGTGCGGCTGATGGGAAGCAACTTCATAATACAACAAGACCTGAAGACCTGAAGCATGCGTATTCTATATAAGGAATATCCTGCCCATTCACTGCACTTAAGCCTATTAAATTGCCATGAGATGAACTGGATTGCAAGCTCAGAAAGAAGTGTACAACTAGCAAAGAACGACCTTAAATATGTTTTAAGTGTGCTGAACAAGTGTGTCGAATGTTTAGAGACACTAACTGTCCGTGAGTTTCATTCTAAGGGAGTAATTTTTTTCCCAATAAAACTAACGATTAAAATCTGTACTGTTATATATCTGTTTGGTCAATCTTAATCTTAATAGTATACCCTATTATACTTATTATACCTAAGGTACTAATAGTTACCTTATTATTGACTGGCCACTGAAGGAGCATGTTTTAGAGATTAAACTAATCCATGTGCTTCATAGACACATAAATATATGCATTTGTATTATATTTTATGATATTTAAAGAGTACATTCAAACAAGGAAGCGGAAAATAATATTATAATCAAATGAGTAGAAAAAACTGCAAATATCGATTTTCAGCTTTCATTTTTACTTTATTGTAAATATATAGACCCGTTGTCCAATTTATTAGGAACACCTGTATCTTGGACTACACAGATGTAGGCCAAGAGCCTCAGGTCATGTTCACATCGCATATCAGAATCAGTTTTGCGTGATAAACATGTATAAAACATGTTGTAAAGCATCTGCAAAAAAAAAAACCAAATACCCCATCAGGTTTTATTTCTAAAAGCCAGTAATAAGAATCTGAGGGCTTTGTGCTGTAAGCACAACGGGTTGCCGAAAAGATCATTTAAAACATTTTTTTAAAATAAAAATAAAAGAACATTTTTTACATATGTTTGTGCCATTATATGTTGGTTTTATTTGGCCTATTCCAAAATGGGTATCCAGACTAATACCAGTTTTTGCCAGACTTTAGAATGATGAATTGTTATTTATTATGGAATTGAGAGCTGCACACACTGTTGTGCTCGTTTGTCCAAAAACAGGGACTGAGTTATTTGCTATTCAGACTTGAAATTTAAGTGCCTCTTTTTTCATCTGCAGTATGCACTCTGTCTAAAAGTGCCAGAGCCAGTGTGCCATCGGAGGGTAATATTAAACAAATGAATATGACATAATGAAATATGAGCTAAATAATCATTCAAATTGTCCAAAAGCAGTCACATAGTTTCCCTGTCCATAAATAGCTCACTGGCACTATGTGTTTACTAGATATCTCTCTGAGGTGACCATATTTAATTCCTGGTATGGAAATATCATTTGTCTAGATATAAAAATTATTTATCTTTGTCTCACTTTTTTGTTCTGTATGTGTGTGAATGCCATATCAGCAAATTGAGATAAATTTGTGGAGATGAATGTAATTATCATGCTCTTGAGAATTAACATTATTTTCCACAATGTGGAATTTTGACAATGTATTATATCTTATTGCAGTTGTGAAAACATACACATACATTTTATGTATGTATAATATATATATATATGTGTGTGTGTGTGTGTGTGTGTGTGTGTGTGTATTAACATTATATATTTTGTTAAGTAGAACGCTATATATATATATATATATATATATATATATATATATATATATATATATATATATATATATATATATATTTATATATATAATGCGTTCTACTTAACAAAATGTTTGGCAAATGGAAGCAAGTCATTTGAATAATCTAATTGGAGAAACCCAGAAAATCAGGTTATGTACCTGCGTAGGTCTGGATGCAGAGTTCCCTGCCTATCTATTAAATTATCTTTTGAATTTAAGTGATCGATATAACTCTTAATACAGCCCTTGATGTGCAGTATGCTTTTGTATCGACTCTTATTTTGTTCGTCGCACTTTTTCCTTCTGCAGCACAGAAATCTAAAGTAGCTTCAGAATGTAAATACGCTTAAAAGAGCTGACTTGCTGTTGCACTCGCAGGAGCCACTACACACACACACACACACACACACACACACACACACACTTTCTTTTTGTCTATAGAGGCCAGGAGCTGAAATTCTGCACACCAAGCTGCTCCTAATTTGCCCTGTTCTGCTGCTGGAGGACTTTTTTTTCTTCTCTGAATGTGAAAGCAGAGTCAGACTGGCTGATTCAATTACATGAAAGACGACGCTGGAGCACGTCTGTCAATTGTGTTGCTGCTCCACTTGATTTCTTCCTTGAAAAAGAATCATTTCCTTTTTCTCCTTAGCCTCGTGAATATTTTACATGGCAAATCAAAATCCATCCTCCAGAGTCACATTGGGGATGATTCGACAGGTGAGCAGGTGGTTGAAAAATAAATAGAATGTAAATTCTGTATAAGTGGAATGGAATTAGTCCAGATCAGATACAGTGATGGGAAGTTTACAAGAAGTAAATCATTCCTGATGTATCGGTTCATTTTATTTAGCACGCGTTGCATCAAGACGCGTTTGCATACCTTACTTGCATACCTTACTACCTTACTTGTGTAAAGATCACTGGATATACTTGTAAAGATACTGGATATACGTTCTGCAGGAGTAAGATTTGTCTGCATTATGGGGAAGTTAAATCTTTCAGGAATTAATAGACAACAATCATAGGATTGGAAAATTGTCCCTAGTGTATGAATGTGTGTGTGAATGTGTGTGTGCCCTGCGATTGGTTGGCATTCCATCCAGGGTGTATCCTTTGTTAATGCCCATAGACGCCTGAGATAGGCACAGACTCCCCGTGACCAGAGGGAAGATCGGATATAGGGGTAGAAGATGAATGAATGAATGAAAAAGTATGGTTTCTGGCATATGAACAAAGATACCACTTTCCGTCTCTGTGCAGCACGATGTTGATTTCAGACCGTAATTAATATAAACAGTTTGCTACAAAGCATTAGGGCTACAATTGAACGGTTTTGCACCAATCCATCAGTAAATAGTTGACAATCTCAGCAGTGATAATTAATGGACACTGTTGAGGATGGGTTCCTTTCTGAGACTTGTTTCTCTCAGTGTTTTTCCTCATGCCGTTTTAGGGAGGTTTTTCTCGCCACTGTTTCCACAGACTCACTCATTATGAACAAACGCATGGTGATTTATGTCGCAAAAATACAAGTTTGCAGTGTATTTAATTAGGTAAAGTGGCTTTGTTGTGGCAGTGTTTATTGAGACTAGTCTGGCTTCTTAATATTTTGTAGTGTACAATCTAATCGCATTTTCAATCCCGTTAGCGGATGCAAAAGCCTTTCAGAGAATATATGGCTAGACGACGTCCTCACAGGTTTTGCATGCACCTAAATTGAGGACACAGCAAGCACTATAGCTCCTGTTTACTTCCTCACAATAGAGGTTTATCTTCAGTTCTGTCTGTATCATTTCTCCAACACTCAGTTAGCTACAATCCCACCTCGTGTCGCGGTACTGCAGATAAAAAAGGTTCCTGATTATATTCATTTGAATTGACTTCAAAGAATGTTAATAGATATCTGGCTTTGCCATTCAAGAGTGCAGCTCTTACCAATAATCAAAGTCCTGTAGATGTCCTTGCGTATTTCATTTCCAAGAAATGCAGCCTTCTAAAAAGTTGAAAAGTTTCTTTCGTAATAATGTGTGAGGTTTGGTTTTTCCTTGTGTGTTTGTTGAAGGTCTATAGAATAAGGATAGAGTCGATATTCAGACATGATGTTGTGGTAGATTTGCCTGGAGTGTGTAGTTGGGATGGTTGTTACTGCAATAATAGTTGCAGGACTGAGGTTTCCACAGTGTTCTAAAAGGCCATATGGCATGTTTATCTGTACCAATAGTAGATATTAGTAGTGACTAAAGGTTTCACAGATGGTCATAAGAAAGCAAAAATAAAAATAGTTAATTTTTCTTTTAATGAGGCACGGTGGCTTAGTGGTTAGTACGTTCACCTCACCCCTCCAGGATCCGGGTTCGATTCCCGTCTCGGCCATGTGTGTGTGGAGTTTGTATGTTCTCCTCGTGCCTCAGGGGTATTTTCTCCGGGTTCTCCGGTTTCCTCCCGGTCCAAAAACATGCACGGTAGGTTGATTGGCACCTTGGAAAATTGTCCCTAGTGTATGAATGTGTGTGTGAATGTGTGTGTGTGCATTCCATCCAGGGTGTATCCTGCCTTAATGCCCATTGACGCCTGAGATAGGCAGAGGCTCCCCGTGACTCGAGGGAAGATCGGATATAGAGGTAGAAGATGAATGAATGAATGAATGAATTAACTTTCTTTTATATTAGTGTTTGAGAAGGCCTATAGTTATTTAGTATTCTGATATGATTTTCCATTATTTCTCTGAAATAAATTAGTAATAAATTACTTGTACTGTCATATTTGAATTTAGCTCATTGAATAAATGGCTTTCTTCATGTATTGAGTGATATATTAAGAGAATATAGAAGAGTTTTAGTCTAGAAAATACTCATATTTGATATTCTGCAGTGAAACTGTCGAACAAAGATATATCAGTGTAATAGTGACGGGCTACTCCTTCATGCAGAACTTATCAAGTAACTTGGTTTGATTGCAATGGCATTAATGCAATTTGCATTTTAGGTTCGTCTGACTTTATATATTGCAGCTAACAATTTCATTTTTATGAGTGCCAATACAGGGGCACGGTGGAGTTTGCATGTTCTCCCCGTGCCTCAGGGGGTTTTTCTGCGGGTTCTCCGGTTTCCCCCCGGTCCAAAAACATGCATGATAGGTTGATTGGCACCTTGGAAAATTGTCCCCAGTGTATGAAAGTGTGTGTGAATGTGTGTGTGCCCTGCGATGGGTTGGCATTCCATCCAGGGTGTATCCTGCCTTAATGCCCATAGACGCCTGAGATAGGCACTGGCTCCCCGTGACCCGATGGAAGATCGGATAAAGCGGTAGAAGATGAATGAATGAATGAGTGCTAATACATACTGTATACAGTACAATACAAATGAATTTGAAGGATTGTGTTTATTTGCATTAGAGTTCAATAATATGTTATTTATTCATTCAGTGTATGTCACAATTAAATATAGAGCTGTAAGACTTAATGGTAACTTTGAACACTGCATATCACACATTGCATTTTTAGCACATTAGTAAAACGCAGAAATGTAGACGACTGCACAGATGGTCCCGGAGAACAGCGTGTACGCGGACAAAGAAGCTGCGAATGATCGTGTGCATCAAAGCTCAACTTTTTCCTGCACCGAGTTGAAAGATTCAAACATTTTCCTTTCTAACAAGTGCTTTTAATTTTCTTTATATAACCCTATCTTTATAGAAACCAAACAAAAAACAGTCAGAGAGGGGCAACAAGCAAATAAAACATAATGATGTCCTTTTAAACATGATCTCAGCAATTTTATATTCAATTATTTGTTTTATTTTTATTTATTTATTTATTTATTTTAGCTTGAGAAGAATTCATGCCTGAGGTTTTACTTCAGGATCTGACATTGAGACGTTAAGTAAAACCATTAAGGCCAAAATCAAATATGGGTTAAATCAAAAACCCTATTACTTTTTCCAGAGCATCACTGGAAAAGAACGAATAAAAATGCAGCACTATAAACACGGTTATCAACGCGCTTTCAAGTGTCATCAACACATTTATTTGGTTAATAATTAATAATTTTTTATACTAAAGTTGTATAAACAAACTTGTTATCTTAAATATACCATATGAAGTCTATCCAGGCAGTGACTAAGGATGACTGAATAAATATCTGCTGTAAAATCATTGTACATTGCCTTGAACCCAGTATTAAATATTCAACTGGGTTATTTTCATAATAGATACAGATGATTATGTATTTGTAACTGACTGGTACGTTTTCCCCGTTCTGCTCTTCAGCGCCTCGGCTATTGCTGGCTTCCTGGACGACTACTGTTTTGTTGTGAATGGTCTTCTGGACTTGTTTGAAGCTACACACGCAGTTCAGTGGCTTCGGTGGGCTGAGGAGATACAACACAGGCAGGACCAGATGTTCTGGGATGCCCAAGGAAATGGCTACTACTGTAGTGACCCTTCAGACCCCACCATTCTACTGTCCCTTAAACAGGGTGAGCTCTTCCTTTTATCATCCATTCTGTTTGTAAGTTGCAATATTACAGCGGGATTACAAGAATTGTTTTGAATTGCGTCTTTCACGGGTGTATGAGCTTCGTCTTTTAATACCGGTCTGTACGATCAGTTAGGAGTATCGTAAGACCTGTGCTGATGACATTTCTTGCATAAAGCGTGTCTCTAATGCGGATGGACCGTGGTCTTTCAGATGGGCTGACTGCTGCGGGGGTGTGTGGGAATATGAGGGAGTGAGTCATTTGGACCGGGTGATGCAGATCCCCTGCTGTCACTCAGTGTTCAGCATCACTCCACTGCATAGCACTTCCATCATGCCACTCCTGATAGCACGCTGGCAAAGTCAGAGGAACTCTTCAGTACTCGGCTACCACCTTTTCTAATGTCCAACACCACCACCCCCCCCCCCCCCCCCCCCCCCCCCCCAGCCCCCCCCCCCCCCCCCCCCAACGTCTCACGTCTTGTTTTGGCAATCTTTTGTGCATTCATCTTTGAAAGAATTGATTTAATTGTTTGCATCATATTTTCTCCAATTACTTCTGTGCAGCAAAAAGGGGAGGGGTTATTCGATATTAGGTCCGATGTCCTTAATGACTCAGTTTCATAATCTGTCAGAAAGACTCGGATGAACACGCCGACACTAACGCGCGCACACACATGCCACTGATCCTTGGCCTGCGCCTAATGGCACTGTGAAAATGACACTGACATCGAGCAGATATGGATGAAGGGGGGTGGTGTCTGATGCTTTTGTTGTTGCGGCTGATAAATTAAAGGGGACGTAAGATGGATTTGTCACATTTTCTGAGTGACTGCGCCGTTATATACTGATCCCAGCATGTAAAGTTCCATTAGGAGCTGTGCGGAGCTGTAGTGTGTCAGGACATTGTTCCTCCACCACATTGTCACGGGAAGATGGATCACTTTACCGAGCACACGCCATGTGCTATTTCACGCGCTGTCCAAACACAAATCATGTAGAATCGCGTCGTTCCCTTTAGCAGCGGCGTAACTTTCAGTTCATATACAGTTTTGTTTTATTCCAGTGTATGGGCAACAGCTTGGATTCTATGTTGATCAAAGTTATTCGTTATTTTCCTTGAAAAAATATAGAGCTTTAAATGCATGTAGTATACTGAATAAATGAGGTGCACTATACATGCACTAGATTTTCAAGAAACAGAAAGTAAGCGTAGAAAATTTGAATATACTTAAAGATATTTTGGCAGGATTATTTTACACTTTATTCTTATGTACTTTATGTTGTTAACTTAATGTGCCACCTACTGGACAAGTGAAAGTAATCAAAAGTAATCTATTGCATTTCCACAGTAACTTACCCCCTAACACTGTGTGTGTGTGTGTGTGTGTGTATATATGTGTATGTATGTATGTATGTATGTATATATATATATATATATATATATATACACATACGAGAAGTCAAAAAGTAAAGGGATTTTTATTTATATAAAATGTATTACAAATGTCCCTGTACTTTTTGCTTTTTGACTTCCCCTCGTGTGTGTGTGTGTGTGTGTGTGTGTGTGTGTGTGTGTAGTATAGTATATATTACATAGTTAGTATAATAGAAGAGCACCTTCTTCGGGACCGTGCTGTTCAATATCAATTGTCACCTCAGTTCCAGGTGCCACTTGCTCATCCATAGATCTATCTGCATGAGGTCGGGACACACACACACACACACACACACACACACACACACCCAGATGAGATAAAAACCATTCTCACGCCTGCTGACACACTTCACCTGGGATATCAGACACTTTAAGCCCTGTGCAGCCTGATAAATAGGCAGAGGTCAAATAGATAATTTGAATAATGCATCAGTGCAATGACACTTACAATACTTTCCCAAAAACAGGGATGTTTATATCAGGCTGAAAATAGCCTGTTTGTTGTTTCGGGTCCATCAAGGTTGAAATGTGTTTTTTTTTTACATAGCAATCTGCTTTCTGCTCAGACCATGATGGTGCTGAACCCAGTGCAAACTCCGTCTCTGCAATGAACCTGCTGCGCCTCTCCCACCTGACAGGCAGACAAGAATGGGCACAGCTCTCTCAGCGACTGTTGACAGCGTTCTCTGACAGGCTAGTGAAGGTTCCCATTGCCCTGCCTGACATGGTCCGTGGACTCATGGCACATCACTACACGTTCAAACAGGTATTTGGTGCTGAAGCTGCTTTTTGGATTGATTGGGCGTGCCTACAGCGTCACCGCATTATTACCCACCAAGCAATTACTGCAGTTTCCATGTATTGAAGAAGGAATAAAAAAATATGCCTTGGAGTGTGTCGGGAAAGCCTAAGGCCAGTTGTTTAATTATGTCAATAAGGCTTTAAATACGTAAGGCTCATTTAACTCTGAAACAGTTTAACCATAAATATCTACGCGTGAAACAGCTGTTCTGAGTAGCACGGTGGTGAAGTCATTAATGGTGCTGTCACAGTTTCATTGTCCCTGGTTCAATCTTGAGCTTACTTTCTGCGTTATCCAATGATTTTCTCCCAGGTTTCTGGCTTCCTCACGCCAGCAGGTTGATTGAGTGAATGCCCAGGTTCTGTAATAGACTGGTTTCCTGTTCAAGGTGTATTTCTGTTTTGGACCCAGTGTTCTGTGGCTTATAACAAGACACTGGAGTTACTGTGAAGTATGGAATGTTTAAATCAAATTTATTAGCTTAGAAAGGGTGATGATTCAGTGATGATTCAGACAAAAGTTTATTGATGCATGTTTCCTTAGCTTTTGATACAGTGGAGTTAGGGAAACAGTCCATTATTAGGTTGGCCACAAATCCTGTAGGGAAACATGTGGAAGAAGGTGCTGTGGTCACATTTTTTGGCCTACATGTAAAATGCTATGTGTGGTAGAACCCTATCACCCTCCCCACTGTGAAACATGCTGGTGGCAGCATCATGCTGTGGGTTGCTTTCCTTCAGTAGGGATAGGGAAGCCTGTCAGAGTTGATGGGGCGATGGATGGAGCTGAATACAGGGAAATCCTGGAAGAAAACTTATTGGAGGCTGCAAAGGATGTGAAACTGGCGCACAGGTTGACCTTCAAGCAAACAACAACCCTAAACATACAGCTAGATCTACAATGGAATAGTTGAGATCGCAGCATATTCATCTGTTAGAATGACCCAGTGAAAATCCAGATCTAAATCCTATTGAGAATCTTTGGCAAGACTTGAAAATTGAATGAAGATGAATGGGCAGAAATGACAGTCTGTAGATGTGCAAAGCTGGTAGAGACATACCCAAAAAGACTTGCAGCTGTTGTTGCAGTGAAAGGTGGAAAGTATTGAGAGGTTGAATACATTTGCTTTGATTTTTTTTTTTTATTAAAAATCTTTATCACCATGTATTTTTCTTCTACTTCACAATCCTAAACTATTTTGTGTTGGTATAACGCATACATCCTAATAAAATACATTTAGGTTTGTGGTTATAACGTCACAAAATGAGGAAATATTCAAGTCATATGAATATGCAATTCAATGCAACGTATATAATCACTTAAGAGTTACAGTTTTCACCACAGCCTATGACATAGTGACTTTTCTGCAGTATAGTTGCTACATACCTTAGATTACTACATCTATAAGTGATAAAAAGAACCGACTTGCCAGATTCGATGTCAAGTAGAACTTGCAAAGGAACTTTCTTCCTTTGGTCAACAGCTAAAACTTGTGAAGATTTTATCAGTCCATCAGGGCTTTCCTGGTCAGGAGAAATAAATCTGAAGGACAGAAATAACAAACTGAAATTCCAGGGTGAGGGCAGTCTGAACCTCAGCACACCTGCCCTCCTCATTACTGCGACAGACAGACCTAACCCCTATCCATTCCTTTCTTTTTTTTGTGTGTGTTTCCTGCTTTCTTTCTTAGATTATCATCTGTGGCCAGCCTGATGCAGAGGACACAGCCAGTTTAATTGCCTGTGTCAACGCACTGTTTCTTCCTTATAAAGTAAGGCTTATTTGGTTTTATTTTCATTGTAAGTTTGAGGAGAGAAAAAAAAACAGGGTTTCCTGATCAACAGCACATGGAGTTGAATGAAGTTGGATTAAAAACTGAACTGATAGAATATATATATATATATATATATATATATCTATATATATATATATATATATATATATATATATATATATATATATATATTTAATCAATTTATTTATTTATGTTTTTTTTTAACAAATGTAGTATTTCCTGTTTTATCCCATGCATCACTAAAATCTGGTTGGTCTGTGATAAGAAAGAGAGCAATCAACCTTTCAGTATACTGGCTAGTTGCTTCTCGTTTTATGCCCCAGGCATGACAGATTTAACGGCATCTTAATTGAGTCCCAATTGTCTGGAGGGTATTGCTAAAGTCAGAATACCATCCCTAGACCACATACTTGGTATAGGTAATCATGCGAATAAGGAGTGTCTTTGAGTAACCATCATGAGGCGAACGTTCTAACCACTAAGCCACCATGCCCCTTCTTAAGGGCCTTGGCTTGGCGATACCGGGGCTCTAACCCCTACCTTCAGATCGCTAGCCCAGTTCCTTAAACCACTGTGCTACACCCCTCCCATAAGTGAAGTCAAATGACTTTAGTGTCATTTCAACAGAACTGCACACACTGCAGGACAAGACTGTGCAGATCTTCAAGGATCACATAAAGTGCATGCTTGTGAAAGGCAAAATGATGCAATAATTACCCCAAAAAAAGGACAGAAGACATCAAAGGACAGCTCAGGACCAATCAGTGCTCGTTGTGGCCACAAAAGTGTATTATATAGGGGGAAATGATTATAATTATTATAATAAATTCTGTAGCTAAAAAAAGCACCAATTTCTTTACCAAA